>CM053270.1:15993674-16407633 GCA_028583415.1 Protea cynaroides | reverse complement strand
AGATTAAATATGTAATGCTCAGCACAATTTTTTATTATTATCTATTTTTAGCTTCTTGAAGTGATATCTTACCCAAATGCCCAAGTACCGATTTTCATGTGGAGACCTTTGTCTATGGTGAATTGAATTAGGGTCTCAATGGTCTAACTTATGTTTTCTAGAGTCCTATTTGTGGACTTTACAATGTTGGCTTTGTGTTTTGTTCGCCAGACCAGATAAAGAGATTGCTTGACCGGCAAGAGAATTTGAATGAGAAGCAATCTGAACTGAAAGCCCTGTTGGAAGAATGTAAAACATCATCAAGCCCTCCCCATATCGGTGCTTCAGTTGCTATACAGAATTGGTCAGGGAATTTTGAGTGGGATTCACGAGCTGATGATGTTAGGTTTAATATTTTTGGCATCCCTACATACCGTGCAAATCAGCGGGAGGTTAGTGCTGTTAATCAGCTCTTTCATTGTTATAATCTATTTTCATTTTTTTCCAGTTTGACATTGATTTCTTTTTGGGGGAAATAGTTTATTCTCTTCTTTGTGAATGGAGTTGTGATGGCTGAAGTTCTTATTAGGAAAGAAGAAAGAAATATTGTTGTAGAAATTACCTAATACACAGAAGATATCTCTATATCAATGCTTAAGAAGTTGAAGGCAAGAGGGGATGCCCTTTGACGAATGGTCCATGTGTCATCATGGTACATGGATGTGGTCAGCTTTGTAATTATTTGATAGGAAGTATGAGAAAATTATATCGGGGAGGGGGAAGGGGAACATACATACTTAGCCCGTATGAAGTTTTAAGGTGGCAATTGAAAAGTATAATTGGATGATACTGATGAACAATTTGGTAAATATTAGCGTGCAAAAAAAAAAGTTATCCATGCGAGTTCCACTAGGAAGAGGATTCAGATATAAAGAATAAAAAGGTATTTTCTTGTTCTAGGTTTTGAATGTACTAACTAAGAAGAAATTAAAAAAAATTAATCAAACTGAAAGAAAAACCATCAGATTTGAATGAATGAATATTAAGGCATAAAAGACGTATATGGCTAAGAGAGAATTGATTTGTCTTAATCTGCAATGATGTGCTGGCTGTGTGTACTACCTGACACCAAAGTGATATACTAAAAAGACTAATTGGTCTTGATTTAGGGGCTGGAATTGATGCGGAATCCGAATTGGAAAACCCTAATTAGATCCGCTGTGGACCCACCCAAATAATATGAAAGCTTGATTGAATAAACAGTGGTAGAATTGTAATTAAATCCAAAACTCAACCAGTGGTGGCAATTTGGTAAATAATCAGAACTTTATAATTACTTGAAGAACCAAACAGAGCCTTAGGATGAAATTGGACAAAACAGAATTGTTTTATAAGAGGAGGGCATAATAGGAAATTCAGGAATCAAGCGTCTTCTCCTACCTTCGTTGGAGATCAGTCACGAACAGAAATAGCGATAGCAACAAACCAGATTGGGTTCGAGTAGGATATCTCACCCAAATCGGCTCCTCTTGACCTGGAAACCTAAGAGCCGAATCGCAACTTCCTGGTCTATTGAATCACACTAACAGTTACTCTAAACAGCAAGGATTGGAAGTGTTTTGAAGGTCTGAAGTTGGGTTTGGCGGTAGGAGAAAGGAAAAGTATGTTGCAGGTTTTATTTCTCAATGTTGAAGAGGTTTTAGGTCATGGGTTTGGGGGGTTCAAGTCGTTTATGGAAGAAGAATACTCACCCAGAATTGTAGGGGAAAAGGGAAAGGAATGAGGGAGAAGTAAGAGCTTTCAGTTGGGCTGCGACTGTCGCCCAGAACAGGGGACATGTTAAGCAGAAGGAAGAAGAAGTAGGAAGGAAGAAGGAGGAGGGCAACAGACCAAGGAAGTGAGTCTGTTCTGGTTCGCAGAGATGAAGGGGAGAGAGGGAGAAAGTGCATACCAATTCTTTTTGCCCATAGGCACACAACCACAATAACTCAATTCGTACTTTCATTCTTCTCTCTGAAAATACTACTGCTATTAGATAGACTTTTAAAAGAAAAAGTTCGTACTTTCATTCTTCTCTCTGAAAATACTACTGCTATTAGATAGACTTTTAAAAGAAAAAGCTTTCATGAACTAAAAGAAATAAAATTAGTAACCAAATAAGATCTCTAACCAAGATGGAAACCATAAGCAAGTAAATAATATACCTACCATAATCTATTTAATTAGATTTTACCTAAACTTCCTATCTAAATTGCCAAAAATAAAAGATTACAAATATTACAATTAAAATTAAATCTAACAAAGATTCTAATCCATGCCCATCTCATCGTGTGGGCCCGCTGCTGCATCAGGAATATTGGTCATTTCGACGCAAACTATGAAAAAATATTTGGATAACTGATTTTTGGGACAGTGAATCAGAGAACTAAAACAAATGGAAAAAACTTTAAGAATGTATGCTGGAAAATAACTAAAAAAAAGAAGCAGAAATGTAGTAGAAAGAAAACTATGAAAAACAAAAAAGTAGAAGGATGATCTCTACCAGTGAACAATTTGGTAAATATTTGCGTGCAAAAATATGTTCTGCATGCAAGTTCCGCTTCTCACACCCCTTGTCCCCGACACCCAGGTAGGACCCAAAGCTACGATTGTGACTCCCTAATCAACAGCTATGGCGGAAAGCATAGAATTTAAAATAAACTATCCACAAACAACCCTTGATCAACAAAAGACATCTAAGGCTAGTTTAGATCATATTCATAGCCTCAACGTGCACCAAATAACAATTCCTTCAAAAATATTCAAAATATTTCTGTTCCAAAGCTAAGAGTCTTATATCAAATCAACACTACCAAAAAGAAGTCTCCGCACAAAAGCTTTAGCCCAAAAGTCTATCCATGCTCTGATTATCAATCTGAAAAAGTCCAATGACAATGGGGGTGTGCGGGACTAGCTCAATAAGTAACTGAGCACAATCTATAAAGTAGCATAAATATTAATATACTATAAAATAAAGTTTGGAAGGTTTTAAGCCCAAGTTCAATGATTCAAATGTAACAGTTAGCTTCAAAATTAGAAATCCAGCAATGAAATGATTTACAGTATGTATATATTTCCAAATATTCGCGCCATTAGCAAATATTCAATGAGGTCCAAACATACCCTATTGACAGGCCAGATGGGGTCCAAATATATCCTCAATTGTAAATCAATTGAGATAAAGAAACACCCTCACTGATGACTCAGCTGAATTACAAATATACAGTGTAACAAAATAATGGAGGAAGAGAGAAGGAGAGAAGACAAGTGGAGAGAACTGAGAGAGGGAGAGAAGAATTCGTGCGTGTATTCTTTCTCCCTCCACTACCATCTATTTATTAATGATGAAAGCAAGTTATTACAACCTAGTAGAACTCTAGAAAGTAATAACAATGAAACTCTAATAATTTTAATCAAAGTAACTCTAAAGCATAAAGAAAACATAAAGATAAGGCTAATGATCATAGGACACCTCATAATAAAACTAAAGACACTAGGACTTTATTGACACCACATAGTGGATATTGACCTTGCCATCTAAACATACGCATGGTTCAAGGATTGGCGTATCTCGGTTTCGACAGTAACCGAGACGAGATGGAGGGTCAAAACTGAAAAATACAAGGTTTCGGTCGAACCCTGGTTGGGTTCGACCAGGTTTCGATCGAAACCATGGTTGTATAAAAATGTTTTGTCTCATCAAGTTCATTAGGTTTCGACCTAAACTCATCATTTTTTCTCATATTTTACCTTGATCTCTGAAGTTTCTTCACAAGATTTATTAGGTTAGACAGGAACAATATTTATCAGGTAGTACTTATTTATGACTAATATCATTTAAGTAAATGAATTTTTAATTTTATATTTCATCCCCCCCCCAAAAGAAAAAATTTGAATCCAATAAAGATAGTCTAAAATTCAAATTTCAGAAGGATAAAAAGTCAACCCTCCAGTTCAAGAACAAAAACCGTATTTTTGGGTGCGGAAGCGATTTTCAACTTCCAAATGCTAGGCTTTTTTCCAAATATAAAAATTCCATAAATCTTATTATAGTAAAACATCACTAAAAACCAAGAGTGCGCCAAAATAATCTCTTGGTTGGATGCCCAAAAAATAATTTACATTCAGACGACTTTAAACAGCATTCGCGTACTCCGAACAAGGTTTGATCAGAGTGTAACTCCTTCATTATAATTCGGATTCAAGCAACCTCGGATTTGTTGGAAAGTTGATTATGCTAGCTTTGCAACAAATTCGAGATTGCTTGAATCCGAATTATATTAAAAGAGTTACGTTCCGGTCAAATTTGTTAGAAGTACACGAATGTTAGTCATAAATACGTGTTGCCTACTTAAATCTAGACATAATCCCAGGTTTCAGCGTACACTAACAAACTTGGGTCTACACCACATGTTATTATTTTGGATGTTTTTATTTAAACTAATGTGGGAATATGTGTAAAATGGTTAAAATAGGCTACAGGAAAAAAACTCAGATAAAAAAAAACCACTTTTGTGTCTCGAAACCAAGCTTCGAGGTGTTCCAGGAAAAATACAACTCGGTTGAAACCCGAGATATCTTGGTTTCGAGGCTGGCCTAAACCGGCCTCGAAACCGGCACTTTAAACCTTGAACATATGGTATACCTCACTAATGGGTCAGATGGGTCCAATATACCCCCAAACGATAAATCAACTCAAGTCCAAACATATTCTTTGTGAGATTTTTCATATTTTAAAGGAATAGGTTCATGATTTCTGACAAATGCAATATCTGAAGTCACAAATAACATGTAACTTCAATCTTCATGATAAGCACAATTCATTCTCTGGAATTTATATCTTTAATCTATGATTAACTAATTCTTAGAACCTGAATTCATAATACAAAGCATTCTCCTTCAATATAAACCTGAATTAATAACCCGTAAACTAGATACTCTTAAAGTTTATAGAACGTGAATTAGGTACTTACCTGTCATTAAACTAGCTCAAAACCTCTAATTAGAAACTCAAACCGCATGTAGAATAACAAATGCAATAGCATAACCTTAAAATCACCCTTAATCTTATCTACACACTGACTTTCAGAACTATGGAAGGGAGGCAAAGAACCAGATCCTAGATCTCCTCTCCTTGATTTGGAATTAAGGAAAGATCTCCTCATTGAAATGGAACGAAGGAACATATGACAGAACTGTGATGGAGGGCTGTTGAGAAGCAAAGAGTAAAAGGAATATGGAAAAGGAAAAGAAAGAAGGAAGGAAAGGGGAACTTTGTTTTTGGAAGAGAAGCAACATGCAAGAAGGCTTTGTTGTTGGGAGATATGTGGTAGTAGCATGCAAGGGACAGCTGTCCACATGTACAATTTTCAAAATGCAACGAAAGCCATTGTTTGGTAGTTCTCACCGACTGACTTGATAGGGAGCCCTCGGGAAACAACAACCGTTCTCAGGCAATTAGTCGAAAACATCAACCGATTTACAGTTCTGTATCGGGAAATATCTTGGTCTACCAAAACACATCGACCGTTCCTGTTTGTCGACCGAACACTAATCTTTCAATTGACTGAAAGTTTGTTCTGATGACCTATAAAGAATATTTCAGGAAACAACACCCAAGAACAACACTGATTTATGTGTCATATCATTCTAGTAAATGACTTTAAAATTATTTCTCCATTTACTTAAGATCTTAATATATTATTCATTAATAAGCAAAATGTTTTAAGATAAGTAGAATGAAGGTGGAGTATATGATGTGCAACTTTAGTCATACTAGGATGGATAATGAGAAGGTGAAAATTGATGAGAAAGAGATACATCAAAGTGTTTAGTTTAGGTATCTAGGTTCAATTATAAATAAAGAAGGTGATATAGAGGATGATGTTTCACAGAGGTTTAAAATATGATGGATGAAGTGGAGAGGTGCGTTTGGAGTGCTGTGTGATCGGCGTATTCCTTTAAAACAAAAAGGAAAATTTTATACGACTGTCATTTGACCGGCTATAATGTATGGTGCGAAATGTTGGGTAGTTAAGAAGCATCATATAGATAAACTTAGTGTAGCTGAGATGAGGATGTTGAGATGGATGTGCGGAAAAACTAGGAAGGATAAGGTAAGGAATGATTGTCTGAGAGCTGATTTGGGAGTAGCGCCGATACATAATAAGTTACGAGAAAGTCGTTTGAGATGGTATGGTCATGTTCAACGGAGGCCGTTAGAGGCTCCAGTACGGAAGAGTGTTACGATTCAAATCGAATGATCTAAAAGAGCTAGAGGCAAACCTATGATGACTCTAGAAGAGGTGGTGAGGAAAGACATGCATAGCTTAGGCATTGTTTAAAATATAACTTCGGACAAAGCTGATTGGAGGGCAAGAATCTTTGCTGTGTAGCAGGGTATCAGAGGAAGATGTAACATGGCCCCCTTGGATCAAGTTTGCCAGGAGAATGATGGTTGCGGGTATAACAAACACAACCAAAGACCTTTGGTGGTAGCACAAATGAAGTATTGCCAAGTAATAGATCTAGAGGGGCCTTGTTGTTGAGTATTCTTGATGGAAGTCTGTTGATGAGAGAGGTCGCAGTGAGGACAACATCACTCCAAAATTGTGCTGGTACATGGCCCTCAAACATAAGAGCTCGTGCGGTCTCAAGGAGATGACGATTTTTCCTCTTTGCAACCCCATTTTGAGCTGATGTATCAATACAACTCGTTTGATGTAGGATCCCATTATCAGATAAATATTGCTGGAAGGTACCTTCAAGGTATTCCCTCCCGTTATCACTTCGAAGTACCCTGAGTTGAGTCTGGAACTGTGTCTTTATCATATTATGGAATTGATGGAAGCACTGGAAAACTTCACTTTTGTGATGCATCAGATAGACGCAAGTAGTCCTAGTGTGACAGTCAATAAAAGTTACAAACCAACGATGCCTAGAGATAGAAGTTGTTTTACCTGGGACCCCAAACATCAGAGTGAACTAAATAAAAAACACCATTACTTCTATTAAATGAAGGTAAATGAGTTGTACGAGCTTGCTTAGCCAAAATACAGGCTTCGCATAATAACTTGTTTTTATTACAATGCTTGGAAAGAAAAAGAAACAATTGGGACAAAACAATTGGAGAAGGGTGACCAAGATGGCGATGCCACTGTTGCATGGTGCTCATGACTGAATAGATTTGATGTGTAGTAGGCGGAGGTGAAGGTGGGGATTCTGAAGGACCATCATCAAGCAAGTAAAGACTACCACGCAATCTACCATGTCCAATCATCTTCCTGCTCTCCAGATCTTGAATTACACACGAGGAAGGAAAAAAAGGTTATTTTACAGTTAAGAGATTTAGTGAGACTATTAATAGATAGCAAATTTGTAGAAAAACTAGGGACATGAAGAACAGACTGTAAAGTAAGAATGGGAGAGTAGCGGATGGAGCCCTTTCCAGATATAGGGGAGAGAGACCATCTGCTACTTGGATTGTATCTGTCCCAGAAGAGGGAGAGTACAGGTAAAACGAGTTAACCGAACCAGTCATGTGATCAGTGGCTCCAGTGTCCATAACCCTTGCGCTAAAGACAGAGGAAGCATAATGACCAACATGAGAAATACTTGATTGAACAAAATAAGAACCTGGTGTGGCAGATGATTTTGAAGGACAGTATTGGATGCAGAGTATGGCCTTAATAGATTTCTAAGTGCCCTTTTTTTTTTTCTTGTGCTGATAGTATAGGTATAGTCCCAGTAGGAGGACAAGCTTTTGTCTGATGGGCCTGTGGTGCCCGGAAATTCTTGGATTTCTGTAGTCCTCTCTTACGTTGCTTAGTCTCAAAATCAGTCGGTTTGCCATGTAATTTCCAGCAAGTATTCTTAGTATGTATGTCTTTCCTTCCCACAATGTTCATACCTAACTGGTTTGGAAGGAGCAGTGTTGTTTTGCTGAGTAGTTTGGAGGGCTGATCGTTCTGCAGGCAAGGGAGGCATCATGGAAGTACAACGCATGTCCTCAGATTAAACCAAGGCATAAGCCTGTTCTAAGGATGGGAGGGGCTCTCTACTGAGGATTTGAGCCCGAATTTGATCAAACTCAATATTGAGGCCAGCCAAAAAATTATATACCCGTAGTTTGTCCTTTGCAAGCTTATAGCAGCAACATCAGTAGAACAAGCAGCAGTAAATGTGTCATAATAATCCGACTCTTGCCATAGGCTTCAGAATTCAGAATAATATTGGGATACATTTTTGTCCCGTTGCTTAGTAGCACCAATCTTTACATGGAAGTCATAAATCAAGGAGTAGTTGCCAACCTAGAAATAAGCCTCCTTGACAGCCTTCCAAATTTCGGTAGCATCAGGTAATAATACATACCCCTGGCCAAATTTGGGTTCCATAGAGCCGATTAAATATGTCATCATGATAGAGTTCTTAGACGCCCATTTGTCATAAAGTCTATCTGTAAGAGCAGGTGCCTTCTTGTGACCAATGATATAACCCAGTAGACCTCTTGCAGAGATCGCCATATGTGCCGTTTTAGACCACGTTAAATAGTTGGTCCCATCCAACTTAATTGAGTTAAGTTCAATAGCAGTGAATTCGATTTTGGAGGTCTTCGTATTAGGAGAAATAACTTCAGAAGAGTCAGTTATGGGGATGATCACAATCCAAGAACGGTCTGACTGATAAAGTGGAGCAAAACAAATTGATATGTATGTGTTTGACAATGTAAAATACCTATAACAGAGATGCCGTGTTTCAATCTTCCAGGAACGAGATACACGTCTGCAACAAGTTTCGATCTTCATATAGTCAGGGAAGATTCGAGGTTGGCTATTCATGTGATCTCTTCGAAGCACATCCCTACAGCAAGGGATACACGGGAACCGGTAATAACAAATCCTTGGGGAGATGTTTAGTTCATAGGTAAGAGATTTGAAATGATGAAAAAAAGGGTTAGAGACGCAAATAGGAGATGGCGGTAGGGTTAGGGTGAGGTATAGGGGATGGTGGTAGGTTTAGGGTTAGTTTTAGGGGATGGCGGTAGGTTTAGGGTTAGTTTTAGGGATTGGCGGTAGAGTTAGGGAGGTTTTAGGGATTGGCGGTAGGTTTAAGGTTAGTTTTAGGGACTGGCAATAGAGTTAGGGAGGTTTTAAGGGCTGCTGGTAGGTCTAGGAGGCTGAGAGGTGGTGTCGGCAGGGGAAGGTGATAAGAGAAGGTGGCGGCAGAGGTGTAGAGGAGAAGACAGAGAGAGAGTGGTGGCAGAAGTTTAGAGGAGAGAAAAGAAGAGAAGAGGAGGAAAGACAGAGAGGTGGTAGGTGTAGGGTGGCTCTGATACCATGTTGAATAAGAGTGAATGAGGGAATAATAATGTTCTCTCATTGTTATTGGCTATTTCTTCTTTATAATGAAATCATATTAGGCAAGATTACAATTATACCCCTAATGATAATAAAAGAAAAGAAAATAAAGACAAACATAGAGAATACAAAAACACCCCTACATGAATTACGACAATTCCATAACAACATAATTCTAATTTCACTTTTACATAATTTTAGATTTTATTTTAATTAGTTATTAAAAAAATTGAAAATTTAAATTAAATAATTTAAATATTAATATAATATTATTAATATTTATTAATTAATTTAATAAATATTAATAATATTATTATAGAATTAATAGAAAAGTTTTCTTAATATTAATGAAATTGAAATTAATAGAACCAATAAATATATTAATATAATAATAATATATTTGATAATATAATCATATATAATCATAATCTTTCATTTTAAATTTATATTTATTAAATTAATAATTAGAATTATCTATTCTAAATATTCTAAATATATCTATTTATATTTAATTTATCTATTATATATTTTTGTATATAGTAAAATCCAAAATTGTGGATGTGGAATAAATCTATATCTAAATACGGGTGACCCCCTTTTTTTCTTTTCTTTTTTCATCGAGGTAATCTGGTCATTCACAGTATTAGCCATGGTGAGTTTTGTATCAATACTCGTCTACTTGAAGACATCTTCAATGGCAAAGGAATCACCCCACACACTAGCTTTACAGGAACTGTCCTATATAGCAATACTAGGGAGAGATCACACACTGCCAATACTAAGGCTATGGTTTGCATTAAAGATACGAAACAGTATGTAACGACTTCTCAAAGAAACGATCAGTAAGTATACAACTAGAAATTAAAAGAGAAGAAGATTGAGGAGAGAGAGAGAGAGAGAGAGAGAGAGAGAGAGAGAGAGAGAGAGAGATTTCGACACAACAATGTGCTGTAGTCCAAAATCGTTAAATAGCTCTCCTCTCTACCTTGTATTTATAGAGAAAGAAAATAAACAGATTTATAAGGAAAGTCTCTATTTAAAGAAGAGACAATAAAAGAAGATTACAATAATAAAATAAAAGGAAATAAATCTGTAAATAATTTAAGAAGGAAGAGAAAGGGGAGCCAGCACTAGATGTTGCTGGCGCTAGCAGCGATATCTAGTGGGCCCCATGGGTCTATGGGCCTATGGGCCAACTTCGTAACACCCTCCCTCAAGCTGGAGTGTATAAATCAGCCAATCCAAGCTTGTAACAGTTTAACCGGTATGCTGGTCCAAATAGAGGTTTAGTGAGAATATCCGCAAGTTGATTTGAAGATGAAACAAATGGAGTGACAACAAGCTTCTTTAGAACCGTATCACGGACAAAATGACAATCCACTTCTATATGCTTGGTTCGTTCATGGAACACTGGATTACTGGCAATATAGATCGTAGCCTGATTATCACACATTAAGGTCATAGGCTGAGAAATAGGAAATCCCAACTCTTGCAGAAGATTCTTTAGCCACATTAATTCAGCAATAGTCTGTGCCATAGCACGGTATTCAGACTCAGTACTGGATTTGGAGATAGTGGTTTGCTTCTTACTTCGCCAAGTGATGAGATTGCCACCAACGAAAGTACAATAACCTGTAGTGGAACGTCTATTACCATCTGCCCTGGCCCAATCAATATTTGAAAACCCAACAATGTCAAGGTGCCGATGTCGAGAATAAACAAAACTTGTACCTGGAGATTTCTTGAGATAGCGCAAGATATGACAGGCCCCCTCCTAATGGACAACCTTAGGAGTTTGCATAAATTGACTTACCACTCCAACAGCATAAGAAAGGTCAGGTCTAGTAACAGTAAGATAAATTAGCTTCCCAACCAACCGTCTATATTGATGAACATCAGAATATTCAGGACTATCACATGTTTCGAATTGTTGATGTGGATCCATTGGAGTTTCAACCGGCTTGGTGCCAAGAAGACCTGTTTTTGCAAGAAGGTCGAGAACATACTTGCGTTGGGAGTGACTGATGCTAATACGGCTTCAAACTACTTCAATACAAAGAAAATAGTGATGGAGTCCTAAGACCATCTGAAAGTGGGTATTTAGATGAGACTTAAGTTCTGTAATACCCAACTTATCATTCCCTGTAATAATTATGTCGTCTACATAGACAGCAATGATAGTAACAGTAGCCTGATGACGACGTACAAAAATAGAATGATCTGAATAGCAGGTAGTGAAGGCAAGACTAGTAATGACAGTGCTAAATTTATCAAACCACGCACGAGGGGACTACTTTAGTCCATGTATTGCTTTTAGTAACTTGCAGACTTTAGTGGAATTCCCTCCCTGAGCAACATACCCCTGATGTTGGTCCATATATACCTCCTCATGAAGATCCCTATACAAGAATGCATTTTTGAGGTCCATTTGATACAAGGGCCCCAAAATTGACAGCCGTGGAAACAAGTACCCAGACCGAATTGAGACGGGCCATAAGAGAGAATGTCTCAAAATAGTCTACCCCATAGGTTTGAGTGTACCCCTTGACAACTAACCGTGCTTTTAACTGTTCAACAGAGTCATCTGAGTTACGTTTCACAGTATAGACCCATCTGCACTTTACAACTGAGTGGCCAGGTGGGAGGTCAACAAGAGTCGAAGTCTGACGGGAGGTTAGAGCATCTATTTCATCATTCATAGCAGCATGCCACCCTGCATGGGACAAGGCTTGGGATAGGGTATTGGGTACAAAGGTAGCAGCCAAAGAGTAAACATGTCGCCGTTGGGAAGTAGGTAGATGGGCAGTAGTAACAAAGTGCTCAATGGGAAAGGTAACCAAAGGATTTTCGTGTACAAGTTCTTTTACCTTTTCGAAGAGCAATAGGTAGGTCAGAGTTTACCGCAGAACCAGGGACAGCGTCAGCAACAGCTAGAGTAGTAGTCGTAATAGGTGGAGCAACCTGAGTGCGACAGGTATTGACCTGCAAGGGTTGCAAAGTTTGGGGTGGGATGGAGGGGGGTTTAGAAACAGATGGGATGGAGGTGGATTCATCATCAGAAGGAATGAGAGGTAAAGGAATATCAGTGGAAGGTGAATTGGTGGAAACAGGAATAGGGTAGTATGGCTTGTCTTCAAAAAATGTTGCATCAGGACTGACAAAATGGCGCCGAGTAACAGAGTCAAAACATCGGTAACCTTTCTGAGTACAAGAGTAGCCAAGGAAAATACAT
Organism: Protea cynaroides; assembly: GCA_028583415.1. Taxonomy (NCBI): domain Eukaryota; kingdom Viridiplantae; phylum Streptophyta; class Magnoliopsida; order Proteales; family Proteaceae; genus Protea; species Protea cynaroides. The sequence goes on along the minus strand of CM053270.1, from coordinate 16,395,027 downwards.
TTGATAGATCGGGGAGATAATTTGTCCACTTTAGGATGTAGGATGTAGACAAAACACGTACTACCAAAAGCACAAGGAGAAACTGAAAATAAGGGAGTATTAGGATAGAGAAGTTTAAAAGGAATTTTATTATGGAGGACAGAAGAAGGCATCCTGTTAATCAGGTAGGTAGTTGAAACAACATCACTCCAATAATACTTAGGAACATTCATATGGAGCATGAAAGACCTGGCAATATCCAGAAGATGTTTATTTTTATGCTCAGTAACTCCATTTTGTTGAGGAGTGTAAGCACAACTGGTATGGTGTATAATGCCATTGGCAAAACAGAAACCAGAGACGACAGAGGGCATTATCAGTACGTAGAACTTTGATAGGAGTACCAAATTGAGTGGCAATTTCTTTATGAAAACCCTTGAAAATACTAATAAATTCAGACCGTTCTTTTATTAAATGTAGCCAAGTCATGCGGGAATAATCATCCACAAAGGTTACAAAGTACGAGAAACCAAGCCGATTGGGAATTCGACAAGGTCCCCAAACATCAGAATGAACTAAAGAAAACGGGGAAGATTGCCTAGGTGTAGAACTAGTTGGAAAAGAGGAACGATGATGTTCCCTAGTTCACAAGCCTCACATTGTAAGGTAGAGAACGACTTGCAACTAGGGATAAGAGCCTTTAACTTAGAATGAGATAGATGGCCAAGCCGATGGTGCTATTGAAGAGGGGTGGAAGTACATGTGGTAGCAGCAGTGGGAATGGGTTTAGGTAGCTCCAAATAATACAGACTAGCATGCTCATGTCTGCCCCCAATTGTCGCTTTGGTCCTGAGATCCTGAAAGGTACAATAAGAAGGAAAAATGGGTTGCAACACAGTTAAGTGATTTTGTAAGTTGACTAATAGACATAAGGTTAAGAGGAAATTTGGGAACATGAAGGACAAAGGACAAGGATAAGAATGGGGTAAGGGTAATATTCCCATGTTGGGAAGCCGTGGTAGATGATCCATCGGCAAGGTAAACGGTGACAGGATTCGGTGTATCATTAAGGGCTGTAAGGGTAAAAGGCTGTATCGTCTTGTGATAGGTAGCGCCAGAGTTTATAATCCAAGGGGTAGAAAGGGTGGCAGATAGCAAGGCAGTTGTACCTGTGTGGGCCAGGGTGGCAACGGGTAGTGGTCCAGTAGCTTCTAGGTGTTGAATCTGACGGAGCAAGGCTTCATACTGTGCATTGGATAGCGCAAATGTTTGCGTAGGAGGAGCCTAGATGAGATATGGGGCATCCTCAGTAGTAACATTGTTGGCAAGGGTATGTGCCTAGTCAGGACAACCATTTATGTCCCAACAGTTTTCCACCATGTGATTAGTCTTGTGACAATGGGTACAATATCCATTAGGTTTTTCAGAAGATGTCCGCCCATTGCCATGTCCAGGAGGACTATGGCCACGGCCACGAGTGGATCCACGACCACGGCCTCGGCCACAGCCAACAAACAAAGCAGAAGTGTCCTTGACAGGAGAGTCACTTTGTGGGACCAATCGTTGAAGGCAAAAGAAGGTCTCGCTAAGGGTAGGGATAGAGGCTCCTGCAAGAAGTTGACTTTTGACACTCTAATATTTCGGGGAAAGACCAGCCAAAAATTTAGCAACGTAGAACTGAGACTGTTGAGCTTTGATTTTGCATATCAGTGGTAAGAGGCTGCACAACCTGTATTTCTTCAATAAGCCATTTGAAGCTTCCATAGTAGTCACTCAGGGATTTTTCACCAATAGAGTAAGTAAACATCCGCTCATATAGGTCATAGATGTGAGAGACATTCTTATCTTGCCCATATGTTTCTTGCAGATCAGCCCAAATGGACTTGGCTGTATTTTGGAACATTACAGTGGGTAGGATGGAGGTATCAATACTGTTCCACAACCATGTTTGAACCTGGGAATTATCTCTTAACTAGGTATTGTACAGTTTGACAGATTCACTGTCTTTCAAATCATAGACAGGAGGTTCATCATATAACAGTGTGGCTTTGTCTTTAGAAAAAAAATAAAGGCTTTGATAGCCTGAGCCCATAACTAGAAACTCCTTTCAACTTTATGGAGATGATCTGAGCCTCAGTGGGCTTAGGGTCAGTCATCACAACCAATGTATATAAAAAAACGTCTTATTGGTTCAACCAACCGATTGGCCAAAGACTCAGTGTGGGTGAAGGTAGATGGTGGTAGTAGAATTAAATGACAAGGTCCAAAGCTCGGTTCAGCCACCGAGAGGCCAAAGGAAAAGAGAAGCTCAAAGGGGGTGATGGATGTCAAGGAGAGGATAATAACCTTACCAACGGGGTGATTGAGAACATAAGTCCACAAAGTAGTAGTATTTAGTAACAATATTTATAGATCTAATCTCCATCACCAATTAGTAGTAGTAAAACAGAAAATTGTAGTTACATAGAGAGAGCAAAAATATCAAAGGCCAATCAAACCAAGAGTTCTTTGATCAGTGATGGCCAAGGATCTAGTGCTCTGATACCATGTAACAATTTCTCAAAGAAACAATCAGCAAGTACACAACCAGAAATTAAAAGAGAAGAAGATTGAGGGGAGAGAGAGAGAGAGAGAGAGAGAGAGATTTCAACACAGCAATGTGCTGTAGCCCAAAATCGTTAAATAGCTCTCCTCTCTACCTTGTATTTATGGTGAAAGAAAATAAACAGATTTATAAGGAAAGTCTCTATTATAAGAAGAGACAATAAGAGAAGATTACAATAACAAAATAAAAGGAAATAAATCTGTAACTAATTAAAGAAGGAAGAGAACGGGGAGCTAGCACTAGATGTCGCTGGCGCTAGCTAGTGCCAGCGATATCCAGTGGGTCCCATGGGTCTATGGGCCTATGGGCCTATGGGCCAACTTCGTAACACAGTACAATAAACAAGGGTAAACAGTAGGAACAGCAACCTGGCACATCAACATTGCACTTGCTGACAGAAAGTAATTGGGGACTGCAACACAACATATCAATTTCAGTAGGCAGATATGGATATTCAGGAAGACTCGGGAGCAAAATAAAAATTTCTTGATATCATTCAATTACCAGTCAGCACGTTTGAATAAAGGGACTGACTTCCTGCTATCATTCGTTATTTTGTTTGCTTGATATATTCTATGGATTTCATTGAATTTCTTAACATGGGCATTGATCTGAATTTGATGATTATTTGGATTTTTAGAGCTTTCATTATTTCATAAGCATTTCTACAAGTTATCCTTTAGGTGCCAGTATTTTGGTGCATGTATATTGAAAAGCTTTGCTCACTGGCAATTCTTTCAGTAATATCACTTTCTTTTTTGTCATGATATTACCTTTATTTGTGCTTAAAAAACTCTCAATTGTTGTCAGATCATTAATGCAGTCATGAGTGGAAGAGATGTTCTGGTTATAATGGCTGCCGGTGGTGGCAAGAGCCTCTGTTACCAACTTCCTGCAATTCTCTGTGATGGAGTTGCTCTTGTTGTCAGTCCTTTGCTTTCTCTAATTCAGGACCAGGTGCTCCTTGTTCTGATGCGTCATCTGCTAAATTATGCATTAAATCAATTAACATCCCTCACAATCTAACATTTATTGCTTCAGGTGATGGGGTTGACGGCTTTAAGCATCCCAGCATACATGTTGACATCAAGTACAAGTAAGGAAGATGAAAGGTTCATATACAGGGCCCTTGAAAAAGGGGAAGGAGAGCTTAAGATACTGTATGTCACACCGGAAAAGATATCAAAAAGCAAGAGATTTATGTCAAAACTTGAGAAGTGCCATGATGCTGGTCGTCTCTCTCTTATTTCAATTGATGTGAGTAAACAGTATTTTGCATTCATGACGCTAATTCCAGAAGAAAGTAGAGGAAGAAAAGATTTTTCTTACAGTTTGGTTTGATTTGGTTTACTAGGTTCAAAGTTCAAACCATACCCACAGATTGGTTCAAGTTAGATTCGATATTAATTTTTAAGTCCCCAGTGGGTTATATGGGTCATGGGATTTGTTTATTTGGTTTTCTATTGTAATGGACCAATCCTATAAGCACAAATATGAGGGATTTGAGTCTTATACGATTTTGGTGTTACTTTTTATTTTCAGAGTCTGTTAATGGCAACTCGGCAAGTTTATAAATATATGTATAGGGCTAGGCCCTCACAGGCGATTTGAATAATGAAGTTGACTTTTTTGGCTTTGGTTCTGCATTGATTCAGAATGTTTCCTGCCATGTTGATTCATTTGGCTCCCTGGTGGTGATTCTAGGAACCCTTGGTGGTGATTCCAAGGTTGGGTACTGGTGGGATGCCAGCCTTGCCGATCAGATTGTGATTCATGATCATATCCTCCTGTCTTCTTAGGCTTGCTTCTGTTTTCTCTTTTTATTTTATTTTTTTCATTCAACTGAGATTATTTTTCTACACTTCTTTTCTGCACATACCTGTTCTATTTTACTGCTAACTGGTTCTTTTTCTATTCTTCTTCAGTTGCATATTCTGATCTCATATTTGTTAAATCTCCTGTTCTGCTGTAGAACTATAATCAGTCCATAGAGTTCGGAAAACAACCTGCTATTCTGTTTCTTAAATCGCAATTTCTGAACTTTTTTACCTGCAACTGCTGGTTTCCATTTACTGTTTGCTGTGCTAAATTTTTTTGTTGCTAATCTACTTCAATTACTAATTTGAGTCCTGTTTCAGTTTATATTTCCACTAGTTACTATTTCTGTCCAGCATCACTTTCTATTGTGACCTGGTGGTCATGGGTCGAATATGGAAACAACCTCTCCACAAAGTGGGGGTAAGGCTGCGTACGCCCCAGACCCCGCAGTGGCAAGAGCCTCGTGTACTGGGTATGCCCTTTATCACTTTCTATTCCTTATTGCCATTTAATGCAAGTTAATAATTTCCGAACCTGGTTCCAAACTTGAGTTCCTATTTCTGTTTCTAGTTTCGTTCTCAGTTTTTAGTCTCTACTTCCTATTTCTGTCTCTATTTCTAATTTCAATTCAATATCTATTTTGAATCTGCCTTCCACTTTTGGAAAGTTTCTAAAAGTCTAGTTGTCACACCCCAATTCTGGTCTAACTAGAATAGTGTGATGAACTGTTAATACACCAACGGTTCAACCAGAATCTCGTATAAGTCGTACCCACCATATCAAACCATACACACATTCCATAGTAATAATCAGAAATAATAAACAATTAAGCGGAAGTCTTATAGATAATGAACTGAGTGTCTAACAATGATATAATAATTATTTAATCCAATTATTTTCCAAAAACTCAAGACATAAAGGTAAATAATCCGTTATATGTTACAATAACCAAATATAGCTAAACTAATAAAAAATGCACTGGTTGCACTAGCATGAAGGATCATGCACATCTTCAACAACTTCTACGTCTATGGCTGCAACGTGTCCGTACATCGGCGCATTCACATAATCTTCTACAGTAGGACCTGCATCATCAACTAAAATATTCGACGTCGAAAGGGTGAGCACACATCACGGCTCAATGAGTAAAACAAAACAATGCAACAAACATATGCATGCATTCAATTCAATATCTTTGGTCTGGTTTTTAAGTTTGCAATATGCTATAAAAATGTTTGGTGGCCCCCGCACCTCTATACACAAGTGTGTGTGAATCCGCCCAATGGATCAAACACCATTGCCGTTCCACATGCACCCACCATGGAATAAAGATAGAGCTAAAATGTTTGGATCACACACCCCCAACACTTCCCCTGATGCCCTACCCATACCAACACGTAAGCCCCTATTGGCGAGGGCTTGCAAATTGGGCTCGTAACTAATTAATCCTAAATGTCATCCAGTGTATCCAATGCCTCACCCCAACATCCCTCAATATGTCCATAGAGATAGAACTAAGGCCCCCCGGCAGAGTCAGAGACTACACGGTCCGAGACCACCTCCCCTGATGCTGTACGACGTAATAGTTCTGCTAAGGTAATGAAGATACGACGATGTCAGTGGGCAAGACTTAAGTAGAGATAGAGCTAGAGTCTGGTGACCAGGTCAGAGACCACAATGCCACGTCCTACCCCTGATGCTCCACTCACATCCAACACACTAACTACACACACACAATCACATGCTTATTCCTATCATCATCAATCAACATGGTAGTAAATAGACAGAAGTAAATATGCATGAGCAGTAATAACAATAATATTGGATGACATATGAAATGCACATTACAAGCATACAAACATAGCATCATTCATGGCATTGGACACAATAAAGTAAACAGTTTGTTATTATCCAATTAGTTTAGGTTTTGTTCCCTCATCTGTTAGCAAAACTCGATCTCCTTCCAAGCCTTGTAATTCTCTTTGAATCGATTTAATAACCTAAAAGTTATATGAATTTAAGTTAGGGTTCATATGTAACATGTTACAGTAGTCGAAAATCGAAACAGAGCACTGATAGGTGTCTGATTGGTCCTATGGTCTCATACTGCGTCGACCTTACTGCCTACGGTCGATACCCTACGGTCGCACCATATGCGACCATACCTGCGATCATATGGTTTCTGAATTATTCCCGAATACCTATGGTCGATTCTTTGATCATGCTGGTCATGCTATGGTCGACCGTAGCTGCGACCTTGAGATTTCTGGTTACAAACTACATTTAATCCGAGTCTTTCTTGGGTCAACTCTTCGGCTCTTCAATTGGGTTTATCCTAATGATTATTCTAAGGCTAAGTTTCTTAGTTTTACCAACTAATTACTCTAACCTATTCTCCATGGTTTTCCATTGGAGGCTTGCTTAGCAATTCCATGGTTGCATTCTTACGTTGGGTTTGGTATCTCAATTTACATTAGAAACCTTTACTCCTAGTGTTCTAAGGCTACAGAGACAAGGTTCATACCTTATTTGTTGCAGAGAGTCTGTGGAACTCTTCTCTCAGTCTCCTCCTTTGTCTTCTCTTCTTCTTCTTTTCTTTCTCTTTCCTTCTCTTTCTCTAGAGTTTACTAATGTTCTAAAAGAGTGAAAAAGGTTGAGGAACATCCTTTATATAGAGAAAAATTCTCCATATAGAATTCTCCAACATTAGGAAATAAATCCTCCTCAAATTAGGAAAGTCTCCATCTAAGAGTCTGATCTGGGGTCTCACGGTCAATGGCCTACGGTCGCAGAATTCGTCAACCATAGGGTCGAAAACATTGACCGTAGGGTCATGGATCAGTGACCTTTGTTTCTTACCTTATGGTCGACCATGCCTACCCAGGTATTCGACCATACGCATACTTTTGAGCATTTTTAACTCGATTCATACCTGGTTTTATGATCCATCTTCTCACAGTCGGTCCACTTGGTCCAAAAATGATGGGAAGACCTGGCACGACACGGTTAAACCGGGTTAGTGGAGTGCGGGTCTTACACTAGTTTCCAATTTTGACCTATTTCCTGCAAGTTTCTATTTTCAGTTATTTACTAGTTTCTAAATCTGGAAGTTTCTAAATTTGTTTTCTAATTTTGGTTGTCATCAAATATGATTTGTGATTTTTGGAAGTTACTATTTTAGGAGTTTCTATTTCTGGTAGTTGCCAATTATGGTCTCCATTTTGGGTTTCTGATCCTTGTGATTCTGGATTTACATGAGGTTTTTTAACCATAAACCCTTTAGGTGATTAAAATAACTCATCAATGCATTTAGGTCTTGGTGTTTATGTTGCAACTCTGACTAATGCTTCCATTGAGTTTTTCATAGGCAAAAGCTGTTAGTTGTAAACAAGTTTTACTAGTTGGGTATCTTGGCAGACCTGAATTATGCATATTAGTGGAATCTTGGACATGAACTCCATAAGTAGCCACTTCTCCTTTGGCATCATTTCTGATGTTCTAGAGTATTTTTTGTGAAGCACTTCTAACAAAGAGAAGAAAGTTGAGGGAATTAAACCAAGGATCAGATCAGAAACTAAGGAGAGAACTTAGCTTCAATAGTTACTGCAATAGCATAAAATGACAGAGAAAATTCAGATATGTTCTGTTTAACACTCCCTTAAATCTTTTTAAACCCTGCTAAAACGGTGGACAGAAATATTCCCAATAATAACTTTTAACGAGGGGCAAAATTGGCATAACACAGTATTCAAGGTTTCATAATAAAGCTATTTAATTGAACTTTGAACTAACCCATATGCTTGTGACAACTTGGTACTAATAACACTCTTATTTAAACCAGTTAGATTCCATCGATTATTGTCACTTTGTGCCCCACTTAGCTATATGTTAATGTCAAATTCTAAATATGGGGGGTAGATTAGTAATTTAGTCTTTATTTCATTATTTATTTTCTATTTATGGTATTTATTGTTAGTGGGGGTATCTTTGTAATTCTGATCTTTATGATTTCATTATAAATAAGATGGTAGGGTGAGAGATCATTAATCTCTCTCATTCTTTTCTGATCCAACTTGGTATCAGAGCCATAGAACTATCGTTTTGTTCTTCTCCCTCCTCTTCTTCTCCTCAAACCCTTGCCGCCAATTCTTTCTACCTTCTGTAACCACTGCTTCATATTACCTTCTATCACCCCTGCTGCCAGACCTATCAAACCTACCACAGAAACTCCCTTCCAGGTTACCGCCAGTCCATTCAACCTCCTACAGAGCCTACTGACACACCAGATCTCCAGAATACTTACCGCCCTGCCCAGAAACTCCCTTCCAGATTACCGCCAATCCAACCTCCTACAGAGCCTGCCGACATCACCCCTGGTTACCGCCAGCCTAAAAAAACTCCTAAAAAACATCCTAGACCTACCACAGCCCACCTACAACTATCAAAACCTACCTACCAGTCCCTAAATCATCAAACAACTACCTACCAGTCCCTAAAACATCAACCTAAAACATCAACAACTACCTACCAGTCCCTAAAACCTTATCCTAACCCTTTGTCTTTCTCTCAAACCTCATTTCTGTGACCTAAATATCTTCCCAAGGTTTGTTTCCTTGAATTGCCGTGTATCCCTTGTAGTTGGGATAATTTTTTGAAGATCGATTCTTCTCTACCTTTATATGAAGATCGAAATTTACTATAGATGTGTCTCTTGGTCCTAGAGGATTGATACATGGCCTCTTTGTTAAAGAGATCGACTCTTTTGCACTTTATCTGGTATGGTCGCTTGAGAAATATTACCAGATATCAGTTTTTTCTTCCAGCATATTCTGAATATTGTTTTGTTTGGTATTATTTTGCATAACCAAATCAAGATTATTTCTTCTTGTGATTACAATGTCTTCTGACGTAACCTCTGCTAGAACGGATTTTTATTAGATGAAAAATCTCACCATTCCAACAAATACCACAAAACTTGATGGTGGTAACTATTTAATGTGGTCTCGTGCCACAACTTTCTATCACTGCTCGAGGGTTATCTGACTATCTCATAGGACCCAAAACTAAGCCCATTACTGAAGATGATATTCTGGACAAATGGAATGCTGAGGATTCCTTAGTGATGCAATATCTCCTTAATTCCATGCAACCTGCCATAGCCGAGGGATACCTATTATTGAATACCGCTGCATAGATATGGAAGTCTGCAAATGACACATATTCCCTGGTTGGGAATGATGCCTTAATTTATGCTTTGCAAAAAAGGTTCATGGAACTACCCAAAAAGAGTTGACAGTGTCTCAAAATTATACTCAGTTGAGGAGCCATTGGCAGGCCATCAACTTTTATGACTCCATACATGCCAAGTGTGAAGAAGATGCTACATTGTTTAAGAAGAGGGAAGAAAAATACCAAGTTTATATCTTTCTGGCAGGATTGAATGTAGAGCTTCATCTTATCCGCTCTCAGATCCTCAGCAAGGATCCTTTTCCTAGTCTTGAGCAGGCCTATGCCATGGTTTAGCTTGAAGATCAAAGAAGAGAAACTATGTTATTACCTTCTGTCCTTGATAGGTCAGCTCTCCATACCTCTACACCACCATACAAGGCCTCTACTGCTTCTAGAGATATTGTAAAATGTAAGCACTGTGGTAAACCTTGGCACACTAAAGACACATGCTGGAAATTCCATGGTAAATTAGCAAACTTTAAAGCCAAGAGATGTGACAAAATTATGCAAAAAACCAAGAACTTCAAGGGTTCATAGGCACATCAGACTGAAACTCATTAGATTGTTGATCCCACAGCTCCTATACAAGACAATCACATTCTTCAGGCTCTCAGTCGTTTGCTCCAGCCATCTTCTGCTTCTGGATCGCTGTCTGTTCCTTCTCCTGCCTCTATCACTCCAGGTTCTAACCTTGCTTGATCAGGTATATGTTTCAGTGGACGCTGTGCTTCAATGGTCTCTAATCCTTGGATTATTGACTCTGGTGCCATGGACCACGTGACTGGTAACCATAGTCTATTTCATCCGTACTTTCTTAATCCTGAAATTAATACTGTTCGTGTAGCGGATGAGACTCTCTCCTCTGTATCAAGGAAAGGTTCCATTCAATGCACACCTTTTCTAGCTTTGCAGTATGTTCTTTATGTTCCAAAATTCAATATTAATCTTATGTCTATCAGTAGTATTACCTCTGCTTTAAACTGCAAAGTTACGTTTTTTTTCCTTCTTATTGTTTGTTTCAGGATTTGGCAATAAAGAGGACGATTGGATGTGGTAAAATGCAGGGTGGTCTGTACTTGCTTGAGGAAAGTATCCCAAAGTCAGTTTTTGCTTCCCCAAGCCTAGTCCATCATGTTTATTCGACATCATCTGATCTCCAACAATGGCACCAGCGGCTCGGGCATCCTTCATCTAAAGTTTTAGCGTGTCTTTTTCCTTTAGCAAATAAATGTAACAAGACGAGTTTTTTTGCGAAGCTTGTATTCTGGCTAAGCAAACTCGTTCTTAGTATAGTCCATCATTTAAATGCAGCAGTACTCCTTTCCATTTAGTTCATTCTGATGTTTGGGGATCAGTGAGAATTAATTCAATTACTGGTCACCGTTAGTTTGTTACATTTATAGATTGTTATTCTAGAACTACTTGGGTTTATCTTTTGCATAATAAAGGTGAAGTGTTTCAGTGCTTTCGTCAGTTTCACCAGATGATTAAGACTTAGTTTCAAGCTTCTTTAAAGATTCTCAGGAGTGACAATGGCATCGAGTATCTTGATGGAGAGTTTTAACATTATTTGGTAGGTAATGGTATTTTGCACTAGACCAGTTGTGTTGATACTCTTGCTTAGAATGGGGTGGCTGAAAGAAAGAATTGCCATCTCCTTGAAGTGGCTCATGTGTTGGTGTTTTCCTGCAATATGCCACCCCAATATTGGAGTGATGCCATCCTTACCTCGGCCTACCTTATCAATCGTGTTCCAACCCCAGTCTTGGATCATTTCACTCCTTTAAACTTTCTCATTGATGCCTCCCATACTGTTCCTCCTAAGATCTTTGGCTGCGTGTGCTGTGTGCTGTGTGCTCAATCATCGATCTCCAGGAAAATTATAACCCTGTGGTTTTTGTTGTCTTTTCTTAGACTATTCTCCTACCCAGAAATGCTATAAATGTTACCACCCTCCAATCCGCCGCACTTTCATCTCCATGGATTATTTTTTTATGAGCACCCACCTTACTACCCAGCGTCCCATCTTCAGGGAGAGCCTAGTCTTCCGGATGATGGGCCTACTAACACACCTATGCCTATGCCCTCTCCCCTTCCACTTCAGGGGGAGACAATACCTTTTCCCAAGCAAGGATTAAATTATCGTATGTTGGTAGCGTATCGGTAAGGCGATTTCAAGAGACGTATCGTATCATATTGTGGATATGGTGGATAGTGGATACGTTAGGATACGCTAAGTTACGGGGCAAGATATACATGAGAATGATTAGGGAACATGCAAAACACCATTTTTAAGCATAAAAACACTATAATAAACAATCTTGAAGTATTTTCAAGGGTTAAAGACATAGATGATGACATTCAATGAGTTTCAACCTTCGGTTCACATGAACTATAGGTTTTCAGCGAGGAAGAAGACCAGAAAAGTGAAAAAATCAGTTGTATCAAGCTTTATATGTGCATATCGACTGTATCGAGGTGTATCGGTTAGTACCGAGGTGTATTGAGCCGTATCGATAAGTGTATCTTATTTTTTCCTAGAATGGAAACTTAAGTGTATCGATACGTATCAAGTGTATTGAATTGTATTGAGCCGTATCGCTTCGATACGGTTGATACATGTGGATACCCTTTTTGTTTTAAAAAAAGAAATACGTATCTAATAGTATCATATCGACCACTGGCGATACGGATACGTATCGGTGGATACGGGGTGTATCGTATCGATACTTAAAACCATGCTCCTGAGTCTATACCACCTTCTCCTGAGCCTACATCACCTTCTCCTGAACACTTTGTTGAACAAATTCCCATGGAGACATCTCGCCTTCAAGTTTACAGTCATACCAGACTCAAGCAGGGAAGGACCACCACCATCAACGAACCTACACACATTCCTTCGTCAGCTTTGGATCCAGAAACTGTTTCAGAAAATGAGATCCTTCCATTTGGTAATATTCTTCCCTCTGAGTCAGACTTACTTATTGCTCTTCGTAAAGGCACTAGGTCCTGTACCTAGCATCCTATATCTCAGTATGTCTCTTATAAATCATTGTCTCCGTTATCTCTTGCTTTTGTCTCTATTTTGTCTTCTGTGTCTTTTCCGAAACATTGGCAGGATACAGTTGCAGATGCGAGATGGAAAGCAGCCATGGTAGAGGAAATGACTGCCCTGAGGAAAAACGAGACATGGGACCTAGTTGAACTTCTACCGGGGAAGAAAACTATTGGGTGTAAGTGGATCTTTACTGTAAAGCAGAAAGAAGATGGTTTTGTAGACAGATACAAGGCCAGATTAGTTGCCTGTGGATTCACACAGACTTATGGAATAGACTATCAGGAGACCTTTGCCCCAATAGCAAAAATGACTACTATCCGTGTCATTTTAGCTTGTGCAGTACACTTTGATTGGGATTTACAGTAGCTGGACGTCAAGAATGAATTTCTTCATGGGGAGTTAGCTGATGAAGTGTACATGAATGTTCCTCCAGGGTTTACCTCGTCTGCCATTGAAGGAAAAGTGTGTAAGCTGAAACGATCTCTTTAGGGACTCAAGCAATCCCCTAGGGCATAGTTTGAGAGATTTCACAGAGCTATGACTTCTGTAGGCTACAAACAAAGCAATGCTGATTATACATTGTTCTTTAAATAGAGGGATGGCAAAATTACTATTCTCATAGTATATGCTGATGATATTGTGGTTACTGGTAGTGATGATGAAGAAATTAGACAGTTGAAGATCTTCTTGGGAAAGGAGTTTGAAGTCAAAGACCTAGGAAGGAAAACTGAGATATTTCCTTGGGATTGAGGTTGCTCGCTCTACCAGAGGTATTTATTTGTCTCAGAGGAAGTATATACTTGATCTTTTCTTAGAGACGGGTCTCTTAGGGTGTCGGTCCTGTGAAACCCCAATTGACCCTAATGTCAAACTACAAGAAAAGAGCGGTACACCAGTTGATAAGGAACAATACCAATGACTAGTTGGAAAGTTGATATATCTGGCTTACACTCGACCTGATATTGCTTTTGCAGTGAGCTTGGTGAGCTAATTTATGCATGATCCTTATACTTCTCATATGGATGCTGTTTTCTGCATTTTGCACTATCTCAAATCTGCTCTTGGAAGAGGAATCCTACTCTCCTCTCAGGGTCATCTTAGAATTGATGCCTACACTAATGCAGACTAGGTATGAAATCCAGATAGAAAATCTATTTCAGGATATTGTACCTTTATTGGAGGGAACCTAGTGACTTGGCGCAGCAAGAAGCAGAATGTGGTAGCCCGTTTAAGTGCAGAGCTGAGTTTAGAGCTATGGGTCAGAAGATATGTAAGTTGTTATGGTTGCAGGGATTACTCAAGGATCTGGGTATCCATATCACCCAGCCTATGAGGTTATTTTGTGACAATAAGGCTGCAATCAATATTGCTTACAATCCAGTACAACATGATAGAACCAAGCATGTGGAAATTGATCGTCACTTTATCAAGGAAAAATTAGATAGTTGATAGATCTGTATTCCATATGTTCAGTCCAGTGATCAAATGACAGACATTTTTACGAAAGGACTCCTAGGAACGCAGTTTCATCCATTACTATCCAAGTTGTGCATGTATGGTATATATGCACCAATTTGAGGGGTGAGTGTTATGAATGTTGAATTCTAATTATGGGGGGTAGATTAGTAATTTAGTCTTTATTTCATTATTTCTTCTCTATTTATTGTATTTATTGTTAGTGGGGGTATCTTTGTAATTCTTCTCTTTATGATTTCATTATAAATAAGATGGTAGGATGAGAGATCATTAATCTCTCTCATTCTTTTTTTGATCCAACACTATATGACATCAATTAATAAAGAGAGAGAGAGAGAGCTCATGGACTTGTTCCTTGCTTCCTGCTATTTCATTATGCAAAACAGATATGAAAACAGAATTGCTACTGACTGTCTTACAAAATTTTCCAATAAGTTAAAGGAATATGCCGATCACACAACACTCCAGAGTCCAGACGCACTCCTTCACTTCATCCATCCTATTTTAATCCTTCGTGGAACATCATCCTCTATATCATATTCTTTGTTTATTATTGAGCCTTAATACCTAAAAAAATCCATTCTTGTGGTATCTCTCTTTCTTCAATTTTCACCACTTCATTATTTGTCCTTATGTGACTAAAGTTACAGATTATATACTTCGTCTTCGTTCTACTTATCTTAAAACCTTTTGATTCTAATGTTGATCTCCATGATTCCAACATGGCATTAATCCCTGCTTTTGTCTCATCTAGCAAAACAATATCATCAGCAAAAGCATACACCAATGAACTTCATTTTGAATACAACAATAACAACAAAGCCTTATCCCAACTAAATGGGGTCGGCTACATGGTTTCTTGTCCGCCAATCAGTTCTGTTCGATGTCATATTTGAGCCAAGACCTAAGCTATACATGTCTTTCTTCACCACCTCTCCTAGAGTCATCTTAGGTCTGCCTTTAGTTCTTTTAGACCTTTCAATCTGAATCAAATCACTCCTCCGTATGGGAGCATCTAACGGCTTCCGTTGAACATGGCCATACCATCTCAAATGACTTTCTCGTAGCTTATCATGTATTGGTGCTACTCTTAAAGTAACTCTAATACGATCATTCCTTACCTTATCCTTCCTAGTTTTGCCACACAACTATCTTAACATTGTCATCTCGGCTACACTAACTTTATCAATATAATGCTTCTTAACTGCCAACATTCTGCACCGTACATCATAGCCAGTCGAATGACTATCCTATATAATTTTCCTTTACTTTTTAAAGGAATATGCCGATCACACAAGTCTCTAGACACTTTTCCACTTCATCCATCCTATTTTAATCCTCTGTGAAACATCATCGTCTATATCACCTTCTTTGTTTATGATTGAACATAGATACCTAAAATGATCATTTTGTTGCATCTCCCTCTCAAAAATGTTCACCACCTCATTATCCATCCTTGAGTGACTAAACTTACGCACTATATATTCTGTCTTCGTTCTACTTACCTTAAAACCTTTTGATTCCAATGAACTTCATTTTGAATGTTTTTGGTAAATCATCCATAATAAGGGCAAACAAATAAGGGCTTAAAGCTAATCCTTGATTTAACCCAATTGTAATTAAGAATTTTCTACCTTGATCTCCCACGGTTCTCAAACTAGTCACCGCATTATAATACATATCCTTGACAATGCCCACATATTTTCTTGAAACACTTCTCTTCTCTAGTACTTTCCATATTAACTTTTTTAGGGATTCTGTCATAAGCTTTTTCTAGATCAATAAAGATAATATGGAGGTTTTTCTTTCATTCTTGAAATCTTTCCATGAGTCTCCTAAGTGAGTAAATATCTTATGTCGTGGATCTTCCTGGCATAAAACCAAATTGATTCTCTATAATAATAGTTTCTTGTCTCAAGCGAGTTTCAATAACTCTCTACCATAGTTTCTTAGCATGACTAATTAGTTTTATGCATCTGTAGTTATTACAACTATGAATACTACTTTTCTTTTTATAAATTGGAACCACAATGCTTCTCCTCCATTCATCTGGCATTTTTTTTGTGCTCATAATTTTATTGAACAGCTTGATTTGCTAAGATACTTCATAGATTCTTAGATTCTTCCATACTTCTATTGAAATCTCATCTGGGCATATGATGCATTGCCTACATTCATCCTCCTTAAAGCTCCCTTTACTCCCGACACCCTTTTCGCATATACCTACAACTTGTGGTGTCTTGATGGTTAATGCAACCTTTTGGGACGCTATTACTCAAAGTGTCTTCATTTAGTTGGCTGTAGAAATAATCATTCCATCTCTCTTTAATGTTTTCATCCCTTCCTAGAATTCTACCATCCGTGCTTTTAATACATTTAACATGGTCTTACTCTTCACTTTTCCTTCCCCTCTTCTTAATTATTTTATAGATAGCTTTTTCCCCTTCTTTGTGCTCATGTTATTGTAAAGATCTTCATATTTCTTCGCCCTTTGCTTTTCCCATTATCTTCTTAGCTTTATTTATGACAAATTTATATACCTTTTTAGATCCTCTACTTCTTTCGTCCTTTGCCTTATTGTAAAACTATCTTTCTTAACCTGAATGGCTGCTTAAATCTCATCATACCAACACCAATACTTCATAGAGGAATAACGTTTTCTTTATATATGTCTAGGACATCTTTAGCAATTTTCTTAATATAAGCAGCCATCTAGTTCCACATTGTGTGTCTACCTCAAAGTCCCATTTTTCTTGCTTGTTTACATTATCAGTACAAGCTTTCAATATATCTCCTTGTAAGCTCCACTACCTTATCCTAGGGCAAATAACCTCACCTTTCTTACGATCGGTGTAATGAGACACATATTGATGCAGCTCACAATTAATTGAAAAGCGAACTAGAAAATGGAAGTAATTTTATAGAAAATGGAAGACAAGAACAATGTGACAAGGGTCGTACGGGAGACCACTCAACCCAAGGGTTTCTTGGGGACTCTTTCAACCAAAGTTTTTGAATCTCTCACAACAAGAGGACCTCAAACTTTGTCAAAGGGGTCTTACAAGCACTCCCAATAACATAGGTTTACAAGTATTCACTGACTCCTTTTTTAATTCAAATTACATATAAATAGGGGGGGATGGAGGGAGAAAGTGGTTGGGAGATAAAGAGGTTAAGAAGAGAGCTGTTGGGAAAAATAACCGTTGGAGAGGTTTGGAAATGGGAGAGAGCTGTTGGAGGTTTTGGAAATGATGGGCATTAATTGCCCTTCCTTTGAGTGACATCATTTTCCCCAGCTTCGAAGAACTCGTCCTCGAGTTTTGAAGCGATAACCTTCATCCAAGTGTTCTTAACTCATGCTCATTAATCCATATATCTTCCGAATTGGGCTTATTCTTCCAACGAATAAGGTATTGTGTGTAGGTTCCATTTTTAGTGGTAGTAGATCGCAAATCAAGAACCTCTAAAATCTTGGGAAGATTGATTGGTCGAAGATTCACATCCTCATCCATTGGGTGTGTGCTGATTGGGATCTCCATGGAAAGTGTAGAGATAGGCGACGTTGTAAATGGGACTAATTCCAACTCCATTGGGGAAGATATGCATTAGGCCCAAACTTCTTGAGAATGTGGTTGATGCAATATTGTACAGCCCATACCAATGGGGACCAAAGGCCAAAACCACTAGCCAACACTGTTCACGTGAACAGTGCCAACAACAATTTGTTTCTCCATAGTTTTTTTGGATTTATATCTCTTATCCATAGTTAGTTTGGTTTGTTTCCTAAATAGGTGATATCATCTAATTAAGAAAGGGAATAGTTAAGTAGTTTAGTTTTACTAGGACTTATTTCTAATCCTTTTCTGTTTAGGACTTTCTATAAGTTAAGTTTCCTAATCCTTTTATGTTTTAAGTGACCTAGTCCTTTTAAGTTTTGAACTTTCCATAGCTTGTGAACATTAGTCTCTATATGTATGAATGAAGGAGAAGAGTAAAGTAAACTTCAATAAATCAAAAAATTTGTTACGATTTCTGGTTGGGTCTCCCTTGATTGTGAGACTCAACCGCAAGCTTGTTTATTGTTCTCTCTTTGTGTTAGTTTCATTACCATCAATTCCCCATTCTCTCTTATTGAATTGCGACATCAGTACAGCTGTTCCTGAACATTAAGCACTGTGGAATCATCAATTTACAGCCAGAATTGCCACTCTTCTGGCCAGAGGCGTCGTCAGAGTATGGGTAGTTTTTCAAAATTTCCTAACTTCTGCATCAGTGGTTGGATCACCTTCAGCTTTGGATATGTCATCAAGTACATCTTCAAGATCATTCCTGCCAAGTTTGAAGATCAACCAACGGTTGGATTCTTAGATAAGTTGAATTTTCTTTGAGTTTCTAATTCTGGTTTTCTGGGTTGGTTTAAGAAAAGATTCTGCTGCAAGGGGGAATATCGTGTGTGTCATTCCTGAATTCCTCTTTGCCATCAGTGGCACGGTCCCATCTTCTTATTTTTGAGCTTATTGTATGTCCCCTTTGGAAACTTTTCTTTTTTCAAGTATGTCATAACTAAGTCTCCTTTGAATTCAAGGTGTCGGCGTTGAGAATCATAAGTTTCTTTGTAACGGTTGTTGACATGTTGCAGTTGGATCTTCATTTGCTCTTGCACATCCTTGATGTGGTTGACAAATTCTTTCGTTTCCATGCTAACCCTTCCCGGATTAGGAATAGATACCCGATCCAAAACATAATTAAGATTTCTCAAATAAACTACTTCAAATGGTGCTCTTTGTGTTGATCGGCACTTTGAACTATTGTAGGAAAATTTGGCTTGAGATAAAATGAAATCCCATTGCTTTGGATGATCACTTGCATGATATCTGAGAAGATTTCTGTTGTAACATTTAAAAAGCAAGGGGTCCTTTCTTGACTTTAGGGCAGCAGTATTCTTTGACAAGAAGGGGCTATTGAGCAGCCTTCCTTGACTTGTGGGGCTATCGCCCATGTGCAGCCGCCTTCCTTGACAGGAAGGACTGCTCCCCTCACCTACCTCATTTACTATGTGCACCTACTACATTTACTATGTGACTCCTTTTCTCTATAAATAAAGCTTGACCTCTGACATTCTAGATAAGTCGATCATTCCTCTCAACATGGTATTAGAGCAGAGGTCCTTCTTGGCAACCAAATCCTAGAGAGTCTCTCTCTCTCGATTCTTTTCTTTCCTACCACCTTTTCTCTCTATCGGCTCTAACTTCAGGCGTTTCTCTCTCTCTTTCTCTCTCTCTCTCTCTCTCACAGTTTGCCACCACAAGTAGCTCTCGGTGGTGGTGCCTAAGCCCACCGAGAGCCCTCTCTAAGGCTAGTTTTTAAGATCAGATTATGGTGGAGATCTGAGAAACTCTATTTTATAGAATTCTCTATGCTTTACATGGAATCACACAACTGCCTGTTCCTACGATGATGTGTCAAGCGATTTTTTGTTTATGGTCGTAATTGATTCTTAACCTCTTTGCTCCGTCATCATGTCCGATGTTACTACCACCTCCTCTGGAACTGACGGACGGGTCATGATACCCATTTTCCCTTGTTCCCTGTGAGCTCTATTTGTCTTGATGGGAGCAACTATTTGATATGGTCAAGGTCATGTTATTTGTTCATTGATTCTCGAGGCTATATAGGCGACATCAATGGCGAAATGACACAACCTACAATTGCCGGGGATTCTCAGAGGAAGTGGAGATTTGCTAATTCATTGGTAATGTATTTTCTCATCAACTCTATGCAACCACAAATTGTTCGAGGTTACCTTCTTTTGGATGCTGCAACCAAAATTTGTTTGGCAGCCAAGGAAACCTATTCCCAACTTGGGAATGATGCACAAGTCTATGAACTTAGGAAAAAGCTTCATGGGACCAAACAATAGGATCTCTTTGTCTTAGAACTACTCTGAGTTGCGTAGTCTATGGCAGGTTTTGGACTACTATGATACTTTCCATGCTACCTGCATTGACAGTGCAACCGGATTTCAGAAACGGGAAGACAAGTATCAGGTGTATGGTTTTCTAATCGGCTTGAACATTGCCTATGACCAGATTTGCGCTCAGGTGCTTTGTTGTGATCCCTTTCCTTCATTAGAGCAGTCCTACTCCTTGTTACAATTGGAAGACAGTCGCTGCACTGCCATGTTATCACCTAGTCCGTCATCCCATGGTTCTCAGGACCGTTTAGCTCTTTTTTTTGGGTCAGGGTCTTAGTCTGGTGGCAGTGGCTCTGCTTGTTCCAGTGATCGCTCTTTTTCTAATGGAGAGCCTGTCCGATGTGATTATTGTGGTAAGGAACGACATACCAAGGGATTTTATTGGAAACTCCATGGTCGCCTAGCTGTAAGTTCGTCACGAGGTCGTGGTTGGGGCCGTGGCTCCTCTGCTCATCAATTTGAAACATCTGAGTTTGCTCTTATCGGTGGCGCTCCTGCCAGTGTCGGTTCTTCTCTGTCCCAGGATGAGCTTGCCATGCTATGATGCCTCATGACTTGTTTGGAGCCACCTTCTGGGCTATCTACATCTACTGCTGCCACTTCCACGGTTCATTCTGCCTCTAACTTGGCTACCTCAGGTATCTTTTTGGTGGCCATTGTGTATCGGTTGTCTCTCAACCTTGGATAATTGATACCGGTGCCACTGACCACATGACTGGTACCCGTAGTCTTTTTTCTCAGTATTCTCCTTGGTCTGGTAAGGACAAGGTTCACGTAGCCAATGGTTCCTTTCCTTTGTTTTTGGAAAGGGCTTCATTGCATGTTCTCCTACTTTACCGTTGACTTCCTTCATGTACCGAATTTTACTACTAGCCTTCTTTTTATTTGCCGTATTACCTATGATCTGAATTGTAAAGTGACTTTCTATCCTACCCATTGTCTCTTTCAGGATCTGGTGACGGGAAGAACGATTGGCTACGGTAAGGTGCATGGTGGTCTTTATTTGCTAGATGATGGGCTTCCTATTGTTTATTCTGCACTGTAGACCGATTCCACGCTAACTCCTACTTTTGAGTTGTCACTTTGTTATCGGCGTTTGGGCCTTCCTCTAGTGGGGACTCTCTTTAAAAGTTTTCCGCATTTATCTCAGCACTGTAATTCTGAGGAGTTTTTTTTTGTGATGCTTGTGTTTTAGCCAAGCAAACCTGCTCTGTTTATTCTAGTTTAAATAAAAGGAGTGTTGTTCCTTTTATGTTGGTTCACTCTAATGTGTGGGGCCTGCCTTGTGTACTTCTGTCTTTGGTTTCTGATGGTTTGTTGCCTTCATCGACTGTTACACTCGGGTCATTTGGATCTACCTCCTTCGTTACAAGAGTGAGGTCTTCTGCTGTTTCCAGATGTTTCACACCATGATTCACACTCAATTTGATGCTTTCATTCGGATCCTTCGTAGTGACAATGGTAGTGAATATATGGATGGTGCCTTCTAGTCTTATCTTGCTGCTCAGGGGATTCTTCATCAGACTAGTTGTGTCGACACTCCGGCTCAAAATAATGTTGCTGAGCGTAGAAATCGTCATTTACTGGAAGTTTCTCGCTCTCTCTTATTTTAGTTGCAGGTTCCTCCTCAGTATTAGAGTGACGCTATTTTGACTGCCGCCTATCTGATAAACCGGATGCCGACTCGTGTTTTGAATTTCCGTGCTCTTGTTACTGCCATCCCTACACGTGTTTTTGGTTGTGTGTGTTTTGCATGGAATCATCAGCATCCTGGCAAGTTGGAGCCTCATGGGCTCAAGTCTGTGTTTGTTGGCTACTCTGTTACTCAGAAGGGTTATCGATGCTATCATCCTCCTTCCCGGCGTGTATTCATGACTATGGATGTGGTGTTCCATGAGACTTTCTTATTTTTCACTGGCTCCTTTTCCAGAGGGGGATCTGGTACTCGGGGACGGTGAAGTTGGTGATGGTAAAGATGTGCCGGTTGTTGCTCCGCTTGTTGCTCTGTTACATGAGGACGTGTCTCCATTGGTTGTACCAGTCAAGAGGGAGATACAAAACCCTGTGTGGGTCTATGTTCGGCGCCACCCACAACACCTGGACGCCACCACCACTGCACCTTGTCTACCCAGCTTATCGCCGTCTCTTGATCTAGGTTTTGATCACAGTCCTTCTCCATCTAGTAATTTCGCACCTACTTCTTCTAGTCTTTCTGACCCATCTCTTAATTTAATTTTCGTCCAAGTCCTAATGGGATGGTTTCCTCTCCTTTCATGCCTCAATTGATATTGTTGCCACAAAAGTGGGGTATGATCCTTAAGTTTTGTAGCAACAAAATCAACTTTCCTTTGCTTAGTCATTTCTTTCCGTTTAAAAAAATGTTTCAAGTAAAGCAACCCAATCAATATATAAGTCGGGATCAAGTTTACAATCAAAGTCAAAGACATCGACTCGAATATTTTTGTTGGCATTCTCAAGAGCACGTGCAAGTCGCTTTATCGCCCACGTGGATTGTACTTGTGGAGATGGTGATGGAGATCACATTGATTGGTGTGATCGATGTGAAGTTGAATTTGATGAATCATCCTGTTTTTCATTAAAATTGGGGATTTCAAATGGGACACGAGATGGTGGAGGTGGTGGATTGCTAGATGAAGGTAGCCTCTTTAAGATTTCTTCCATTGTTCTTTGAAGAGTGGCGTTTGTTTGTCGTAGCTCATTCACCTCAATATGGAGCGAAACTTCTTCAAGAGATGCTTGTTTTGCTTTACCTCTCAAGTTTCAGCATTGTGCTCACGAATCGAACTTGCTCTTATACCACTTGATCAGCTCACAATCTACTTGAAAAGCGAATTAGAAAATGGAAGTAATTTTATAGGAAATGGAAAAAAAAAACAAGGTGACAAGGGTTGTACGGGGGACCACTCCACCCAAGTGTGGGACTCTCTCACCACAAGAGAACCTCAAACTCTATCAATGGGGCCTTACAAGCATTCCCAATAACATAGGTTTACAAGTATTCACTAACTCCTTTTTAATTCAAATTACATATAAATAGGGGAGGAAGGAGGGAGAAAGTGGTTGGGAGATAAAGAGTTTTAAGAAGAGAGCTGTTGGGAAAAATAACCGTTGGAGAGGTTTGGAAATGGGAGAGAGCCGTTGGAGGTTTTGGAAATGATGGGCATTAATTGCCCATCGTTTGAGTGACGTCATCATATATCCATGACTAGTAATCTATGTTGCATGGTTAGGCTCTCCCCTAGTATAACCTTACTATCCTTACATAATAACTTATTGGATCTTTTAGTTAGAGGGAAATCTATTTGGCTATTATCTTGCCCACTTTTGAAGGTGACTAAATGCTCATTTCTCTTTTCAAAGTATGTGTTTACGAAGGATAAATCATAAGCCGCAACAAAATCTAATTTTGAAGTCCTTTCCTCATTCCTCACTCCAATACGATATCTATGTGCACCTTCATAACCTCTACGATCTCCCCCAACATGTCCATTCAGATCACTCCTTGTTATAATCTTTTCTCTTTGTCTAAAACTTTATACTAGTTGATCCAAGTGTTCTCAAAATTATAGCTTACTACTTGCTTACAATCCTACTTGGGGTGCGTAAGCATTAATCATATTGACCACCTCTTTCCTCAACACTAGCTTGATGGATATAATCCTACCACTGAATCTTTTAACATCAGCCACATCAATCTTTAGATCATTATCCACTACTATGCCCACTGTGCTTCTATTACTTTTGTACCCCGTATGCCAAAGTTTAAAGTCATCGAACTCCTTAGTTTTTTACCCTTTCATTTGGTCTCTTGAATACAAGCTATGTTTATCCTTTTTCTTCTCATAACATCTATCAATTAGGATCTTACCCGTTAAAGATCCTATGTTCAAAGATGCTAATCTAATCCTACGCTTATGGACTAGCTTCTTTACTCGCACTCGTCCATGGTGCGAAAACCCTTGCCTACTTAACACCGCATCTGGGCGCTGACGTGGCGGCCTTTGCCCACATTTAGGTACATAAGGGTGCTGGTGTGACACGTTGTTTACGGATAACGCCATAACATTATGTTGAATCCATGTTAAGGGTTTGGCTAGGTTTTTTTTAAGTGCCAGCTTTCGATTTGAGTCATCTAACGCACCAACCCTCCTCCTTTATCCGGGCTTGGGATCGGCAATTGAACATTGACGGAGCTAATAATTGGTTTATCTTTATTCCAGTTGATAGCTGTAACTTTTATTTAAATAAGATGTAACCTGCGAAGATAGGAAATTTGAATTGAAGGAAGCTGGAGATTTTTCCCTCTTAGGTTGTGAGTGCGTATTTTGGTGATCTTCTTTCTCTCCTTTCTCCTTCTTCCCTACGATTCCTTTCTCATTCCCCAATATCTCTGGTTCGATTCTTCTTCTGCTAGCAGGTGAGCTTCTTCTTCCTTTCTCACCTTTCTTCCCCTTTCCCTTTTTTATTCTTCTCTTTCTTTTCTCTGCTACCGAAACCTGCAACCAGCGATAACAACAGTCCTGGGGAAATTCCATTGTGAAGACAAATTAACTTGGTCTGAAACTTGGGGCATCAGGGTGACCCTTTCACTGGCATCTTGGTGTCTGAAACCAACCCAATCGAAATTCTGCAATACGGCTGCACCTTGTTCTTTGAGCTGGAGAAGTTGCAGGTCATTGTTTCTGCTTTTATGCTTGATTTATGGTCTTGATATTGATGGGAACTAATAGTGTGGATTACGACTCTAAACCTGCAGTTTCAAGTTCAACCGAGGTGCTCGAAACAGGAGCTGGACTTCCGCCTTTGAGATTCTGTTTTGTGAACAAAGGTAGAAGGTGGTCCTTATATCACTAATTCCACTTATACACCTACTCTTCCTTTATCCTATCTTTATTATTTTTCATATTTGCCCTCAAATTCTTTTGGCTAGCTCCTGAGCCGTCCCCTAACTTATTTCCTTTTTCCTTAAGGCCATCAATTATTCTTGAAATTACAAATTTTCTATTACTCTTATTGTGTTAGCATATAATATCCAAAGTGGGCCCACAATGGTTTTCCAACCCTGGGTCCGCATCGCTTACATAATTAAATATTTAATAGGGAAAATTTCTCCCACCTCCCTGCTTTTGAAAATATTCTTTTCCAATCAATTTAGTGATGGGATTCATCATTCACTAATGTTGTTAGGACAATAATACCCTCCAAATTAAAAAAAAAAAAACTTTTTCAGAAATTTATAACATAATTTAAGAAAATAAATTACAAAAAAAAAAAAATGATGGATGGTCTGGGCGACACCGAAACCTAAGAGCAAGCTTAGGCGGTGGCGGTGGCTGGTGGTTCAGGTGAGGTTTCCGATGATCATAAAGGGAGCAAGATTTTGTGTAATGCAGGTTGCAGAGCTTCAAAGGAGGCTATATCTCATCGGTAAGGTGTGAGGGCTAAGGAGCATCTTCTTGGTGTGACAACGAGGAGGTCGGGTGACTTGGAAAATTCTAGATTCTCAATGGTTAGTTCTGCAAAGTCCAGCGGTCTTTCATTTGCAGTCGATCTTGTTTCAGGCAATGGTGTTGAGTCTCCTGCTATGCCAGCTGGTGCTTCTAACCAGAGGCGTATCACTGATGTATTCAAGGTTGGGGTGGTGCAACCGCAGGTCTCCTCTGTGATTGCTACCTAGCAAACATAACCTAATTTTTATTGATCTAGTCTTGAAAGAGAGTTAGTGGAGATAAAGTTAGAGAGGGACAGTTTCAGCATGAGATGATGAGGGATAATTAGTGGAGATGAAGAAGAGAGGATGATATTTCAGCAAACAAGGGGAGGGAGGTGACGTTTTAGAAAAGAGAGAGAATGAGTGGGGGAATTAGATCTGATTTTGGGAAAAAGAGAGGGAGTGGCTCGTGGAACTGAAGTGTATATTGCTCTAATATTTGAACCTCTCTCAAGTTTAAATCTTCGATGCGGCTGTTACTGGGAGTGGGAGTTGATCGATGCGTAGAAGAGGAACGGAAGAAGAGAGAGCACGGTTGCTCTGTGTTAATGGCAACTGCAACGACTCCAACTCCGGTGGCACAACTTATAATACCTGCTACTTACGCCAAAGGAGCAGCAGCAATAATTTTTCTTCTCGGGAAAACGAGAGCGGTTATGGTCTTTGCAAATGGGTGATCCGAATCTGCACTTACAGGAACGTGCTGGGAGAAATTGAGGAAGGAGGCCAGAAAGATTGCAGCAAGCCTCCTTTGAAGCCCCGCAACCTGCATTACACAAAATCTTGCTACCTTTAAGATCATCGGAAACCTCACTCGAACCACCGCCTAAGCTTGCTTTAAGGTTCCGGTGTCGCCTAGACCATCCATAATTTTTTATTTTGTAATTTATTTCCTTAAATTATATTATAAATTTCTGAAAAAGTTTTTTTGTTTTTTTTTTTTCTTTCAATTTGGAGGGTATTATTGTCCTATAAACATTGGTGATGATGAATTCCATCCCCAAATTGATTGGGAAGGAATATTTTCAAAAGCAGAGGAGGTGGGAGACATTTTCAGTCAAGTTGGGGGGTGGTTGCCTTTTAGGATTCTTGGAGGGGAGGTGGGGGAAAATTTCCCTATTTAATAAGTAACCCAATAGACTTAAACACTAAAACTGATTGATAAAAGAACTCACAATCTTTCTTATACTGACTGAGTTATGTATACTCAAAGCAGAACTATATTTAGCTAATAAGTATCCTAATCTAACTCAAACACTTGAGAAACTAATCTCATGTACCCCCTATGGACCTAAAATTTGGGCCTTTTAATGGGCCCATTACAAATAAAAAGCTTAAAACAAAAGCCCTTTACCAAGTATTAGTTCGGGTTTGCATTACTTCACATAACTATGCTCTTCTTTCATTTTTATTACCCTTCATGTGGATCAAATTCTTGGGACATGGTGCTTACTTTTTGTTGAGTTACTTGCAGGAGGCTCATTGTTGTAGCCAGTGGGGGCATGATTTTCGTCCTGACTACAAGAACCTTGGTATTTTGAAGATTCAGTTTCCTAATGTTCCGCTGGTTGCATTGACTGTATGGTTTTTCACCTTCCTGTGGTTGAGTTAAACAGTTGTTCTTTTGGCATAAAACTTCTGATTTTATGGTCTTATTTATCTCCAGGCAACTGCAACAAGAAGGGTCCAAACAGATCTGATGGAAATGCTGCACATTCCAAAATGCATTAGATTTGTCAGCACAGTCAACAGGCCTAATCTGTTTTATGCGGTATGTTGGTCATTATCCTAATGTTTGGAATCGTAACAATGGTTGAATTTCCTAGAAGCTAGAGCTGCGAACCTTCCATCCTTTACATTGCAGGTACGGGATAAGTCTTCTGTCGGGAAGGTGGTCATTGATGAAATTGCAGAATTTATCAGAGTTTCATATCCAAATAATGAATCTGGGATAGTTTATTGCTTCTCCCGAAAAGAAAGTGAACAGGTCTGTTTGTAGATTATAAAACTCTAACCCATGAACTTGAAGTTTGTAAGAGTTTTGCTTTGGAAGTCTGAACAAGTATTTCATAACTAGCTGCAATCTATGCCCTGGTCAAGTCCAACTAGCTCATAAATGTTGTCATGTTTTAGGCATCATTTTTTTAATTAGACAACGAAGAAAGATTACTTTGATAATAGGAAGGATGTCAAAGTATAGGCTGTACAGCCATCTTTTGAGAAACAGAAAAGCAAAATACTGGACAGAACTCTATATAAGAGAACTCATATGTGGATACTTGTCTACATGAAAGATTTGAGAAACAGCCAAAGAACTATGCTTCCTTAATACCAACTTCTAAGGGACAATGTCGAATCATCATAACTTCTAACAGACCATGGTTTAAAATCTCAGCATGATCTTGCCGAGATCTCGGATTTTTTGAAATTCTCAAGAGGTTCGAGACGAGACAGGTGGTCGAAACTGGTCTCGACCAGTTCTCATCCCTGTCTCGACTAGTCTCGACTGGTTTCGACCAGTCTTGACTAGTATCGAACCAAAATGGTTCCAAAACTTATATAAGACCAAGTCTCGGTCGAAATTTCGACCGAGACTTGTTCTTTTGCTGTTATCTTCTTCATTTGCTCTTTCTTTCTCCATTTCTTCAATTTTCTTGAGGGTATAGGTAAATCTTCACACAAGTGATGGGACTTGGGTGTTGGGGGCTGGGGCTGGGTCCATCATTGTATTTGATTTTGAGTATTTGAGACTTTGACTCTTTCATTATTTGTATGATTTTATCATTGTATGGAATTATGAATATGAATGTATGATTTTCCCACAACGTGTGATTAGTTTTATAATTTTATGCTTTAAATGTGTTTATATATGTTAAAATAGTATTTCCCTGGAGTATAAAACCTTAAAATGGACTCAAACAGGTCAAAACACCCATTTTTACCCTTTGGGCAGTTTCGGCATGTTCTCGTCAAGATCTCAGTTTGTCTCCAGGTCGAGACGATCTCGGCACTTGAGATTTTAATCCTTGTAAAAGAAAACACCAAAGAACTGCATACTGCACCTTAGAACAATTTTTTCTTTATAATTCCAAAATGCATCTTAGAGCAACAATTTTCCTCAAACATGCTTAATTTAAAAACCATCGATTCTGTGTAATGAAAGACAGATTGAGTTTACTTCGGAGAAAGGGCTATTGGTCAGTCCTACAGAGAAGAACTGTAACAAAGACTGTTATAGATAGATGATAGATCTTCCCCTTGCTCCATGCTACAAAAGAAAACTACTGAGACTGTAAAACCCCCACTGAATAGGATGTTATTTGTGTAGAAACTTAAAACTAAAAAATCCTGCCCGAGGATTCAACATGAAACGATCAAATATCTCGATGTTAAATAAGCATATCGTTGACATGGGAAGGCCCAACTCCATTATTTGATCTACTAGCACCTCCTAAATCTGAACTCTATTTCAACAATTTCTCACCTCCTTGACTGTCTAGTTGGAGCCTTGGAGGTCACTTCTCCACTGACTCCAACTGCTTCTGATCTCTAAGTTCTAAACTCCAAAAGGATTGTGCATATAGCTGTCCCCAGGAGCAGAAACGTTATTAAAGAAATTACTTACCTCTACAGCACCCTACTATAACAGTCCTGCTCATGCATATGCCAAAAATTTTCTGATACAGGCGAGCATCTGATCCTGGCTCTTAACTGCCTTTTTTTTTTTTTGGATGGGTAAATAATTATATTCAAGAAGCACAAAGAATACAAGGAGGCTTCCCACGAAGGGAACCTAAAGAAGAAAACAAAATACAAGCAACCCTCAATGACCCTTTAAGGGCTGGCAATTGGGTACAACTGGAAAAGGAGGTACCAAGATTGGGAAATGTGCCTGTTTCTCGAGGTATCCAAGCAAGGCTCCATCTGAGGTTCGAACTTGCCTTGGACATCAGAAGTTATCCAAGCAAGCCTCCATCTTGAGTTGTTGGTTCATCTCCTCAAGTTTTTTCCATCCATATGTGGAATATCGTGGCGTAGAAAGCTAGTTTACACACTTTACCTATCACGACCCAAACCTGTACAAGGTAAGAGTACAGCTCTCACAGGCGCTGATCTAACGATCGACCTAACTAATATAAATTAAACTTGAATTTCCTTCAAATAATCCAATTCAAAACAAAGTAAAGTAGCAAATCAATCAAAACCTACTGGTGGCAGTCTAGTGTGTCATAAACATGAAATAAAAACACTTGTCCTCACACTTTGAATTCAAAACCCTATACATTCATTCTAATAAAATAAAGCTTCAACTAAAAGTCTAAAACTAAAGATAGTCTTGCGCATCCTCTATGCTCCCTCTTGCGCCTGATGAACCTCTTCATCATTTGAGATATCATGGTAAGGGGGAGCTCAACAGCTCAGCAAGAAAGAAAATACAACAGAAATACATCACCACAATGATCTCCAACATTTCAATTTAAACTAGTTGAGAAGATAAAACTTATTTACTTATAAAACATTTTAGTTTTTACTTTTGGCCAACGCATAGGAATAACCAATCAACATTGCTCTAGTAGAGGTTAACCACAGTTCGTTTTCACATTTATTTTTGGTCATCCGTCCATGACCTATTCTCACTCATCTGCCGGCATCACGGATCTGACCCAGGTGGCACCCCACCCATATAGTCTATTTCCCTCTACTAGACACAATGTAATTGATTACCCTCACTTCACATTTTCCACTTCATTTCTTTATCCGGAGTGTGACAAAATACAACTCGAAATACTCTTAAAACATAAGCAACAGAAGATGAGAATAATCCATAATCATATATCACATTTAACATCCATAAACATATCATTCACATATTATGAACAAAATAACAATTAATAAATATGGATACCAAAACATAAATTTAAAGCATCAGAGTCACTCTAATGGTGCACTCCTGTAGTATTTCCACTTACATTCCTCCAATTTAGAACATCTTCTCGTAAGTCAGCAACACCTACCTACAAATATCACGAGCCTAAATCATTTTACATGTATAAATTACCAAATCAGAACTTTACTACCCTAAATAGTACCTTATCCACCCCTAAACTTCATTTTCAGACCCTTCGAACTAGGTCCCTAAAACAATATGGATCTGTCCATAAATCTAAGGTGAATATGCTGATTATATACCGATATAATTACTGGTTACATGAACCTGAAACCGACATACATATTCCTATATATATACGAGTTTGTTTCTGAATGTATAAAATAAAAGCTTGGAATGTATATAATATATACTTTCTGGACACGTACACATATTGAAGTGTTATATTACAATGTTCAGAGACAGAATCTGCTATGTAAATCTACTATAATATATACTTTCTTGGAATGTGATTTTGCATCAACGGTTTGGAGATCTATATTGTCTATGTATAATCTCAGTTGGGAAAGTTTTACATCATCTAATAATTTGTTAGCATGGTGGAGAAGGAAGAAATGTGTTATGCCTATAAGAGAGCTGTGAATGCCCTTTTTTTATATAGTATTACATAATATATGGAAGGCTCGTAATAGGTGCTGCTATGATGGTATTATAATAGCAGCAAACAGCACATTACATGAAATCAAAAAAATCTTCAATCAGCATCAGTAATCAAACCATGCATAGTCAAGAAGGTTGAGGATTTATATATTCAGAAAGTTTTCCAACTGATTACACATACTGCCAAACCAAGGAAAATAATGACTAATATGGTGTATAGTTGTCTAGGCGACGCCTAGGCGTCCAGGCGTGATTCCAAGGCCTGGGCGGGCGCCTTATGGGTGTTGCCTGGGCGGTCGCCCAGGTTCTCTGGGCGTCGCCTAGGCGCCGCCTTGGACGCCTTGGGCGCCCAGAATGCCTAGGCGGTTGCCTTGGGTCTTGTATGTGTTTTTTTTTTCCTTTGATCTCTGAATTTGTTTCATAGGATTTATTATGCTAGACAGGAACAACATTTATCAAATAATACTTATTTATGACTAATATCATTTAAGTAAATGTTTCATTTACTTAAGATATTATTCATAAATAAACAAATACCCCCTATTTGAATCCAATAAAAATAGTTTAAAATTCAAATTCCAGAAGGATAAAAAGTTAACCTTCCAGTTCAAGAACAAAAACCGTATTTTCGGGTGCGGGGGTGATTTTCAACTTCAAAATGCTAGGCTTTTTCCAAATATAAAAATTCCATAAATCTTATTATAGTAAAACATCACTAAAAACCAAGAGCGCGCCAAAATAATCTCTTGCTTTGATGCCCAAAAAATAATTTACATTCAGACGACTTTTAACAGCATTAGCGTACTTCGAACAAGGTTTGACCGGAGTGTAACTCCTTCATTATAACTCGGATTCAAGCAATCTAGGATTTGTTGGAAAACTGATTATACTAGCTTTGCAACGAATTTGAGATTACTTGAATCCGAAGTATATTAGAGGAGTTACGCTCCAGTAAAATTTATTAGAAATAAGCAAATGTTAGTCATAAATACGTGTTGCCTACTTAACTCAATTATTTGTTTCTTTGTTGGTTTTCTTATATTAATTAAGCTATGTCTTAAATGTTTATTTATGTAGAATACTGCATATATATATAAACATTAATATAGAATTAATATTTTAAAAATAAAAAAAAATACACTGGGAACGCCTTGGTCGCCTAGGCGCCTCCTCGCCCAGGATGGCCTCAAACGCCTTGGATCGCCTTGTCGCCTTGACAACTATGGGTGTAAGCCCCCTTCAGGTTGGTGCAAGATTAATATAGATGGGTGTTCGCTAGGTAACCGAGGTGATGCAGGAGCAGGAGGTGTATTCAGAGATAGTTGTGGAAAAGTTCTTCATGCATTCTCAGAATTCATCAATAACACTACAAACTACAGAGCTGAAATAGCAGCAGCAATGAAGGGTATTCAGGAGGCCATTAAGCAAGGACGACAAAAAATATGGGTGGAATATGATTCGAAAGCTGTTGTTGACAGTCTTACTACCTCTCAAGTACCATGGTATTTCCAACAGTTATGGAATAAACTATCATCTGACTTATCTGCATTTCAACTAAGGATAACACACTGTTATCGAGAGGCAAATGAGGTGGCAGATATTCTAGCAAAATGGGCAGCTACTGAGTTAGAAAGCATGGAATGGCATGTATGTCCAAATATTATAGCTAGAGATGTAGTGTGGGACGCATCTGAGCGTCCAAGATATAGATTCAACTAATGCATTGGGTTTAAAATCAGTGGTGGGGCTCTGCTGATGGCAATGCTGAAGGTGGAGTTATTACTACCACTGATAGTATGAATCATTTACTTTTATTTGTTTCAATTTATCAATACAATGCTGACCTTTAGCAAAAAAGATGTGCAACTGATGTGTAACCGATATGAATCTAGTTTGATTCTTGGACTGAAACCATAATCTGAATTTGATGTTACAACAAGGAGAAATCTGAAATGGATACATATAGATGTACACTGATGTATATAAAAACTGTATAACAATCTGTATAAATTTCTGTATAAAATATATATATGTATAAAATAATGGGGCTCTGGAATGTATATGCAGATTCTAGACTATAATAAAAATCTGCAAATACCTATACTGAACTGTATAATGGACTTTAAATTGAAAGGAGAAGAAATTAGACAAACAAATACTAACCTTGAAGAATTGTTGCCTTTTCTTTTCTTCTTCTTCTTCTTCTTCTTCTTCTTCTTCTTCTGCTTCTCGTTTCTTCTTCCTTCTTCTTCTTTTTCTATCATTTTCTCTTCCTTTCTCTCTCTCTATCGTTTTCTCCTTCCTCTCCCTCTCCCTCTCCCTCACGTTTCTTTTTCCTCTCCCTTTCTCTCACGTTTTCTTTTTCCTTTCCGTTTCTCTTTTCTCACAGCTTCGTTATCTTTTTTTTCCTCTCATTCTCTCTCGGTTTTAGACTCTCTGTTGTTATCCACGATTTCCATTCTTTCCTTCTTGGCGATATCAATCTTATTCTCCCATTCTAATTTTGTTTTATTTTGGTAATTCCAATCCTGTTATAATCCTTTCTTTATTTATTGTCTAGCAACCAATAGGGTAACCAACGTCTGGATAGGATTTGATTCCTAATCTAACTCTTTTGCCACTTGTAGTGGGTCCCACATACATCTAGTGATTTAATCTTTTAGGAAACTTATCTCATTAATAGACCAAATGTTAATTAATTAACAATTTAGATGCTAATCTCGTTTTTGGTCCATATTCAGAATAACTATGATATTTTAATCCAAAACATATTAAAGTGCCATTATTTTAACCCTTAGGCATAATAATATGGATATCCTTTTTTTTATTTTTTATTATTCTTTTTTTATAAATAAGAAAAAAAAAAGAACACAAATTTTTGGGGCGTTACATTGCCGATGCATGTTTTTCCATTGGACCTCCTCTTTTTTTTTTTTTTTTTGGGTAAATAGATATCATTTATTAAAACCCAAGGAGAGAAAAACAACAACCTGCTAGGCAGGACACGGCACAAGGCCAGATCACAAGCAGACTAACCAAGATTTACAAGCACCCAAAACTACACCACCACAAGACAGACCTAAAGCCTAGTGAACATCTATGCTCCAATTGGAGACTAGAACAACTTCCATATGGTTCCTGGGCCCTTGGAATTTAATAGTGGCAATTCTCTCATGGACCCCTTGAATAATCACCCGAGCTACTTCCTCCTTTGTCTTCTTCTTTGTGGCGAAGATCCTCTCATTTCGCTCCTTCCAAATATTATATACCATAGCATTGAATACTAATTTTGGGACACAGGCTATATCATTACTCCGAGTGTTAGAGATGGATAGGCGGGTCACTTCAACATCATAGGAAGCCGGCTTCTTCACTCGTGGATAGCATCGGCCCATGCAAGCGTTCCATATGAAGGCTGAAAATTCACATTAAAAAAACAGGTGATTTTTACTGTCGCTCCCATACTCGCATAATAGGCACTGGGAAGGAATCACTATATTCCTAATCTGAAGCTGATCAGCTGTTGGGAGAGCATCCCAACAAACTCTCCAAGAGACAAAGGAATGTCTTGGGATATTTGCAGGATACCAAATAGCCTTTGCCCATTGCACTATGGTACCTCGGTTTCTTCCTGAGTCCCAAGCTTCCTTTATTGAGAACCCTCTTCTAGAACCATCAGCCGCTTTCCAATGAATAGTATCTTCTCTTCTCGTCGGCTGCCATTGGAATTGATGCAGATCCTCCCAGATGCTACGGAAACTTTGCAAGTCACTATTAGGGCACGCCTTCCAAGAGTCACCATCCCAAACATCACTAACTTTGGCCATTTTCAGATCCAACGGAATGAGGGTGTCAGCATTTGGGATCCTGTTCCATAGAGGATCTTCTCCTAGCCATGGGTCAAGTAAAAAATAAGTCTCCTTTCCCGATCCCAATGAGTACTCCACTCTCCTTTTCATCCAATCTCTACACTTTAGAAGGTTTCGCCAAATCCAGGAGAAATTCTTGGATAATTTCGCTGTCCATAAAGAGTCTTTCTTGAGATACCTCCTTTTAACCCACTGAACCCACATATGCTTCTTATCTGTAATTATATTCCAGAGATGTTTCATGACTCCAGCATCACACATATCCTTCACTCTTCTGATACCCAGACCCCCTTCCTTTTTTGGAAGGAAAATTCTTTTCCAGCTAACATAGTGAATTTTCTTCTTGAGATCTGGGCCTGACCAAAGGAATTTTGCCAGCAGAGATTCCATATAAGTACATATTTTCCTTGGGAGACCAAAGAGCCCAGCCCAATAGAAATAAGATCCTTGAAGGACTGATGAGATGAGCTGCAGCCGCCTAGCATAAGACAGAAATCTAGACTTCCACCCTTCAATTCTTGATCTGATCTTCTGAATGATAGGCTCACAATCTCTAGCAGATAAACTAGCTTGCACCAGAGGGGTACCCAAGTAAGAGATAGGGAGAGTGCCTTCAGGGAATCCAGAAGCAGCAATAATTTGATCCTTTGCCTCCTTAGATATTCCTCCCAGGACTATGGAAGATTTTGAGTGGTTCACCACAAGCCCCGAAAATGATGAAAATAGATGGAGAATATCACAGACTTCAGTAATAGACCTGCACTCCGCTTTTGTAAAAATCATTAGATCATCTGCGAACATAAGATGAGAGAGGGATGAAGCTTTACATCTGAAAGGGAGAGTAATAGCTTTCCGTCTGACTGCCTCATCCAACAATTTAGATAAAGGCTCCATACATAAAGTAAAGAGATAAGGAGATAGAGGATCCCCCTGTCTAATCCCCCTCCTACCCTTGAAGTATCTTGCCGGGCTTTCATTAACCAGAACTGAAAACATAGGGGTGTGAATACAAGCACTTATCCACCTCAGCATCAAATTTGGAAACCCCATCATAGCCAATATTTTTAAGAGGTATTGACGGTTTACAGAGTCATAAGCTTTGTGCAGATCCACTTTTAATATGGCTAAAGGAGGGCTCGAGGATCGATCCAGACCTTTAATCACATCATGGCATAGCAGAATATTGTCAGCAATATTTCTCCCTTTGATGCAAGCGGATTGGTTTGCTGCTACAATGTTGCTAATACTTTTCTGCACTCTGTTAGCCAAAATTTTTGCAATAAACTTATATAAAACATTACATAAGGCAATAGGCCGAAAGTCAGCAAAAGTGTTTGGGCAATCCACTTTAGGGATCAGACAAAGAAACGTACTGTTCACATCTCTAGGCATGAAAGGATTCAGAAAGAACCATCGGATAGAATGAGTTACCTCTTCACCTACAATACTCCAGCAGTGTTTAAAGAAATCAGCATTGAAACCATCAGGCCCCGGGGCTTTCGTACCATCAAAGGAGAAAATGGTAGTCTTTATCTCATCCTCCAAAACTGGCTGTTGCAGATATTCCTTTTGCTCATCAGATAGAGCCCTAGCAAGGATTAATTGTTGGATCCCATCTTCCCTTAACTGGACTTGACTATTTTCACCGAAGAGATTTCTAAAAAACTGTTCAGCTTCATTTTTTATATCATGAGGGTCTTCAATCTTATCTCCATGCCCATTCAGAATTGAGGAGAAAGAGTTGATATGGAGATGACTTTTGATACTCTGGTGGAAGAACTTGTTATTTGTATCCCCCAAACTAAGCCAGTTGATTCTTGATTTTTGCTTTAAGAAGCTTTCCTCTCTATCTAAAGCTGAAATAAGGTCTGACCTTGCATTCTTTTCCAACTTTATCAACTTCTCATCATCTGGGTTGAAGGATAGCCCATTTTGGATGTCAGCTAATACTTCCTCCGCTTTTCGAACTGCTACAAAAATATCACCAAAGCTTTCCTTATTCCATTTCTTCAAAGCTGATTTAACATTTTTCAATTTTGCTGCCACTACACATAGAGGAGAAAGATTGCCTGAAATAGGATTTTCCCAAGCCTTAGCAATAACATCTAGGAAGTCAGGTCTCCCCATCCAAGCATTTATGAATCTGAAAGGCTTAGGACCGAAGTTCTTCTCCAAACCCAAATTCAGAAGAATAGGGCAATGATCTGATATACTGGGATTCAGAAATTTTGCTTCTGAGCTCTGATAATGGGCTATCCATTCCGGATTTACTAGGGCTCGGTCAAGCTTGCAGCATATCTTGTTGGCTCCTTCTCGCTTATTTGACCAGGTAAACATATGTCCTGACCACTTGAGATCAAGGAGATTGCAATCAAATATGCAATCATTAAATTGAGCAGCTTGGTTCACATTCACTCCAATTCCTCCCCTCTTTTCCTCATTGGATCTTACCACATTAAAATCACCAATAACTGTCCATGGACCAGAGACTGAATTGCTGGAATCTTTTAAGGATTCCCACAGATGAGCTCGAAGAGAAGGATCATTTGAGCCATGAATGACAGACATTAAAAAATGAAATGTAGTTTTAATATTTGTCACCTTGCAAAAAATCACCTGGTCATCTTCACTGATTTTATCCACTTTGAAACTAGTAGGATCCCACCACACAATAATTCTAGGAACAGCCATACCATTCTCATTGAACAACACATTCCAGCCCTTCATAATGAAATTAAGGTTCCTAACAATGGAATCCTTTACCATTTTCGGCTCAGATATACAACACAATCCCACTTTAAATTTCTTTATGTGACTTTTCACAGTCTGCTTTTTTGAGGGTTTATTCAACCCTCTTATATTCCAATATAAAATATTCATTCGAACAGAATTTTAATGAGCCACCTCATGGCCCCCTTCTTCCATCCTCTCCTGCTCGTTAGGCATCAGCCCCAACCCTCGGTTCACCAATTTAAAAGCTGATAAGTCTTCATCCTTCTCACATATTTTCGGCATTGATTGGCTTTCCACCTCCTCCCCATCAGAACTATATGCTAATAAATTCACATCTAATAGACCACCTTGATTCACATCCGAGAATTCAGAGGGAGTTAATTTCTGGGGACCAGGAGAAATCCAACGAGACCTAGATTCTCGGTTAAAAGAAGCTGATTTCAGATTCGACATATGAGAGGGAGGGGAAGCTAAATTAGACCCAGCCACAAGCCCAGAAGCAAAGTCATCCACATCTATCCCTTCAGCCGAATCCAGCCCATCAGTAGAGCCATTTTGGTTCACACTAGATAGTCTCTTTATCCGGTTAAAAGGAGTATGCCCAGCAGACGAGTTTGGGCCCAATGGGCCATCAAGATCCTGGATTAGAGGCTCAACCAGATCCAACTTTCCTACTGAGGGGTCGCTATCAGAGCTAAGACTCCCAAAGAGGGAATAAGAACAATCACCAGGTGCGGGACAGGGGTTTGAATTTGAATTTAATGATTTATTTTGGCAAGAGACAGGCTTATGTACCTTTTCAGATGCTGGTGGCGCAGATCCCAACCCATGGCGAATTGACACATGTCCTGCAGCAGAGCTAAACCGACCAGGCCTGGGCAGACTGGCAGTGGGTCGGGTTGGAATCCACAGGTAATCCTGAAACCCACTGGTCTTCTTCTTCTTCGCCCGCACAGTAGTCCATGCCTTCTCAGAACTCCCAACATCGAATGAGCCAGCCCTTGTGGAGACCTTCTCGGACTGCATCGCATCCACATATTTGCGTTGAGCATCATCTCGGCCTGACTCCTCGTTACTCAGCACCGGTTCCTTCTCTAGCTGAACTTCTGGATCCAGAGTTTTTTTTCCAGCATTCTCCCTAGTTTTCAACAGGCAATCCGTTGAGGAGTGACCAAAGACACCACACGTAAGGCAGTGGGGGGGGTTTCCATTCATATTTCACCACCTGCTCAAACATATTACCTTCATCATCTTCAATGGAAATAGAGTCTAGGAGCGGTGATTCACCGGAAAACTCCACACATATCCTCGCAAAAATCCACCGATTTTTCATTGCAGTAGTGCTATCAGTATATAATGGATTTCCAAGCACGGATCCAATCGCACTCAAACTTTCCTCCCCCCATAAGTGCAAAGGCAGTCCCGGAAGAGATACCCATAGGGGGACTTTTTTCAATCCCAGAATACCTCCATTGTGAAGGCTTCTTTCCCACTGACGAATGAACATGGGTTGTCCACCAACATAGTACACATTTCCATCAAGAATCTTATCTCTATCACTTAGCTCCGAAAACCGAAACGCAAAGCCCCCATGGATTAGCTGCAGTATCTCCACCGTCCCCTGAAGTTTCCATTGTCTAAATAACACAGTCCGCACAAAGGAGTATGCCAGTTTTTTCCCCAGAAAGAACCCCACCAAAGTGTAGTCCAGCACCACCAGTTCTCCAGCTACAGCACTTTTCGAGCACGCCCCAAACACCTTGTCACCACGGGAAGAGGGGGGGATAAAACGAAGGTTGAAACGATTAGGTCTTCGGAATGCAGGAATAGGAGGTTTATCCCATGCGCAAGGACCAGACTGTTTCAGCTTTTCCATAGGACAAGGGGGGGAGAGAAGAGGGGAGAGAAGAGGGGGGAAGTCCTCATCCCTGCAGGCTCCACCACCCATAGCCCGATTCAGGAGGTCATCTTGATCAGGCCCAGATTTCTCAATATCGGCCAAAGAAGCTTTCCCACTAGGAAAGTCAGCAGGGGGGATTGCAGGGTTTGTAGAGTTCATACGGGATCAAATCCACCGCCGGGAATGAGCCCCGGCAGCACAGGGAAGAGTTCAGAGGGGAGGGAGGCCGAGGGTAGGGGGGGGGGGGAAGGGGATGTCTAAGTGACACCCACTCCAAACTTACCTGTCACTGGAAGAGCAAAAGTGTTAAGTCTTGGACCTCCTCTTAATCCAGCTCCACTCCCTGTCAAACTGAATCCTGCTCCTTGAAGACTAGCATTTGTTGAGAACTTCCTCCCAAATGCAAAAGGGGACAAATGAAGAATAGGTGAAAAATATCCTCACAACCATTCCAGCAAAGGAAAGAAGAGGAAGAAGAGAAGATCCTCTTCTAGAGAAGCAATGACT
The DNA here is from genome assembly GCA_028583415.1 of Protea cynaroides. Lineage (NCBI taxonomy): Eukaryota > Viridiplantae > Streptophyta > Magnoliopsida > Proteales > Proteaceae > Protea > Protea cynaroides. The sequence goes on along the minus strand of CM053270.1, from coordinate 16,354,819 downwards.
GCGTAGGGAGAAGAATCAGTGAATAGTGAATAATCTCTTCACGATGAAACTGTGCTGAGTAATGAACCCTGAGAACCACACAACCGCATGCCAAGGAACCCTTGGGAGCTAAGATCTCACCAACTTATAAGTTGTAGACTAAGAGAGCCTGCCCGAACCTGCTGAAGTCCATGTGACCCGCATGGTGCTAGGTTTCAATCGAACTAACCAAATTCTGGGAGTTATCTCGTTTTCGAGCTTGGCCGAAACGAAACCCCAGTCAAACCTGGCATAGGTTGAAACTCAGTGTTCAAACCTTGAAACGAGATCCAGCACGTCTCAATTTCGGGCTTGACCAAAACCACCCTTGAAATTGATATTTGGTTCCTTGGTCACCTGATCACCACTCCCCCTGGGAATTTTAGGGCCTGTTTGATTACCATCTTGCTTTCAATCCTTAATCTTGATCTAGAGCATATTTGTTACTCCATTTTTTTAAAGAGTGGAATATTTGGTGATGTAGCTTTGGAATTGATTACAAAGCTTATTGAGAGCAGATACCCATTTGATAAATACCAATCTGGAATTGATTCCAGAGCTTATTGAGAGCAGAATCGCGTTTGATAAACACTAATCCAGAATCCAAATCTTCCTAAAAAAAATTACAAGAAATGCCATTTATATATATATAGATTTACATTAAAATGAATCCTTCTTAGTAACATCTTTGCAAATCTGTCTTATTAACAGCGTATTTCATTCACTAAAATTGTCTTCAATACTTCATGCGTGTTGTATAAACATAGGCATCAACCTGAGCTTTTGATCATTTGACCAACTCAGTTTCTTGCCTTGAAGCACTTGCCATCATATCTTAATTTCTACAGTGGAAATATCACAGATATGATATCAAAACAGCAAAAAAAAAAAAAAAAAGGGAATTTATAAGTAAGGAAGGAATACCATAGAGATGGAACAAAAACAATGAAACTAAGCATGCAATTTATTGATAGTGAAGGACTAATTTAATTCATTTTAGTTTATATTTGATAGAAACATCAAGAATTTATAAATTGAAATTTATATCTGTTTCTGATCAGCTAGACCAATATCTCAATGAATGGTACGAATTCAGGATTGAGTAACCTGATTAGCATTTATGGAATATTCCTCTGTTCATTTATATATATCTTTACTGTCATCTTTGCCTTCACATTGTTGCCTAGACACAGATGCTGGATTCTCACCCTCTCTTCAGTCATGTCATTATAACATTATAACCCCGTCATAAAATTAATTTCTACAGCAAAAAATCTCGGATATCTTTTCAACAATGAACAATAACCATGAGAAATCTTGAACTTTGAAACCTTAAACCATGAATCCAATCATCTTATCCATCTCAATTATCTTTTCTAGACACTTGAAACCTTGGAATCTAAAACCTAAACACTGAACAGATGAACTGTGTGTAAAGAACCTTTTTCTTTTTTGGTAAATCTGTGCACGAGAACTTAAGAAGGTGATATTGCCAAATGCCAACGGATCATTTACAAGTAAATAAACATCAAAGAAGGAAAAGAAGAAAACAAGGAATTGGACCTGTCTGAAGAGGATCACAGCTGGGAGTACTGGTATTTGCTAATAGCATTAAATCCAGCAATCAGAAAAGAGGTTTTAGAATGGCATTTAAATCTTAGGTAACCTGTCTACATTTTCTTGAACCAAATGTGGGGACCACACCTACTCCTCAAAGCGAAAACAAAAAAAGAAGAAACAGATGACAAGAAATTTCCACCCCCCCAAAAAAGAGCAAGATACAACAATCTGAAACCAAGGACTAAAGTATTGCGTATCGGTATGGTATCGGTTGGGCGATTTTAAGAGACCTACTGTATCATATCGTGGATATGTATGGATACGCATGGATACGGGACAAGATACACACGGGAATGATTAGGGAAGATGCAAAACACAATTTTAAAGCATAAAAATATTATAATTAACAACATTAAGAAGTAAAATGTTTCTTACATTCATACTACTCCGTGTAATACCATGTCAAGTTACGGACTGGTTCAAACTTAGAGTTATAAGTCTTAGGAAGGGGTGTAAACAATAAGATTTGGTAGATATTTTTGTACATATGTACAATGCCCACTCCAATCCATATACTGATGATATTGTCTAACGCACTCATGATAGAACCGTGTATACACATCTGGAGTTGACAGTCTCGTTGCTTGGAGAATGTTTGGATTTTTTTAAAACTATAAAATATAAAAATAAATAACAGAAAATTAAAATCATAGGTTCAAGTATGCAACACACTTAGTTTGCTTACTTCAATGGAAATCAGAAAATTAGCATACATTTTGAAGCACATTTACATAAAAAAATAGAATTTATAATTATATTATTTTTTTTCCAGAAAACAAAAATAAAAAATAAAAACCAAAAATTAAAGAGAATGTACCATGTTGGTAGATTGACACATTACAATCATCATATTAAAGATACAAAATGATAAGATTCATTTTTGAGAATTTTTTTTCCTAAAAGTATCGAGGTGGATACACATTTTACTTTTCAAATTGAGAGAGGTATCCAGCAGTATCGTATCGACTAATGTCAATACCGATACGTGTCGTATGATACGGGCCGTAGCGATACGATACTTAAAACCTTGTCTGAAACTAAAAAACTGTTATTAGAGCGTATAAAGCATTGCCGAAATTGCTTGCCTCAGTGTTAAGAGTCCGAGTTTGTCAACATACGTGAAAGCAGAGAAAGGGAGAGATCGGAAGCAAGATCTTGATGTGAAGAGGGTAAATCCGAAGCAATACTTGCAAATGAAGAAATAGATAATAACTACCCATTTGCACATATAACATGAACACATAAATGAGTAGGTAACCGGAATGAAATTGTAGAAAAATTTGAGCTTTTGCCGTTGCTAAAAATTTCTACAGGTTTTTCCAATTCGCAAAAGGGGAAGGGAGAGAAAACTAAAAAATAGGCTTGGAAGTGAAATAAAGGAAAACGAAAAACGTAGAAGAAGAAGAAGAAGAAGAAGAAGAAGAAGAAGAAGAAGAAGAACACGGAAAGAAAACCCCATTTGAGAAACCTGTAACTTTCTATCTTCTCTTCTAGGGTGTTTCGGAGTTGAAGAAAAAGGGAGAGAGTACTAAGACTTCGATTCGACAGTTGCAGAGCATCCACTAGTGTTCGAGTTTTTGTTGTGGAGAAGAAGAACGAATGCCGCAAGAGTTGGGAAAACTCGGGAGGAAGGGATAAAAAGTGGGAGTTGTTTTTCCACTTAGGGCCAAATTATACTGTGACATTTGCTATGGAGCATTGGGAGCTTCAAAAAGAAGCTCCCAAATTTCTGATATCTTGGCCATTTGAAAGCGGTTCAATCTATGGGAGCTCAGGATTGATCCAGTTTTGCCAAACGGTATTATGCTCCCAAATGGTTCCCAGGGAGTAGGAATCTGTGGAATTCAGGATTGGGAGTGTTATCAAGGGGGCCCTTAGTAACCCTGGGAGAGCACTCCCAGCAACCATTAAGAATGATAGAGGAAATCTTGGTTATCCTATCCAGCCCCGAGTCATATCAGATTCTGTCCCTGTATCTGTTAATCAATATAAGCTGTGGGTACCAGTTGTCTAGCCAAAGGAATGTAAAACTGCCATTATCAATCCGAGTCTTAATCACATTGGCCACTAAAGGTCTACACTTCAATAGTTTCTTTAAGTCCGAGAGGAGTTAGAAGGGCAAGTTGCAGCCCATAAGGAGTTTGTTTTAAGTAGCCGGGAGTAGATTTATTCAGCCCAAGTACTTCTTTTCTCCACAATATTCCACACCAACTAGAGGATCCCTGTAAGATTTACTTCTTTGATAATCCTTAAACCAAGACTCCCCTTCTCCTTGGGGAGGCATAGAGAAGCCTCACTGATTGTATGCAAGAATTTGTTGTTGTCATTCCTTTCTATGGGAAAGCACTCATAAAGGATTCCACTTTCTTCATGATGGAGGTAGGCAATCCAAAGACTTTGGTACAATACATATAGGAACTCTGCATGATTGATTTGACCACTCCACATGACCTGCAAAGGACAGGAACTGAACTTTCCACAACTGAAGCTTCTTTTGTTGGTTATCTAAGATGGGGCAGCTATGGTGGGCTGAAGGTTTTGAGGAGATAAGGGGGAGGCCAATTACTTGACAGGAAAATGGCCCTCCGAGAAACTTGAGATGCTTATCAACCTCTACATAATATCTTAAGGAATACCAGCAACGAACAGCAGAGATCTTTGCCTGTTGACTCTATCGACATGTCCTTCAAGGATGGAAGCAAACTAAGCTCAGTTTCTAGGGAAGATTGGTTGGCCTTGGCGAATATCGTGAGGTTGTCTACAAAGGCAAGATGTGATGGATAGCTTTACATTTGGGGAACATGTCAATGATGTTTTGGTCCACTTGCACTTAACTGCCTTAATCCCTCTGGATTAGTGGAATACCTTTCTTAGAATTTCACTAAGAAGAATGCAAGAGTGGCTTCAGTTGTAAAGCCCGAATCCAAATTCTGTTTTTCTCGAAAACCTGTAACTTAACCTAATGCAGGAACCACCTCATAAAAGTTCCAAGGGTTTTGTGTCAATTGAACATTTGGACTTAGATATTATGTATGCTCTTTTTCTGTTATATAATATGGGTGGCCCATATATAGAGCCTTGTGTCCTAAATGTATACAATTTTTGAAGATGATTTACTCTCATGTATCTATTGCCTTTAGGATGGACTCTCAATTTGGTAAAATTCATTAATATTGTAACAGTTTGCAATAAAGAAATAACAGTGAAACCGAGAGAAAGAGAGAGAGAGAGAGAGAGAGAGAGAGAGAGAGAGAGAGAGAGAGAGAGAACTGAATAGCCTATTCCTCTTCCTGTGGTTCATCTATTTTTAATCAAAGAGGAGAAACAATAATTTATGAAACTTCCCTAAATAAAAGAAAAAGGAAAAAGGAACCTAATCAATAAGGAAACAAATAAATGACTACGGTGGAAACAAATCCACTACTTACTACAAATAGAGAAAAGCCACATAAAGAAATAGAAGGTGGGACCCACAACACTATAAAACTATATTGCTAACACCCCCCTCTCAAGTTGGAGCATGGGGGAATGTAAGAGCTTCAGCTTGAAACAACGTATCAACAGAAGCAACAACAACAGTAGTAGTAGTAAAGCAGCACAGTATTGGTTATTGTGAACCAAGCAGCAACAACATAGTATAGGTTACTGTGAACTAAGCAGCAACAACACAGTATAGGTTACTGTGAATCAAACAACAACAACAACATAGTATAGGTCACTGTGAACCAAGCAGTAATAGCAGCACAGTGTAGGTCACTATGAACCAAGTAGAAGTAGCATCAACAATAGAGCAGACACCAAGCAGTATAATGTAGGTCACTATGAACTAAGTAGTAGAGACCGCAGCAGGTGTAACAAGGAGGCATCATACAGTAGGTTGCATCACGTGCAACAAGTAGGCATTATATGGTAGTAGCAATAAATAGCATCTCGAAGGATGAACAACACCAAAAATCCCATAAGCAAGAGCAGCCGCAAATAAGATCCAAATTTAAAGTCGATCCGACAGTTGGATCCAAAGTTATGAGGTATTCAGAACTATTTGGGGCATATTGGAAATGCAAACAAACCCTTAAAGGGAAACTTAGAAAACAAGATGAAATATGGGGCTAAACAAACAGGCCTTAAACAAAGATGAAGTAATGAAGTAAAGGAATTAAACAAACAGGCCCTTAAGACAATAGGACAAAACTGGTAGCAAATCTTAAGTAGAGGGGGTAAATTTGGAAAATAACAATAAGGGATTTTCTGTAAATATAAAATAGGACAAAACAGATTTAACTAGGATCAAGGGCAGTTTTGGAAAGAGACTTGAAAGAAGGACAAAACAGAATTCTGTATAAGCCCAGGGGTACTTTAGGAAATATAATCAGATTAGTGCTTCTCAGATTAGTGCTTCTTATCGAGACTGAAACTTATCGCAGTCATCTTCAACCCTGGAAAACAGAGGCGGATAACAGAAACAGCACCAAGCCACTGAAGCTTCAATACAGCACCTGAAACTTCAAGAGAAGGACTGCAAGCCACTGATCTCGTGATTCCCACAGGTAGCAGGGAAGAACAGATCATAAATCATGACAGCCAAACAAATAGGAACCCTTTCCGGTTTCGATAGAATGGTCGGACAGCAGCAGAACATTAGGGAATGAATTAACCCCAGCGGTCGGTAATATGAAAGGTAGTAGCAGGAGGACAAATTAGTTCATGTAACAGTCAAGCAAAGCAGTAGCAATTTCTGCGAAACATAGGGCAGTAGTCATCGAAATCGTTGGTAATCAGCAAACAGATCAGCAGCTATCGAACACTTGAATCAGCAACCAGTTCAGCAGCTAGATGTCTCGAGATCATCAGCATAAGGCGGTAATCAGCAAGTCATCGAATACCTTAAAATAAAACTCAGGAATCAGATCTCGATATGGCTGTAATGGAAGATTATTCTTCCATGCTTCGAGCAAAACGAATCATTTGAGACAATAACAAACGATCAGGCATAGTGTAGACAGCAAGTTACTGACTTTTACTTATCCCAATCCGAGAGAGAGAGAGAGAAGTGAGGGCCAATTCTCCAAGGAAGAGGAAGAACTGAATAGCCTACTCCTCTTCTTGTGGTTCCTTTATTTATAATCAAAGAGGAGAAACAATAGTTTAGGAAACTTCCCTAAATAAAAGAAAAAGGAAAAATGAACCTAATCAATAAGGAAACAAATAAATAACTACGGTGGAAACAAATCCATTACTTACTACCAATAGAGAAAAGCCACATAAAGAAACTAATAAGCCATATAGAAGGTGGGACCCATAGTCCTGTAGAGCTATATCGCTAACAAATATTTTTATGTATACTCAACTCAACTCAACTAAATCCTTTTTTCCAACAAAGGATTGCTTGATGAATCCTGTCTTTTTTCTGGGTAACAATCCATTTTCACTATTCAACCCTTTTTAGAGCCATAATTTTTCTTAAACCAGGCATCTATTTCTTTTTTCACTACTTCTTGCTAGCTAATCTTCGGCCTACCTCATTCTTTCATTCTTTTCAATCTGCAGAGTATCACTTCTTACCGTGCATTCAGTGGCCTCTATTCTACATGCCCCAAACACCTAAATCGGCTTTTCTTCAATATGTCACCTGTTGGGGCCACTGCTAATAACTTTTATTGTTCATTTCATAAATTTATGATTTCTCATTTTTCTGTTCATCAAAATATCTTCATCTCAGCTATACTTATTTTATTTATGTTTTGTTTATTTGTTGCTCGGCACTTTGCTATATTCAACATTGCTGGTCTTGTAGCTGTGGTACAAAATTTTCATCTGAGTTTTAATGGAATGTTAGTCACACTCACATAAAACTCTAGGAGCTTGTTTCCTTGGGCTGCAACTCTGGTGGACTGGAGAGGTTTTTCAAAACCTAGGACAGCCTGAGGTTACTTCTCCCTAACTCTAGCCTGGCCGAGCCTGATCTTAAGCTGGGAAATCCCACCTGTTTCCCAACCTGGCCCAAAAAACCAGAAATTTGTTTTTTTGCATAACAAAGGTGAAAAATATTAAAATATGCAAAAAGTTCATTAGATTCAGACATAGTATACAAAATAATAAAATACAAGTACCTTAATCCTAAAATAATGAAAATCCATGAATCCACCAACAAAAAACAGGGATTGAAGGTGCTGTGGGGCTTGATCTATAATTATTGTCCTAGTACCTAAATCCTTAAAAAAAAAAAAAAAAAAAAAAAAGAAAGAGATTGAGAGGGAAATTGAGATTTAATACATTTATATAAGGCTCTATTTTATTATTTTAGCAAGTTCTTGTTTATGTAGAAGAATCTTAGCCAGTTTCTATTTTCAAGTTTCTTGTAATAGGGAGTTTCTAATTTGAGAAGTTTTGTTCAACAGGAGTTGCTATTGTCCTAGTATCTAATTTTGTAACCAAGTCTTATGGCTATAAATCAATGAGAAAGGACAACATTCCCCATGACTTTGATGATCAATTGAGTGATGCTTTTGCTGTTTTGCATGAGAGAGATTCTCTGAGGGAAACTAAGGCTGTGAGAGTCAGCCAGACCTAGGTGGGAACCCAGAGTCCTTTGTACTTCTCTTTTCCTTCTCTATTTCTACTTGATTTCTGTGTCTGCAAGTACTGAAATTCAATCACAAGGAACTGCTGAACAGAGGAGAAAAGTTCTGTTACAGTTGACTACAATACCTTTTAAGCATTCAAATTCCATAAGCCTGCGGTTGCTGTTTAGAAGCCTACAATGCTGTGTTTGATTCTGTCCAAGAACCTGAGACTCCTTTATCAGGTCTGGGCCAAACTTAGAGGCTGAGATCCTGAGCCCTAATCCTTTCTTCGATTGGGGTTGGAAGACCATCCAATGGTTGGATATGCTGAAACAGATAAGTTTCTATTTTCAGTCCCTAGTTTATAATTTTGGGTGGTCCACCATAACTCCTCATCCAACCATAGTTGTCAAGGCGTCGCCTAGGCACCGCCTAGCCAGGCGCCCTATCAGGACTCCAACGCCTTGGTGCCTTGACAACTATGCATCCAACCATTAGATGAGGCTGATATTTTGAAGGGTTAACCACCTAATGGGACCTTGTCTAAGGCTAGAGTTCAGCCGCATCTGAGGTGCCGACTGCTGGTTCTGTTGGTTTTAAATTTTCTGGAATAGTATACCTTGCTGTTAGTAAAGTTCTAATGAACTATTTACTGTTTCATGGTGATTACCTTCTGTAACCTGTTTGGGCTGGTTGAAAGCGATCCTATTGTGAGGCTAGTGTCTAGTTTCTTTGTTGGGTGTTAGCCTTGCATCATGGGCTCAGCCCAAGGGCACCTTAATGCAGCGTGGCCTGATGGCAGTTTGGGAGTTTCCCATGCTAGCCTGGTCCGTGGCTGAAAATTACAGCCCAAGCCCTAAAATAATTGGATGGGCCTCGGGTGGGTTCAGGTTTTTTGGGCCCAAGTTGTATTCTTAAGTTCTCAGATTTTTATAAATGATGCTTACAATTAGTTAACCAACCACTTACTTTTGGCTTTGAATTCATCCATTATTTGGTAATAGGTAGCTAATCATGTACATTGATATGGCCCACTTTTTAGTTTGAAGTTTTTGTAGTTGTATTTTTAATAACTCCCCAATTTTGCCTTTCTGTTCTGGCCTAAAAACATGACTCATCCATCATATTTTGCAGATTTATTGTTTTTTTTTTTGTGTGTGTGTGTGTGTGTGTGGATTCGTTTATTTATTTATTTATTTTTTAAAGTTTAACTTCAAAGGATATTGGTTTTCCTTATATTCCAAAGAAATTTAGGTTGCAGATGAATTATGTCAACGGGGAATTTCGGCCGGTTACTATCATGCAGATATGGATGTGGATGCTCGTACAAAAGTTCATATGCGGTATATTGATACACCTAGTGTAAATCTCTTATTAGTGTTATGTAATGCCTGTCTGCCTGCCTGCCTTGTTGATTGGCATGTTTTTATGTTGCATGGATTCTTCTAAAAAGTCAAGTGCTTCTGGTCCGGATGACTGGTAAAACTAGAAGATAATTTAAGAGAAATGAATACGTTCGAGGTAATTTAGGAGTAGCTATTTGGGTATGTACAATGTAGGCCATTGAATGGATTGTTAAGGAGCAGTGATATGGTGCAGATTAGAGGTCATTGAGGAACAAGTGGTAAGCTGGAAATCACCTTGGGAGAAGTAGTGAGAAGAGATGTGGATGCCTTTGTGTTAACATCTACTTATTACATTACATAGAGTTGAATGGTAAAAAAAGGATTCATGTAGACACCCCATTTGACAAACACCCCATTTGAAAAATGCAAATTGATGCCAGATTTATCCGATTGATGGCAATATGATCGAAGTGGGTCTTGCATATCATACGACATACATTGGTGATCAGCTCATTTCCTTTTATTTTTTCTTCAGTGTCTTAGGTGGCCTCAATTATGCCACATCGGTTCACTTCTGGATCCAAGAATCTATTTGTCATCTTTACCATCATTAAAGACTTTGCTGACAGCCCGGCACATTAAATTTCTAAGCCTTTGCTCTCATTTCCTGCATTGTTTGGGTGAAGTGAAGCCCTCAAAGGTCTCTTCCCTTCCTTTTCAAAGCCTGTGGAGATGAAAAGCCTTCGAAGAAGAGCAACAGTTATTTGGATGCATATTGAAAGTCCACTTTGAGTTTAACCCCTTTATATCATATGCAGTGGTTTTCAAATATATTATATCTTGGTGAGATGGAGGGCGGGCCTTGGCGCAACAGTAGGGTTGCTCCATTGTGACTTGGTGGTCATGGGTTCGAATCTGGAAACAGCCTCTTGGCCTTCTCTTTAAAGTGGGGGTAAGGCTGCGTACATAATTCCCTCCTTAGACCCTGCAGTGGTGGGTGCCTTGTGCACTGGGTACGCCCTTGGTGAGATGGAAATCACGAGGCTCCCATTTGATACAGTACCATGCAATACATTGCCCCAGATTCCCACGATTTTGTCAAATCAAAGTCTTGTGAGATTGATTTTGCTTGTGTTCTGTTTGATGAAATGCCCAAAAGGATTTTGTTCTCATTGAAATAAAATGATCAGTTTGGCTTGCGGGTCATGTAAAGAAGGCTGTTTGACGTGGGACCATTGGACATGGAGTGTACTTGGATCACTATGTTTGATATATATATATATATATATATATATATATATATTTTAAATTCCATTTATTAGAATGAAAGATACCTTAAAACATATAGTCATTTCAAACTGTATTTCAATTTTCATCAAGAAATGCTTTCTGCATTTTGGGAATACTAAAATGCTTTATTAGAATGGTAATGCATACCAAACGCTGCCGGAAGTGTAATGGTTAGTTTCTCTTCACTATTTCATTTATATGTTAGCATAGTACAACTTTCAAAAGTGCAGTTCTTAATATACTTAATATCAAATTTTCATTTAGTAGTTCCAAGGAATTTTCCCCGTTCATTAATGTTTTATGATAAAACATTGGCATCATAACACATCACACTGGTACAGCCATGTTGGAACCATCCCTTGCCTTTCATCATCTGGGCTGTTTTCTAGTTCTGCTTTGAGTTGAAACCCTTTGTATTAGAATCAACAACAAAATAAGCTGTGGTTGTAGTGCTTCAAGTTCTAATGGGCATGATCTGGAAAGACATGCCTTTTTGTCGTGACTCAAAACAATATAGCCAGCTATGCTTTCTTACATATCTTTTTAGGTCAGTTGGGTGGCCATATCCACTCAAGTCCACATTAAACAGCTATGTTCAGCATCTGAACGTTGCACAAAAGTCATCAATGACAGAACATAGAAGATCTTGGCTATAGGAATGGATCTATACCGAATGCCAGTAGCACTCCCTTCCCCTGGGAACCCTTTTTCACATATATTGGGTCTGAGTAAACTGGTGCCAAGGTATTTTATTTTGTTTTTATTCTCATCATGTCATTGAGAGAAGACATTGCTCTTAGGTGATGGGTTCTTAAACCCTAGAACCAGAATCGCAGTGACTGGACCAAAACTGTAGGATGATGTAATGAATAACAATAGGAAGAAGATATCCAAAGTTCAAAGCAATCCAATGGTTGGATCTTAAGAAGATACCGAGTCCTTGTTAGACTAGGACTAGGGTAGATAAGCAAGTATATTTTCGACAGAATTCATAAGTCAAGCATCTGACTAACAGTTGTCAACCAGAATTAGTAACCATGTAAACAACAATTACTTGAGAAGGTTTTCAAAAGATAACGTAGATCCAGTGGTTGGATTTGAATTTGGGAATACTCCTAGTTAAGATGGGAGTGTTCTAGTCTAGTCAGCAGCAAGTAAACAGTATAAGAAAACCCAAATCAAGCGATTAAACAGATCAGCAACTGATAGAATAACAACACATTAGAATTTGAATTTTAGACTATTTTTATTGGATTCAAATGGGGGTTATGAATAATATCTTAAGTAAATGAACATTTACTTAAATTATGTTAGTCATAAATAAGTACTGCCTAAGTGTTACTTCTATGTCCTGTTCCCGGTTTTGGAAACGTGACAGGTTTCGATCGAATCCTAGCTTTTTATAGGCCAAAAGCATGTCGAAACCTAGTTTCGACAGAAACCTGGTCGAAACCTGGTACTTTTCAGGTTCGACCTAAGGTTTCGTCCCGGCCTTGGTCGAAACCGAGTTGTGCACCTCAAACCATGATGGTGAATCAGAAAACTGAGAATTTAATCAACACCAAACAGTAGCTTGATTATTGGCAGTAAGTATCCTACAATAACCCTAAATCCCGAGAGCAATTTAGGTTGAAGACACAAACCCGAAAATCAGATCGATGATGCATGGACAGAATTGAAATTTGATCTGGAATAAAACTTTAAACGAAATACTTGATTAATGGAAGAAGAAGAGAGAAGAAGAAGGATATGAACCTAGATTTCCCACTTAGGAACTGTGTTGATTTCCCACTAAAGGTTGCTGAATCTCACAGCAATTCTGAGTCTCCCGGAAGTAAACAAAGGCAGCGCCCATAACTTTTATTCATTAATTCGTGTCCAAGGCTGTAGACCCTCACAAACTAATATGGAAGACTTAAAACAAAAAAACTAGTCCTAAAATTCCTCTAGACAATAACTTACTAATGGGTTTCTAATCTCCTAAGGCATTAGGAACCAGAACACCAAATATTCTCCAGAATCGCAGATTTGGGATGGGACTGAAACTCTAATCGAGAATAGGGACTCCTCAAAACCTTAACCTAATCTATGGCTGGATGTGGAGTTATGAAGGGACTTCAGAATTTGAAACTAGGTTTCAGAAATAGCAACTTGTACTTACAGCCTAAACCATCCATTGCCTCTTGCCATATTATCATCGAAGGTGAGGGTGTGGAAGGGTATTATTGTGTCAGAATATGGGCTGCAACGAATGAATGGATCTGAAGCTTCTTGGACTTGAATGTGTCAGGAGTAAACTCCTTCCAATAGAGCTACAGGAAGAGATCTTGCTTCTCCAACCAGAAGACTGATGAAAGCAACAATGGAATGGTCTTCCAGTGTTACAACCAAGGAATCAAGTATCGTGTATCGGTACCGTATCGGTCAACTGAAATTAAGAGACGTATCGTATCGTATCGTGGATATGCACGGATACGCATGGATACGGGGCAAGATAAGCACAAAAATGATTAAGGAACATACAAAACACAATTTTAAAGTATAAAAACACTATAATTAGCAACATTGAGAAAGAAAATGTTTCTTCCATCATAGATACACATGATTATGGGACAGGATACGCACAGAAATGATTAAGGATCATACAAAACACATTTTTAAAGCATAAAAACACAATAAATTTATAATTAACAACATTAAGAATTAGACATGGGTTAATATAAAATGTCAAACATGTTTACTAGTTGAACCACTTGAGAATAAAAACTCAATAAAACCAACTGCAGAAAAATTAGATAGATGGAATAAGACTCTTATGAGAAAATGAAAAATACAGTCTTCCATTTTCATTTCTACATAAACAGTCTTATCACAAACATTGCATTTCTGCAGAGTTCCACTGAATGCATTACAAGAGTTCTTGTTCTATCTTTCATATCCTCAAACACTATATTTTAAGATGGTCTCTTTATGAACCCTATTTTTTTCATTGACCAACAGTTTTGACACCCTCATCCACATAGAAAAAAAACGTACAATCTACAGTAAATAGAGAACTTCTAGAACACAAAAATAAACATCAGACCCAAAAACAAAGAAATAGATATGGGTTGAAACAAAGATCTTTGAAAGAAAAAAAAAACAGATGAAGACAAGTTCCTAGCCATATTCTGTTTAAGAGAAACAGAAAAAGAAAGTCAGAAAAGGAAATAACAAGGATGGAAGAAAAGGAAATAAAAAAAAAATATTATCTAAATTATATTTCTATTTTTTAAACCAAAAAATAAAAAAAAAATAAAAAATTATAACTGAGAAGCAAAGATGGTAGATCAGTGGTCTACACATCTTATATAAATAGTAGAAGAAGAAAGGACTAATTTTTGGGAAATTTTTTTTTCGAAACTTCTTGTGTTCTTCAAAAATTTCTCAAATCAAACCTCAAATCAGTGTTTAAATCCAGGTATGTAGCATGCATTCATCAAATAGGACCATTCTTCATTGATTCATGAGAGGAAACAACACAAAAATCGATTTATTTTGAAAAAAAATACAGTTGAAACTCATTACCTTTGCTGTTTTCCGCCCTTGGAGGTTGAAGAGATGATTTCGTATTCTAATCTTTACAAAAATCAAGTTTGATGCAACCTTCCCAATCGTTTTAGGGCTAAGAATCAAAGCCCTAAGGTTTTTTGGAAGAAAATCAAGTTGCAGAAGAGTATTCAAGCTGAAATGGTTGTCGGCTTTTGTAAAAAGATGCTGTTCTGAGTAGAATTAATACTGCTCGATACTAAAACGGTGTATCGACCAGTATCGAACCGATATTCGATACTAGTCGATACAGGTTGGTTTTTATGTTTTTTTTTTTTTAATTTTTAAAAACTATATTTAAAGTATATTGAGGCGTATCGAGCGTATCGAGGAGTATCGAGCGATACGGCTCGATACCCCTTGATACGCTCGATACTCTGTTTTTTTTAAATGGAGTGACGAATCGAGGTGTATCGTATCGACTAGTGTCGATACGGATACATATCGGCCGATACGGTGCGTATCGTGTCAATACTTGATTCCTTGGTTGCAACAGCAACAGTGGAAGAATAAACAGACCTGCTCCTTCATTGATGTTAGTTTATTGCAGACAGGAAAATTAGGAACCTGAAACCGAAAGGGAAAAGAGAGGAAGAAGATAGAACCGTAGGCTTCTCACCTATGGTTTTGATTCTCTCAATTGTAGACTTTACACCTAAACTGAATCTCACAGCATTCATGCACAAGGCAACTCATATTTTTTTGTGGTCAAATCGTGCGAGGTTTCTCCAACCTGCCCTTTTATTAATAGCTTTGAGATGGCTGTGCAAAAATAGAGGATTTAGTAATTACCTAACCTCTCAACAAGATACTGTTACAAATAGAAACTTGAAATAGAAACTCTTCAAACAGAAATAGAAACTAAATAAATCTTCGAACTGAAAATAGAACGTAGCTGCTGAAACTAAGCAGAAAATAGAGACTCCTTAAATCAGAAATAGAAACTCCCTAATAGAAACTAATACCTAATCCTGTATACTTCTGGGAAACGAGGAGTAAATGCCGACCTCCTTTTTGAGATCGTTAGATAAGTAGGTTAATTATGAATTCCAAATTGGGTAAAGATTTCTCAAAGACTAATGTTGCTGGGAATAAAACACACTTACTCTGCTTGATTGGTGCCAAGAATTGGCATGAACACTATCTAGGGCACCTCTGAAGGGAACATTTCCAACAACCAGCAGAAGAGATGCTCTCTCTCTCTCTTTCTCTCTCACACACACACACACACACACACACACACACACACGCACATGCTTATTTTATTTCGTTATAAATATTTTTAATTGCATGCTTGAAGTTCTTCTGATGGCAGAATGACCTATTAGTTCAATTTGGAGATGTTTCGTAAACTTATTTGAAGCAAATACCACTATTGTTGTTAAAATGCTTTGGCGACCCTTGGAAATTTTGGTGATGGCATAGCCAGTTCCTAGGTGGCTTAGTTGTTAAAATGTCTTGGTGACCTAGAGCCGAGACAATTTGGTGATAGACTAGGCAGTTGCCTAGGTGACTTGAGTGATTGTCAGTGCACTTTTGCCCATTCCCATTCTAGTTTACTAAATGCATGCTGTAGGTAGGGGAAGACAAAGTATAATCTGTCTTAAGACAATGTGCATGTTGCGTTAATATGTATCAAATATATTATTTCCACAAATTTTTTTGGTGGATGCCCTCTAAAACCTGCTCCTAGTATGTCCTGAGTTGGTGCATGTCTAGAAGCCTAGGGAACTCACTAGTTATACATTGGCTGGGTGATTATCATTTGAGCCCTTTGGACTGTCTAGGAGTGTAGGCCTCTGGCCTACACTTGACCAGTTGGAGCCACTAATTATTCTTATTGAATGACACAGGTGGAGTGGTGGCAAGTTGCAGGTTATAGTGGGTACGGTATGTATAATTTCTGTAGTTATACACTAATATTTTAATTGTGCCAAAGTAGCAGTGCATTTCTAACAGCTTTGATTATGTTGCAGGTGGCATTTGGTATGGGAATCAACAAGCCTGATGGTGAATATCCCATACATACCTTGATTTAAGCTTTCTTTTCTTTAATAGCTAAAGTGATAGCTTATATCAGAATCTAAATCTAAACACTATGAACAACTGTATGCAGTGTCTTTCCAGTGTTTATTATATGATATGTCTCTATGAACAATAATTCGTAATATATGGCACTAACACTCGGTAAATTATCCAAAAGCTGATCTATATGTGGGAACTCCTTGCATTTTAGCTCAGTCTGTTAAAAGGAATGCTGGAAATTCTCCAAATCGTAGGAATAAATTCTCATACTTCTACGTTTCCGTATCATTCTTCTTGGACCATTTGTATAGTGAAAAAGGTGTGTAGTGAAAAGGGCAATCTTCCTCAGTTTTTCCAATAGTTATTTTGGGTATACTAGGCTAATTCACCAAACTGGTTGGTATGTATTACTTGGAGGATCCCACACGATTGAAAATTTAGAAAGTAGGACCTTACCATCTGACATATACTGCAGTTTATGAAGTGGTGCCTGGAATTTTCTTCTTCATGTTGGCACATATGCATTGTGTTTTCCAAGCTGAACTCCCTCTTTAGAGCAAAAAATTGTACTCATTTTATGAAGATCTTTTTCCTAAGAGCCTGAAATAGGTATGGACATGATATACATATTAGATCTTCCATATTTGCACCTTCTTTTTTTTTTTTTGTTAATTTTGCTTTGATCTGGAGCTGGATTTGGTTTGCGGTTGGTGGAATTCAGGGTTAGAGAGTTGGATACACCTGGAAAATTCAGAATTTCATTAAGTTCGAATGGAATTCACCTGTTAATTTCTACTTCTTTTCTTGGTCCATGAATAAAAAAATAGAAAGTTGATTTGCGTCTCAAATTCCTCCCTCACTCTTTAGCAGATCTTATGGAGTACCTTTTACAAGGAACAAAAAGCAACCAGAAGTAACTTATGTCATCATCCATGCGTTTGTGTCAAAAGCGCATCTTTTCCGTGTGGTTAATTGTATCTGGTGTTGAATCAGCCAAGTCAGCATTTGAAAGTCCTTCAAATAGCAAGTGTTTGTTAAATTTTTTGAACATTTGTTGACTGGGACTCCCCAAAGATACGTGGGTATTTTAATAAAAGCATCCAGATGTAGTACTCTGCAGTCTGTTACTTGAGAGACAGTCCCAACAATGAAAGCCGTACTGTTCGTGCACAAAACAGCCAATGGTGCTTGGTCTTGTTACAAACTCTTCCTAAACGGCTTTTAACTTGAAATGCTGAAATAAGTTGGCACTGTTGGAACTTACCACTTTGATAATCCATACCGTAAAATGCTAATGTCAATAATATGTTATACAAAAGCAATAAAGGAGATTCTCCTGAGGGTTCTTGATGCCAACAATGTCATCACTAGTCAGATCAATCCATACTGTAGCTACGATCGATCGTACCAAAGGTACTCTTTTGGCCTAAAAGGTTTTTTGGTGAGCCTGTATGCCACTATCTCTTTGGATTTCTAGAACTATTGTAATATGTGTCTAGATTCATTATATCCAGATTCATTGTATTGTGGTAGGTATGGTAGGATAAGGACTATGAGTCAGCCTTACCTCATCATACCATGTTTATGTATTATCTTTTCCATATAAATAAAGGAGGCCTCTGTCATATGTGACAAGCCAGTTATTCTCAAATCACACAACTTGGTATCAGAGAGTAGATCCACCTTGGGATCCAAACCCTAATCGTGGTGCCATCAGTCAACACCGGTCCCACCACCACTGCCGGCGCCACCACCAGCCAGCGCAACCAGCACCGCAGTGCCATCAGCACCCAACGTCACCATCACTGCTCCATGCTGCTGCTAGCACCTCCACTGGCATCCGCACCTCCAGCCGGCGTCGCTAGCACAGTCCGCCCCTGCTAGTCTTAGCCATCGCCCTCGGTGGTGGTTTTATAAGCCACTGAGGGCCCTATGCCTCTTCTCTCTCAGGTCTTCAATTTAAATGGCCTGGGAGTGCTCTTTTCATCAGTCCTGATGTATTCTCTATTACGAATGCTTGCTGCACTGTTTTGTTCATCAATGGTACAGCCACTATTTGATTAGTGTTTTTGACTGTAGCATGCTTCTATTTGTTCCCTAGTTCCTCTCCGGTTTCCATCGTGTCAGAAATCAGTACCACATCCTCTGGAACCGAAGGAGTGAGTTGTGGGACTCAGTGATTTTTCTTCATTCCTTGCTAGCTTTGTTAAACTAGATGGGAGCAATTATTTGATGTGATATCATTCTTGTTTCTCATCTATTGATTCCCGATGATATGCTGGATACATTACCGATGAAACTAAGAGACCGACCACTATTGGCCCTTCTCAGAAAAAATGGAGTTGAGGAGTTTTGATAACTCCTTGGTTATGTGATTTCTTCTCAATTCTATGCAACTACTAGTGCTCGAGGCTACTTGTTATTGGATACGGCTGCTAAAATGTGGAAAGCCGCCACAGATACATATTCTTAGGTTGGGAATGATGCTCAAGTTTATGAGTTGCGAAAGAAGATTTATGAAACTAAGTAGAAGGAGATGACTCTGTCTCAGTACTACTTTGAGTTATGTAGTCTGTGACAAGATTTAGATTTTTATGAGGGATTTCAGGACACTTGTTCTACCAGTGCTGTCTGGTTTAAGAAACTTTAAGAGATGCTGCAGTTGTATGATTTTTTGGTTGGTCTCAATGTCGAGTTTGACCAGGTCTGTGCTCAGGTGCTCAACCGTGATCCTTTTCCGTCTCTCGAACAATCCTATTCTCCAGTTTAGCTAGAAGGGAACCGCCGTATTGCTATGTTACAGCTTTTCTCACAGGAGCGATTCCTCTACTTTGGATCGGGCTCCCAGTCTCGAGATGGCCTTACAAGATCTGGTGATTGCCATAACACTGAAAGGGAATCTATAAAATGTGATTAAGTGCCATTTAAAAGACATGTGCTGGAAACTACATGGTCGACCTACTAAATCTTGTGGTTGATCTACACATCCTCATGCACATCTCTCTGAGGCTTCCGAATCAGCCGATTCACCTCCTTCTCAGGATGAGTTGTTGACTCTCAGGCGTCTGATGACCAGACTCGACATTGGATCACCATCTCTACCGGCCTCCGCGTCTGCAGCTGTCATTTCTAATTCCGACATTGCTCACTCAAGTATTTTTTTGGTAGTCATTGTGCCTTATTTGTCCCATCGTTGAATCATTGACTCCGGTGCTACTGACCATATGACTGACTCTTCCTGTTTCTTCTTCCATTATTCTCAATCTTCAGGTTGCGACAATGTTCAGGAAGCTGATGGTTCCCTTTCCTCTGTATTTAGAAAGGGGTTTTATTTGTTGCTCTTCTCTTATATCATTATAGTTTGTTTTACAGGTTCTTGATTTTTCTATTAATCTTCTCTCCATAAGTCGTCTTACTAAGGATTTACATTGTAAATTCAATTTTCCCTTTTCACTGTGTGTTTCATGACTTGGTGGCAAGGAAAACGATTGGCTATGGTAGAGTGCATGGTGGTTTATACTTGCTTGACAATAGACTCTCCTCTGTGTTTGACATCACTGGACATGCACTTTAAATAGACTTTGCACAGTCTGCTTTTTCAGAATTACATCAGTGGCTTCGGCGTCCGGGACATCCACCCCTTAGCACCTTAGCTAAAGTTTTTCATACCTTATTTCAGCATTAAGGGCGCCCCTGTGCACATAGTTGTCAAGGCGTCAAGGCGAACCAAGGCGATGGAGGCCTGATTGGGCGTCTAGGCGACCAAGGCACCCAATTTTCCATGGCGACCCAAGGCAGCCTGGGTGCCTAGGCGATGCCTTGACAACTATGCTTGTGCACGAGGCTCCCGTTAATGTAGGGTCTGGGGAACGGCAGAATGTAAGCAGCCTTTTACCCCCACCCAACGCGGAGAGGCTGTTTTCTACCTTATTTCGACATTGTAAACTCAATAATTTTTTTTGTAGGAGCAATCAGCTGATGTGGTCTCATTCATGTTTCTTTTCTATTGATTCTGGGGGATTTGCAGGATACATTACCGGCGAAATTGAGTAGCCCACCACTGCTGGCCCTTCTTAGAAAAATTGGAGTTTTAATAACTCCCTGGTTATGTCATTTCTTCTCAATTCTATGCAACCTACTATTGCTTGCGGCTATTTGTTATCGGATACAGCATACGGCTGCTAAAATCTAGAAAGCTGCTGCAGATTCATATTTTCAGGTTGGGAATAATGCTAAAGTCTATGAGTTGCAAAAGAAGATTTGTGAAACCAAGTAGAAGGAGATGACTTTGTTTCAGTACTACTCTGAGTTTCGTAGTCTATGGCAAGAGTTGGATTTTTATGAGGGATTTCAGGCCACTTGTTTGCCGCGGCTGCCCAGTCTAAGAAAGGTGAAGACAAGTTGCGGGTGTTTGATTTCTTGGCTGGTCTTTATATTGAGTTTGACAAGGTCCGTGCTCAGCTGTGATCCTTTTCCTTCCCTTGAACAATCATATTCTTTGGTTCAGTTAGAGGGCAGCCGCTGCATGGCTATGTTACAACCTCCCTCACTATATCGATTTGCTCTCTTATCTGGATTAAACTTCCAGTGTCGAGGTGGCCTTATACGATTTGGTGATCGCCATAAACCTATCAAATGTGATTACTGTGGCAAATAGTGCATACAAAGGACACTTGCTAGAATTACATAGTCGACTTACTACTTCTCGTAGTCGAGATACACAGGCTCATGCATATCTCTTTGAGGCTTCTGAACCAGCTGATTCACCTCTTTCTCAAGATGAGTTGTTGACTCTTAGGCATCTGATGACCAGGCTAAACACCGATTCACCATCTCCATTGGCCTCTACATCTACTCTTATCATTTCTGATTCCAACCTGGCCCACTCAGGTATTTCTTTTGGTGGTTATTGTGCCTTAGTTGTGTCCCATCCTTGGGTCATTGACTCAGGTGCCACTGACCATGTGACTGGCTCTTTCAGTCTATTCTTCCAGTTTTCTCCTTGTTCATGCCACGATGAGGTTTGTGTAGCTGATGGTTCCCTCTCCTTTGTATTTGGAAAGGGTTCTATTCGTTGTTCATCTCTTATATCATTATCCTTCATTTTACATGTTCCTGATTTTTCTATCAATCTTCTCTCTAGTAGTCATCTTAATAATGATTGACATTGTAAAGTCACCTTTTTTCCTTGTCATTGTGTGTTTTGGGATTTTGTGACGGGGAAAACGATTGGCTATGGTAGAGTGCATAGTGGTTTATACTTGTTTGAGGATGGGCTCACCTCTGTGTCTCATATCATTGTATAAGCTCTTTAGACATACTCTGCATTGTCTGCTTTATCGGAATTACATCAGTGACATCGGTGTTTGGGACATCCACCTCTTGGCACCTTAGTTAAAGTTTTTCCTACTTTATTTCAGCACTGTGAACCCAATAAATTTATCTGTAATGCTTGTGTTTTTACCAAGAAAACTCATATTACTTATCCTAGTTTGAATAATAAAAGTGCTGCTCCATCTGCTTATGATGGAATGGGAGACCTAGGATGTAGAATATCATAACATGAGTGATTCAACAGATTTGGATTCCTATATATCCACTCATGTGGTACTTCATCATACGATTTATATAGGATCCATCTGTTTGGATGTCATCTTATACATCCAGAAAGCCGCATGCTTTGGAAGAAGCTTGTATAGTTTGGGATGGGGTTTTGATTGATTAGAAAAGGGAATCTACTTCAACCGATATGCCCTTAGGCATGGCCATACATACACTTTGTTGGGCTGACACTGATACTAAGAGACGAAAACTAGGGGTGCGAATGGAATCATAGTTGTCAAGGCGCCAAGGCGGACCAAGGCGATAGAGGCCTGACTGGGCGCATAGGCGATCAAGGCGCCCTCCTAGGAGACCAAGGTGCTCGATTTTCCAAGGCGACCCAAGGCAACCTGGGCACCTAGGTGACGTCTTGACAACTATGAATGGAATTAGATACCCGAGTATTCCTAGCCATAAACAATGGATACTAGGCGCTGTGCCCATCGACCCTTGCTGTGCTGTGGCTAACGTGTTAATACACTCTGATGTTTGGGTCCTTGACCTCTGTTTTTCTGTTTAAGTTATTGCTGGTTTGTTGCCTTCATTGATTGTCATATAAGGACATCATGGGTTTATCTTTTGCATCCTAAAAGTGAGGTCTTTCCATGCTTCCAATGGTTTCGCAGCATGGTTCAGATTCAATTCAATGCAAAATTCAGATTCTCCGTAGTGATAATGGCACAGCATACATGGATGGTTCTTTTCAAACTTATATTACGGCTCAAGGAATTGTTTATCAAACTAGCTGTGTTGATACCCCTATTCCGAATGGTGTGGCTGAACACAAGAATTGCCATTTGTTGGAAGCTTTTCACTCTCTTCAATTTGCGATGCATATCCTCTCATTACTGGAGTGATACCGTTCTTATAGCTGCTTATTTGATTAACATGATGCCTATTTGGGTTTTGGCTTTCCGGTATCCTCTTGATGTCCTTTATTGATCTTCTTCCTTTATTGTACCCCTTAGGTCTTCAGTTGTGTTTGTTTTCTCGTAATCATCGTTTCCATGGCAAGCTTGATCCTCGGGCTCTCCGGTGCATCTTTGTTGGATATTCGGTTAATCAGAAGGGCTATAAGTGCTATCTATCATCTTCCCATCTCATCGTGTGTTTGTGACAATGGGCGTCACCTTTCAGGGCACCGAAGCTTACTTTTCTTCTCGGCTTCTGCTGATGCCAGGGAAGAGGTGCCGGTTGTTCTTCCTTTTGACAGTCCGCCTTGGGTTCCCATGGTTCTAGTTTAGATAGAAACTCTAGTTATAGGGCAGTTTGACACACAATCTGATATACCCGACTTATAGGTTTAAGTTCGTTAGCTAAAGCAAGATACCATCAATTCTCACTGAACCCAGTCAAGTGTTCCCTCTTAATCCAGGATCTTTCAACTAGTTTCTCCTATTGGTAATCTCCTTTTTCCTAGTAAGTTCTCCATGGAAGAAGGCATTCTTCACGTCTAGCTGTTGTAAGTTCCAGTTACGATGTACAACACATGATAGAAGAACCCTAACTGTGGTCATCTTGGCCACTGGAGCAAATGTTTTTTGGTAATCAATCCCATATGTCTGGGTAAATCCACAAGCAACCAGCCTGGCTTTGTACCGATCTATAGTCCCATCTAATTTTTGTTTTATTGTGAAAACCCACTTGCATCTTACTGGCCTCTTACCTGGTGGGAGTGGAACAAGGTCCCATGTATCATTCTTCTTTAAGGCTCTCATTTCCTCCACCATTGCAGCTTTCTACTTTTCATCTATAATTGCATCCTGCCATTTTTGGGGAATAGACACAGAAGAAAGTGAGGATACAAATGCATAGAAAGAGGGGGAAAGAGAATTATATGAAACAGAATTGGAAATAGGGTGAAGTGTGCAAGCCCAAGTACCTTTTCGAAGAGCAATGGGAAGTTTAGAATCAGAGGAAGGAAGTTCCTTACCAGGAGGAGACTCAGTCTCTGGATCCAAGGCTGGCGAAGGGACATGTGAAGTTGCATTGATGGTAGTGGTCCTTCCTTGTTTGCTTTTGGCACGGCTGTAGACTTGTAGAGGCTTAGGACTGGTTATGGGTAGAAGAGTAGATGGTATTTCATCAAGTTCTAATGGTACATCTGTGTTTGGAACACTTGGGTCTGAATCTGGGATGGATCGTTCTTGGAATTTTTTCTGCTTCTTCTGGTACACAAAAAGGTACATCTTCAATTTCATCCTTCTCCTCCTGAAGATGTGGTTGGTAATACATGAGATGCTCATGGAAAAGAACATCTTTAGTAACAAAAGTCCGTTGGGTGGGGGGTTGGTAACACTTGTACCCTTTCTTTATTGCTGAATAACCAAGAAATATATAGCGCAACCCTCTAGGATCAAGCTTGCGAGGGGATCGATGGTTGTGGGCATAGCAAACACAACCAAAGGCCTTAGGTGGTAGCACAAATGAGGTATCACCAAGCAATATATCCGAAGGGGTTCTATTGTCTAAAATTCGTGATGGTAGGTGATTGATAAGGGAAGCAACAGTGAGGACAACATCACTCTGAAAGTGTGCTAAAACATGACCATCAAACATTAGAGCCCTTGCAGTTTCAAGTAGGTGACGGGTCTTTCTCTTTGCAACTCGATTCTGAGCGGGTGTGTCAACACAACTGGTTGGATGGATGATGCCATGATTGGCCAAATACTTCTGAAAAATACCTTTAATATATTCCTTGCCATTGTCATTGCGAAGCACCTTCAGTTGGGTTTGGAACTATGTCTTGATCATGCTATGGAACTGACGAAAGAATTGGAAAACTTCATTTTTATGATGCATCAGGTAAACCCATGTCGTGTAAGTGTGACAATCAATAAATGTGACAAAACAGTGATGTCCAGAGATAGATGTAGTCCTAGTTGGGCCCCAAACATCAGAATGTACCAAATTAAATATGCCACTACTTCTTTTAGCAAGAGGTAAATAAGAAGTACGAGCCTGTTTGGCCAAAACACAGGCCTGATATAATAACTCGTCTTTATTATAATTTTAACTAAGAAATGAAATAATTGAGATAACACACTGGGAGAAGGGTGACCCAGACAACGGTGCCGTTGTTGGAGGGTGCTTATGGCTGAATAAAGGTGATGGTGGGTGGTATGGGTTGGTGGAGGTGTTGAAGAACCATCATCAAGCAAGTAAAGACCACCATGCAATCTACCATGTCCAATTGTCTTCCTGCTCACCAGATCCTGAATCACACAGGAGGAAGGAAAAAAAGTTACTTTACAATTAAGAGACTTGGTAAGACTACTTATAGAAAGTAAATTCGTAGAAAAACTAGGAACAGGAAGAACAGAATGTAAGGTAAGGGTGGAAGAGCAACGTATGGAACCCTTTCTAGATATAGGGGAGAGGGATCCATCTGCTAACTGAACTGTATCAGTCCCAGAAGAGGTAGAGTACCGATAAAAAGAGCTGCAGGAACCAGTCATGTGGTCAGTAGGTCCAGTGTCCACAACCCAGGGCTAGAGACAAAGGAAGTATAGTGACCAACCTGAGGAATATCTGACTGAGCAAAATATGAACCTGGAGTGGCAGATGCTGATGGAACATTGGTGGTTGCTGCAAGAGATGGCCTTAGTAAATTTCGGAGAGCTTGAAGTTCTTCTACTGAAAGCATTTGAAGAGGACTAGTAGAAGGGCAAGTCTTTGTTTGATGGGCCTGGGGTGCTCTGAAGTTCTTGGTCTTCTGTATCCCTTTTTTACGGCACTTGGCCTCAAAATCTGCTGGTTTTTCATGTAATTTCGAGCAAGTTTCTTTATTATGCCTATGTTTACCACAATGTTTACATAGGACAAGCTCTCTAGAGCAATAATACTTGGGAAATTGCCGAGTGGTCTGAAGAGCTGATCTTTCAGTTGGTAATCCAGATATCATAGCTTTTCGTCTCAAATCCTCTGATTAGACCAGGGCATAGGACTGTTCTAACTTTGGCAGGGGCTTATGACTGAGGATTTGAGCCCTGATTTGGTTAAATTCAACATTCAGTATGGCTAAAAAATTATATACTCTGAGTTTGTCATTTGCTAATTTCATAGCAATAACATCGGTAGAATAGGCGGTTGTAGATGTGTCATAATAATCCAACTCTTGCCACAAGCTTCTGAGCTCAGAGTAATATTGGGACCATAGATTAAATTCTTGAGTCTAGAGGTTGTCTCGACCTTGAGGAAAAATGAGATTTCCCACCGAGATCTCGGTGTGAAACTGCAGAAGGCCCGAAAAAGGCAAAAAATGCAGTTTCGAGGCTAAAATGGTCATTTTAAGGCCTAATACTCTAGGGAAACCCTATTTTAGCATATATAAACATATTTAAACCTTAATGTTACACTAGTAGAAGATCAAAGAAGGCCAAATGAGCCAGTAAAATTATATTTTAGGAGAAGAATAAGCATAACAACAATTAATTAGTTAATTGTCGTAATAAAAAAACCCAAAGTAGTTAAGTTGACCATATAATCATAATTCATACATTATGTTGAGAGTAGTCGAAAACTAGTTGAAAATTGATAAAAAAATGTCGAGAAATGGTCGAAAATGTCAAGAAATGGTTCGAGTTGGTTGACACTGGTCGAGACTAGTTGAGACCAGCTCGAGAACTAGTCAAGTTGGTCGAGACACAGTTTCGAGGGGGTATCTCGTCTCAACCCCTTCGAAATCTTCAAGAAAACCGAGATCTCGGCAGGGCGAGATTTTGAACTATCCTTCTATTTAGTTGCATTCAATTTTACATGAAGGTCATAAATCAATGAGTAATTTCCAGCCTGAAAGACTGGGAGTAGGTTTCTTTCACTGCATTCTAGATTTACGCAGTATTAGGTAATAAAACATATCCCCGGCCAATGTTAGGTTCCTTGGATCCAATCAAATATGCCATTTCAATAGAATTTTTAGGGGCCCATTTCTCATAAAACCGGTCTTTTGGGGCATGTGTCTTTTTCCAGCCAGTAATATAGCCTAGTAAACCTTTGGCTAAGATGGCCAGACGGGTAGTTTTGGACCACATCAAATAGTTGGTCCCATCCAATTTAAGTGGGTTGGGGACATTAGCAGTAAATTCGATTTTTTGGGTTTTCTATAAGAGGAGAAACTTCATCTGAAGACTTAGACATGGTAATGGCCTCTTCTTAATATCGATTGGTCTTGGAAAAAAAGTAATTTTACCAAAACAAATCGATCTTGCCAAACAATCTTAAAAAAAATACCTGGAACCAAAGATGCTGCAAGGAGAGATACCACAAAAAATCGATCTTCTGTGATTGAACAACACAGCTAGAGCAGGTTTCGATCTTCACATCATTTGAGAAGAATCGATAATGGCTACCTGTTTGTTCTTGGCGAAGAGATCGATCAAATAGAAGGTATAGGCAGGCTAGAACAAGCCAAAGAAAAAATCGCAGCACCCTGTGGCCGTCAAACTCATGGAGTAGTCCTTCACAATGACCGTAGCAAAAAATTTCACACCATCACCAAACAGTTCTCACGACATGGAAAACTTCACAAGAGGATAAAGCTAGAGGTTCTCGGTGGTGGTTTGCTAGGTCACTGAGAGTCGTCGGCGGCTAGTGGAAGCGAGAGAGGTGGTGGCGGTACCTAGGGTTAGAGTCCCTAGGGATTTGGCAGTGATACCATGTTGAATCAGAGATGGAGATGAATGAGTGAGATAATCATCTCCCTCACTCAGCCTTCTTATTTATAGAGAAATGGATTTACAAGAAAAGAAAGTAGGTGAGAGAGTAGATAAAAAAGTAGGCAGGGATGAGTAAGCACTCTTATCCCCACTTCCGTTGGACCTAGACATAGGCCTATAAAACCCATATTACAATAAAAGGAAAAATACAGAACTACCCTTGGACACCCTAAATGGACAATGGATTTCAACATCAATGAAATCTGTAACTTTGCACTTCAAATGTGATTGCTGCCTTTTTATTTAATCTATTGTAAAACTTTAATCCAACTTCCAAATTTGATCTCATTCCAACGATCATTTGGGTGTCAACTTTGTTGCATTATTTCATTGTTTACACTACTGCCACCACTGGTTTGATCAGTCCAGAACTATGTAGGGTTCCAATCTCCCTTTTCTTTTCTTTTTTTTTTTTGCATGTTGCAATTATCTTGTTGACACCATCTGATTTTGGTTCTTTGCCTGAAGCAGTTTGCATAAATTTATATGCTCAGACACTGATGATTTTGAACTGTGTGCCCTGTAATTTGTGTCTCGATTTTCAAGTTTGTGTTTTCTATGGTTTTAATAGTTGAAATGCAATAGTCAGGTTTGTCGTCCATCACAGCCTAAGTAAATCTATGGAGACATACTATCAGGTAGTTTGTACCTTCCACATTATGGGCTTACTTTCTAAAAATACAACTCTTTCTTTGCTGTACTCTTTATTTGTCATAATTTCTGTCACTGCAGGAAAGTGGTCGGGCTGGACGAGATGGGCTTCCTTCTGAATGCGTACTCTATTTTAGGCCTGGTGATGTTCCTCGGCAGGTATACTGGTCTAATTGGGAGCATAGTTGTCAAGGCGTCGCCTAGGCGTCGAGGCGGCTTTTCAACACTTGGGCAGTTGGTCACCTTATTGTGTCACTCCTTGCTTTATTTATTTATTTATTTATTTTAAACTGATGTCATATGTAGCATTTTTTTGGATGTATAAAGTACATATACATCATAATGCATGGAATCATGCATATGTATTAAAAATAATAAAAATTGATGCTCTAACCCCCTCAACCAGTCACCCCTCCAACGCCTTGGGTCATCTTGGCGCCTTGACAACTATGATTGGGAGATACAGTTATTTGGCATCTTTTATATAGGGGATATTTCTTATAAATTTTGGATGCACTACCTTTGTAACCAGAGTCCGATGGTCTTCTATGAGAAATCTGGATTGCAAAACCTGTATGACATCGTGCGGTATTGTCAGGTACTGCAAATTTCTAGGGTTTTTAATAATTGCTTTGATGTTATGAATGTAGTTATGTTCTCTGCATGTCTTCTTTGTTGGTTGTTGGTCAATATAGAACAATAAGTTCGCCAGCTTCTTTTGGAATATTTCTTTTCGGAATGTCTTCTGGAAGAGACGACAACACCATTGATCTCGAGCTTGTGAGTATTT
Organism: Protea cynaroides; assembly: GCA_028583415.1. Classification (NCBI taxonomy): domain Eukaryota; kingdom Viridiplantae; phylum Streptophyta; class Magnoliopsida; order Proteales; family Proteaceae; genus Protea; species Protea cynaroides. Next base: position 16,325,610 of record CM053270.1, on the reverse strand, counting down.
GGGAGTTTTGCTTCCTTGTTGTATGGGTTTCAATTTTGCATATCTTAGTAAATACTTGGAGTTGGTTCATGGTTGAATGACTAAGACCATATTAATAGAAAACCTTTTCCTCCACCTTTTTATTTTATTCAAATTTTTTTTAATGCAAAAGGACATTTTCCCTTGGAACAAAGAAATGGTCTGCTTTCTTGCAGGGCCAAGAGATCACCTTGGTGGGACATTGGATTGAGTTCCATCATGGGGTTGCCAGGTAACATAGGAGTGGCATTGAAAGAGTTCTCCCAAACTGGATTTAGAATAGAGCAAGAATACACTCCAAAATATAGTATCGAACTAAGCTTTATTGCTGAAAATATCAATTACACGATGTTAGTACTCAGAGTTAATGTATAGGTCCGGTTGATGGTATTAGCCGCACCACCCATCTACCGCACAATGATGTCTAGGTTTAATGTATCCTCACCTACTCTCTTTCTTTATTTGTATCACTTACTCTCTTTCTTTATTTGTAATTCATTCACTCTATAAATACTATGGACCTCTGTTTTTCATAGACAAGTCAAACCATTATCAACATGGTATCAGAGCTTAAACCCTAGGGACCCTAACCCTAGGTACCGCCTCTCTCTCTCTCTCTCTCGCCGCTTCTCTTTTTTTGATTTGAAGTTACCGCCCACCACCACCGCCTTCACTCCTACTCTTGCATCCTTTTGCTTTCGCTACCACCAGAGTCTCTCGGTGGACTAGCCAACCACTGTCGAGAGCCTCTGGTTTCTCTCAGTCATGATATTCTCCATGTTGTGAGAACTGGTTGGCATATATATTTTTTCCCTACTACGATCGTTGTGAAGAACTACATGTGTTCGACGACTAGAGGGTGCTAGTTATTTTTCTTTGGCTTGTTTTAGCCAATCATTCCTATCTATTTGATTGATTCGTAAGGAACACACAGGTGGCCATTATTGATTCTTCTTTGAGGATATGAAGATCGAAACCTGCTGATGCTGTGCTGATTCATTCATAGTTGATCAATTTTTTCCTTGCGGTACCTCAGGGTCCAGGTATTTTTTTTTGGGCAATCAATTTGTTAGACTTCTATTACCATGTCTAACTCTAACGAGGAGGTGTTTCCTCATACCAAAAACCCCAAAATTGAATTCACTGCCATTGTTCCTAATCCACTCAAGTTGGATGGGACCAAGTACTTGATGTGGTCCAAAATGGCTCACATGGCTATTTCTGCTAGAGGAGTACTTGGCTATATTACTAGCCGGAAACAAGCCCTTGCCCCAGACGACCAATTGTATGAAAGTGGTCATCTGAAAATTCTATTGTGATGGCTTACTTGATTGGATCTATGGAACCCAATATTGGTAGGGGGTATGTTTTATTACCTGATGTTGCGCACTTTTGGACTACGGCAAAGAAACCTATTCACTGGTTGGTAATTACTCTGTAATTTACGATCTGCATGCAAAACTAAATGCTACCATAGCTTTATTAAATCTCCCAAACCATGTTCTAGGGGATTGTTTGAGGCCATATAGTGACTGTTTCAATTTGCATACCTTCCCTCTGCTTCTAGCATCTGTGAAGCCAGGTGGACAATCCATGTAAACTTCCTTAGTGAGTTCTCCATGGAGGAAGGCATTCTTCACGTCTAGCTGTTGCAAATCCCAGTTATGATGTACGACACATGACAAAATAACCCTGATAGTAGTCATCTTGGCCACTGGAGCAAATGTTTCTTGGTAGTCAATCCCATATGTCTGGGTAAATCCACGTGCAACCAGTCTAGCCTTATACCGATCTACAGTTCCATCTGGTTTTTGCTTCACTGTGAAATCCACTTGCACCTTACTGACTTTGTACCTACTGGAAGTGGAACAAGGTCCTATGTATCATACTTCTTCGAGGCTCTCATTTCCTCCATCATTGCAGCTTTCCACCTTTCATCTATAATTGCTTGAAGAATAGACACAGAGGACTGCCATTTTTTGAGGAATAAACATAGAGGAAAGCGATGATACAAATGCATAAAAGGAAGGGGAAAGGGACTTATATAAAATAGAGTTGGAAATAGGGTTGTACAGGCCCTAGTCCCTTTTCGAAGAGCAATGGGCAGTTTAAGATCAGAGGGAGGAAGTTCCTTACCTTGGGAAGACTCAGTCTCTGGATCCAGGGTTGGCGAAGGGACATGTGAAGTTGAGTTGATGGTAGTGGTCTTTCCATGTAGAGGTTTGGCACGGCTATAGTGTAGAGGTTTAGGACTAGTTATGGGTATAGGAATAGCTGGTGATTTACAAGGCTTGGATGGTGCATCTGTTTTTTGGAACATTTTGGTCCGAGTTAGGAATAGATCGAACTTGGACTTTCTCTGCTTCTTCTGGTACACAAAGAGGTACATCTTCAACTGCATCCTTCTCCCCCTAAAGATGTGGCTGGTAATAAGCAAGGTGTTCATGGAAAATAACATCTCTACTAACAAAAGTTTGTCGGGTGGGAGGATGGTAACACTTGTACCTTTTTGTGTGGTGGAATAACCCAAAAATATACACCACAACCTCTGTGGATCAAGCTTACCAGGGGATTCATGGTTACGAGTATAGTAGACACAACCAAAAACCTTCGGTGGAAGGACAAAGTCGGAATGACCAAGCAATATGTCCAAAGGAGCTCTGTTGTGCAAAATCCAGGATGGAAGGCGATTGATAAGAGAAGTAGCAGTGAGGATTGCATCACTCCAGAATTGTGATGGAACATGATTCTCAAACATTAGAGTTCTGGTAGTCTCGAGGAGATGACGGTTCTTTTTCTCTACAACCCCATTTTGAGCAGGTATCAACACAGCTGATCTGATGGATAATCCCATTATCAGTTAAGTATTGTTGAAAATTAATTTCAACATATTCCTAACCATTGTCACTGGGAAGCACCTTCAGTTGGGTTCGGAACTACGTCTTGATCATGTTGTGAAAGTGACGAAAGCACTGAAAGACTTCATTTTTGTGATGCATCAGGTAAACCCATGTGGTGCGATGTGCGAGTGTGACAATCAGGAAAAGTTACAAACCAACGATGTCCAGTAATAGAGGCAGTCCTACCGGACCCCAAACATCAGAATGGACTAGATCAAACATCCCATTACTTTTAGTAGGAGAAGGTAAATAAGAAGTGCGAGCCTATTTGGCCAAAACACAAGCCTCACGTAATAGCTCATTTGTATTACAATTTTTTATCAAAGCAGGGAAAAGATGTGATAACACTTTTGTAGAAGGATGCCCCCCAAGACAGCGATGCCGCTGTTGGAGGGTACTCATGGTTGAACGGGATGAAGGTGGGGTATGGGTATGGTTTAATGGAGGTGCTAAAGGACCGACATCAAGCAAGCAGAGACCACCATGCAAACTACCATGTCCAATTGCCCTCCTGCTCCCCAAATCCTATATCACACATGAGGTAGGAAAAAAATGTTACTTTACAATTAAGAGACTTAGGCTGTGTTTGGTATCATTTTTATTTTTGATTAAAAATAAAATGTTGTTTGGTAACTACTAACCATAATAGATTTTTGAATTAAAATAGGTTTGGTACTATCTATATGCAGAATAATTTTTATATAAGCATCTTCTTCCTCATATTTCCTCCCTTCCTCACATCTCTTGTTTGTTGAACCCATGACCCTTTTGAGTGTAAAACGTTGGTGATCTCAGAAGGACCAATTGTAAACAAATCAAATGATCTTGATTGTAAGCTAACCTGTTCTTGAGGTTTCTCCGTAATCTACCATGGCTAGAAAATAACACATGGAAGAAGAAGAATGTTAGGCACCACATGAGATGATACCAAAAAGTGTACGAAATTGGGCACGGGATTGGTCTGGATCAGAATCGATTTAGGATTGATCCTTCTTTTTATGAATTTTTCCTCTTCATATCAAGGCCGCCCTTGCAACCCTTGCCGTCTGGTTCTCGCTATACAGAATCAGTTGATCTGATCAGATTCCTCAATCACTAACTGTTGGAGGATTTTTTTTCTCATTGTTTCAAAAGAGATAAAATTTTCATCTTCCATTTTTGGTATACTAACAGTAACAGAGGACGTGCTTTTACTGAAGCCATTGATGGAATTTATGGATGTCTATAGACATTTGATTCAGGTGGTGGTAAATTTCAATGGGGGGCTAAGAATTGTAGATATGTTGATCTTAAGATTGACTGATTAATCTAGTTTCAGAATCATTACCAAAAATAAAAATATCTAGTTTCAGAATTGCGGGGAACGACAAATAATGGAATAGGAAGTTGGCCCAGTGTTTGTAGGATACCAAGAAATTATGTTTATAAGAAAACTAGACCAAAAATCTGTACAAAATCGGAAAATGGCCGCCGAAACGTAATGAAGCAATTTACAGTTTACACCTAAGCTCTGGAGGATCGAAAATGGACAACGAAAGCGAGGAGCTAGGCGTTAGGGTTTTGTGCCGTAAGCTTGTCATTGCCAGCAAGGAACCAGGTCTTCAATGGCTGATCGGGTCTCCCTTCTTCGCGCTATTGACCATTGTTGTCTCCCTTCTTTGAACCCTAATGCCAGGAAGAAGAAGAGTCGATCTGAGCCTGGTTTTATAAAAAATGTGAAAATTACTTTTTTGGCCTCCCTTTTAGAAGGTTAGAACACGTGTTCATTAAGTGTTTTGTGCAAAATCTAGGAAAATGTGTTTTGGCCAAAAATCAAAAAGACCTCTTTTTGTTTTTTTGGCCTATTTTTATTTTTTCTCTTCGGAAATAGCACTAATAAATCATACCAAACACCTGTGAAAACGAAAACATGTCAAAAAAACAAAAATAAAAACGATACCAAACACAGCTTTAGTAAGACTACTAATAGAAAGTAAATTTGTGAAAAAACTAGGAACATGAAGAACATAATGCAAATTGAGAAAGGACGAACAACGAATGGAGCCCGTTCTAGATATAGGAGAAAGGGTCCCATCAGCTACCTTGACTATATTGTTCCAGAAGAGGGAGAGTATAGATAAAAAGAACTAGCGAAACCAGTCATGTGGTCTGTGGTTCCAGTGTCCATAACCCAGGGGCTAGAGACAGATAAAGCACAATGATCATTATGAGGAATACCTGACTTAGCAAAATATGAACCTGGATTGGCAAATGTTGATGGTAGGGTGGTGGTAGTTGTAGTAGATGGCCATTGGAGATTCTGGAGAGTCTGAAATTCTTCGGCAGAGAGCTATTGAAGAGGGCCACTAGGACAAGTCTCCGTTTGGTGTGCTTGAGGTACTCGGAAGTTCTTAGGCTTCGGCATTCCTCTTTTACGGTGCTTGGCTTCAAAATCTGCAGGTTTCCAATGTAGTTTCCAGCAGGTGTCTTTAGTATGTCCGTCTTTGCCATAGTGTTCACAGTAGACAGGTTCTCGAGAAAAGGAAGATTTGGGAAACTGCTGAGTAGTCTGAAGTGCGGATCTCTTAGCGGGTAATGCTGGCATCATGCCTGTACATCGCAAAACTTAAGATTTTTCCTATCTAAAACTAATCTCAAAGAGTAATATGGAAGCTAATTACTTACTCCTCAAATCACCAAAATAATGTTTAGACATGAAGAACTAAATAAAGGGCGTACCAAGTGAACGAGGCTCCTGCCACTCTGCGGTTTGGGGAAGGGTTTTTGTATGCAGATTTACCCCCACTTCACGGGTCTGCGAGGCCTGTGGAAGAACTAAATAAAAAAAAAAAAAAATGAAAGTATGCGACTTAAAATGGCAAAACTCCTGCTTTGCTGGACTTTCTTCCAGCTCTTCAAACTAACCTATTATACTTTGAATCTGATTCTAACAGCTAACTTAGATCAAAATCACACTGACCGACTTGGTTTTTACTGACAAGAAGTGTGGGTGAAGAAATTCAAGTCTGAAGTTGAGGGTGGCAGCATGGTTCTAATGTGCCAGCCGAAAATACACTGTTTTGGCGAAATCTTATCCCTTCCAGCCAAAAGTTTGGATTTCAGCCAAGCCAAACCGGAACTGAAAACCCTCGTTTTTGAACCTTGGGTGGCAGTACTTTATAGCATAACTCAAGCTTGGTAAAACTCCTCACTTGACTCATTGACTTTGGACTTGGATGGTTAATGGGACTATAAACAACACCTTTATGCTGATTTGGAGTGTCAATAGTCCTAGTTGGAGACAGACTGGGCCATGTTACCAATGATCTATATTTATGCTCTTTCAGTTTTTCTTGTGGAACTTATTTCTGTCCTTTGATTATAAATAAATGATGCTCATGTCCTCCACACCAGTTAGAGTGGTTTTTTTCTTTCTGTGCTGCTTTATGTTACAGTATATTGTTTTTCTAATTATCATGTGGTCAAAGATGTCCAACTATTTTCAGTTGGCACATGAAATCTTTCCTTCCGTTTCATTAGTTGAATCATCAATGGCATAGCATGATTATTGTGAAAGACTTGGTAGAATTACACTGGCTGCCTGCCTTGTCGACCTCTCTTATTCGTGCTTTTACACTGCTAATGCAGTTTAAAACTTGACATTTAAGTAGTTAAATGGTCATGGAATATGTTCTTGTAGAAAATTCTAACTCCCCGCCCACTCCATGCAGTCAAAGCGAGAATGCCGTCGGAGCTCTTTTTTCCGTCATTTTTCTGAGCCTTTACAGGACTGCAATGGTACTTTCTTGTCTTTTTGTTATTAATTTATTATCAAATAGGGATGACAAATTGTCAGGTTTTGGGTGGGTCATACCTCTCCAAAACCTCTCTGCCAATGATTCTCCAAAACCATATCTACCTCACTTCATGGACTCATCAAGAGTCAAGACATTATTTGACTTCAAAATATAAACAATTTGCAGCCTATGAATCCGGAGGTTGGATTGAGCACTGTAGTTTCTTTTTGTATTTTTTCATTATCACTCCTGCCTCTTATCAATTAAGGTTTTATAACAAACCCTAAGGGCAAGGCAGTCTTGGTTTGACCCACCCCATTGCCATCTGTACTACATGTTATTCGTCTTCTTAAAATTGTGGTAGAAACTCTTCAGTGATATTTAACTGAGTCTGTATCATTCTACCCTCTGTCTTAGGGATGTGTGACAATTGTGCTTATGAACGTGAACTGAAGGAAGTGGATGTCACTAGTATGACTGAATTTCTCTGGCCTTTACTTATGAATTTTATTTGCATATTTGAGGATGTTTTATTCTCATGTTTATTCTTTGGCCGTATATATTTAGTTGTCATCTTTCGCATGCTGCACTTAGATAATGACACTTTAATTCCTGTTATCCATATTTCTTTAGAGTAATATGGTTCTTATCTTCCGTTGTGACCCTCCCCCTTACATAAGTCCTTATTTATAGATAAGAAAAAGACTCCTAAAGAGAGTTTAAAAATACAGCAACATAGCCCATGAAGGAATTGCTAATTTAGAGTCCAAGACAAAGACTGAAAAATAAGACAAACACTAAACATAAGCAGAAATTAAATGTCACCGAACAAAAATTGCAACACTCCCCCCTCAAGCTGGAGGGCGGCCATAGATATCACCATGTCCCAACTTGCAACAATTTTGAAGAAAAGCAACCTTGAACAATGCCTTTGTAAACATATCACGAAGTTGAGAGCTGGAGCTAATGAATGGAGTAGTAATCTCATTACACATAACAACATCTTGAACGAAGTGACAGTTGACTTCAATATGCTTGGTATGTTCCTTGAATGCATGATTGCTCGCAATATGAGTGGCAGCCTGATTATCACAGTATATAGAAATAGGTTGTGTACGGAAGAGTGATTTGATTCATATTGAAGGATCTAAAAGAGCTAGGGGCAGACCTAACATGATTCTAGGGGAGGTGGTGAAGAAAGACATGTATAGCTTAGGTCTTGCTTCAAGTATGACATGAACAGAGCTGATTGGCGGACAAGAATCCATGTAGCCGACCTCACGTAGTTGGGATAAGGCTTTGTTGTTGTTGTTGTGTATAGGAATATGTTGTGTAATCGAAAAACCGAGCTCACCAAGAAGATTTTGTAGACATTAATTTTTCCGTAGTCTGAGCCATAGCATGGTATTCAACTTCAGCACTAGATTGTGCAACTGTAGTCTGCTTCTTGTTGTGCCAAGCGATAAGATTGCATCCAAGAAATATACAAAAATCAGTAATAGATCGGCGATCATCATCAGCACCAGCCCAATCAGCATTAGAATAACCACAAAGATCAATATTTTGATGAGAGTGATAAGCAACCCTTTATTAGGAGCCCCTTGAGATACCTGAAAATCCGACAAGTAGCTTCCCAATGAAGTTGCTTTCAAATCTACATGAACTGACTTAAAATTCCAATAGAATACAAAATGTTAGGCTGAGTAATAGTGAGATAGAGAGCTTACCAATAAGCCGACGATACTGATGAACATCTCCAAAATCCTCACCGTCATAGGTGGGCAATTTAAGGTGAGGGTCCATAGGAACATCTATAGGTATTGGAATTGTAATATGATTTATTTCGTCTAGGTACATCATGTCTAGGTTCGATTTTTCCCTACCTAGCTCTCCTACTTTATTTCCATTCTTTGTAATCTCTATCTTTATAAATACAAGGGACCTCTGTCTATTCAAGACAAGTCAGACCATTATTCAATATGGTATCAGAGCTAAGTATAGCATCGCCTCCTTAGCGCCCCACCGCCACCACCGCTCCAATGCCCCACCGCCACCACTGCCTCCAACAGCCGCCAGTGTCTACCATCTCCACCTTCGCCGCAGGTGGACTCCGCCCCCCTTTCTTCCGCCTTTCCTCACTTGCCTCTCTCTCCTCCAAGGAGGTCTGCCTCCGGCAGTCCCTCGAAGGACATGTTTTCCACCGAGGGTTATTGAATTTTTTCAAAGCCTGATTTGTTGTAGGTTGTTCTTTACACTTATGATCTGTTTTTGATTATTCTAGTTGGTCTCTCTAACCCTTCACCATGTGGGATATGACAACTGCATCAACTGTTACCGAGGGCTCGAGTGATCAGAGCTCTGGCTTTCCAACATTCCCTAGTTGTTCCATTAAATTGGATGGGAATAATTATTTGATGTGGTCTCGCTCCTGCTTTCTTTCCATTGCATCCCGTGGTTTTTCAGGATACCTGACTAGTGACGCTAATAAGCCTACCACTAATGATAATGTTCAAAGCAAATGGAGCTCTGACAACTACCTGGTGATGTCATACCTTATTAGTTTCATGGATCCCACCATTGCTCGCGGCTATTTGTTATTTGATTCTGGTACCAGTATATGGAAGGCTGTGAAAAGATACATACTCACAGGTAGGGAATGACGCTCAGGTATATGAACTACAGAAAAAAAATTCATGATACCAAACAGAAGGAGCTCTCTTTGTTTCAGTATTATTCTGAGTTACGCGGTATGTGGCAAGAGATAGGAGTATTATGAATCCTTTTCTGCCTCGTGTCCCACAAATGCCACGAAATTTGCAAAATGGGAAGACAAGTTTCGTACTATGTTTTCTTGGTAGGTCTCAATATGGAGTTTGATTAGATACGTGCTCAAGTTTTGAGTCGTGATCCTTTCCCCTCTCTAGAACAGGCCTATGCTATGGTCCAGTTTGAGGATAGTAGACGACATGCTGTGCTCCAACCGTCTCTACCTGACCGCTCAACTTTATTTATTGGCACGGGTTCCTCTAACACAGGTACTTCTACCAGATCTGGCTCCCGCCCTAGTTTCGATAAAGAACCCATTAAATATGAGTTCTGTGGTAAGGTACGTCACACTAAAGAATAATATCAAACAGAGACCACTGATGTTGATGCCGCTCCTCTTGGCCATAATGATTTGATGAACCAGCTTCGTCGCCTTCTACTTCAAACAAGCCTTTCTCCATCTTCTTCCAACTTTGCCAATTCAGGTATTTCAATCGGTGGTCATTGTGCATCCTCGGCTTCCACTCCTTGGATCATTGACTCCGGGGTTACTGATCACTTGACTGGCTCTTCTCATTCTTTTGTTGAGTATTTTTGGGGTTCTGGTAAGGGTAAGGTTAGGGCTGCAAATGGATCCCTCTCCACTATTGCAGGGAAGGGTTCCATTAAATGCTCTTCCTCCTTATCTCTTTCATTTGTTCTCCATGTGCCTAATTTTTCTACTAATCTTTTATCAATTAGTAGTCCAACACGTGATTTGTGTAACAAAATAGAAAAGAAAGAAAGGAAGATGGAGAAAATGGAGAATAGAAAAGAGGGAGAGAGAATCAATGTGTTCTCCTCCTATGGTTTTTTTATTTATAATCGAAGAAGAGAAACAATAGTTTAGGAAACTTACCTAATTACAATCATAAACTTACTAGCAAAGTAAATCTAGACAATTTAGGTTATAAGCCCTAACCAATAAGGTAACAAATAAACAACTATGGTGGAAACAAATCCACTACTTACTACCAATAGAAAAAAGCTACATAAAGAAACTAATATGCCATATAGAAGGTGGGACCCAGAGCTCTGTAGAGCTATATCGCTAACAATTTGAATTGTCGAGTTACCTTTTTTCCTTCTCATTGTGTGATTCAGGACTTGGTGACGGAGAAAACGATTAGTAGTGGTAAAGTGGTCGATGGCTTTTACATTCTTGCTACTTCATCCGTGTCTTCCGCACTGACAACACATGTTTCGTCCTCCACAGTTCCGCTGGCAGCTCTTCGACTATGGCATCACCAGTTGGGTCACCCTCCTGTTAGGAATATGATTAAGGTTTTTCCCCAATTTTCAAAGCTATGTAATTCAGACGAGTTCTTTTGTGATGCTTGCATTTTTGCAAAACAAACTCGATCTATTTGTCCCATTTCAAATAAATGTAGTGTTGCACCTTTTCATTTAATTCATTCAAATGTTTGGGGTCCCTCTCGGTGCACATCAATTACTGGATATAAATGGTTTGTAGCTTTTATTGATTGCCATACTCGGCTCACTTGGATTTACTTGCTCTTCCAAAAGAATGAGTTGTTTCATTGTTTTCAACTCTTTCATCGAATGATTCAGACATAGTACAATGGGAAGATTGCAATTCTCAAAACTGACAATGGGACCGAGTATACTGATGGGGCCTTTCAGTGCTATTTGGTTGAGCATCGTATAAGTCTTCAAACTAGTTGTGTCGATACTCCTGCTCAGAACGGTGTTACTGAATGAAAGAATTGACACTTATTGGAGGTTGCTAGATCCTTGATGTTTCAGATGCATGTCCCCGCCTCATACAAGAGTGAGGCCATTCTTACAGCTGCTTACCTCATCAACCGGATGCCTTCACGTATGCTTGACTATTGTTGTCCCATGGAGATACTCCTGGGTACTTCGACCTTTGTTGTTCCTCTAAAGGTATTCGGTTGTGTGTGCTTCGCTCGTAACCCTCATCATCCCAGCAAACTCGATCCCCGGGGTCTCTGATGTATTTTTGTTGGCTAGTCTGCTACCCAGAAAGGGTACAAATGTTACCACCCTTCCTCTCGTCGGATGTTTATCTCCATAAATGTTGTCTTCCATGAGACTGAGACGTTTTTTCTGGCTCCTGCTCTTCTTCAAGGGGAGTCTCCTAGTTCTAGTGAAGATGTGCTTGGACCAATTGAAGATCTACCTGAGTACCTTGCCACCACTACTGATGATGTTATAGTTCCAAGTGACACTATTGCAACGGATTCGATTCCGGCTGATCCAACTTCTCAAGCACTGCCTCCTGTAAAAGTGTATACTCGGTCCAGGCCAAAGCAATAGGAAGAGCATGATATCACCACTACCACTGCACCACTCTAATCGGACTCTCCTGATCTCGGTTCTATCCCTATTCCATCTGGTGTGCCTGCTTCTGATCCTTCTATTAAATTACCTATTGCTCTTTGAAAAGGTGTGAGATCCTGTATTCAACATCTCATCTCTAACTTTGTTCTTATGAATCTTTGTCTCCTTTATTTCGTGCTTTTGTTACCTCTCTTTCCTTTATTTCCATTCCATCAAACTGGCAGGAAGCTCTGGCAGATCCCAAATGGAAGGCGGCAATATTGGAAGAGATGCATGCCCTCGACAAGAATAAAACTTAGAAATCTCGTCAGTCTTCCTCTGGGGAAGAAACCTGTAGGATGCAAATGGATTTTTACAGTAAAGTAAAAAATTGATGGAACTATTGATAGGTACAAAGCACGTCTAGTTGCCAAATGGGTATACACAGACATTTGGGATTGACTATCTGGAAACTTTTGCCCCTATTGCCAAGTTGAGTACTGTTCGGGTTCTTCTCTCATGCGCAGTCAATCTTGGATGGAATTTGTATCAATTAGATGTAAAAAATGCTTTTCTGCATGGGGAGATAGAAGAGGTGTACATGGATGTCCCTCCTGGTTTTTCTAGTCCTCAAACAGCTGGTAAGTTCTGCAAACTAAAATGGGCCTTATATGGTCTCAAACATTCTCCTCAGGCTTGGTTTGGTCGCTTTCATAAAGCCATGATATCTGTAGGGTATAAACAGAGTAATGCTGATCATACTCTATTTATCAAGAAGAAGGGTAGCGCAACCACTGATCTGATTGTATATGTAGATGATATAGTGGTGACAGGGAATGATCCCATTGAAATCTCTCACTTGAAGACTTTCTTGGGCACTGAGTTTGAAATTAAAGACCTTGGTTCGTTACAGTATTTCTTAGGGATTGAAGTTGCTTGGTCCACTCAAGGAATCTTCGTCTCTCAAAGGAAATATACCCTTGACTTGTTATCTGATACTGGAATGCTTGGGTGTGCCCCTGTTGACACTCTAATTGAGGCCAATTCTCTGCTGTCACAAAAAGATGGGGAACCTATTGACAAAGGTGGATACCAACGATTGGTTGGTTGACTAATTTACCTTTCTCACACTAGACCAGATATTGCCTTCGCTGTGAGCATGGTTACTCAATACATGCATGATCCGTACTCTAAACATTTGGATGCTGTGTATCGGATCCTGCTTTACTTAAAGTCGGCTCTTGGTTGTGGTGTTCTTTTGGCTCCACATCACCATAAGCAACTTGAATGTGCAGCCTATACTGATGCTGATTGGGCAGGATCGTTGGACGATCGACGCTCTACCTCTGGCTACTGTACTTTAGTAGGAGGCAGTCTTGTTACCTGGCAAAGTAAGAAACAATCTATGGTTGCTTGTTCAAGTGCTGAAGCTGAATTTCGAGCAATGGCTCATGGTATTTGTGAACTCCTATGGCTCAAAGGTCTTCTTCACGACTTTTGTGTCCCTATCCAACTTCCTATGAAACTCTTTTGTGATAACAAATCTGCCATCAGCATTGCTCATAATCCTGTTCAGCATGATAGAACAAAACATGTTGAGATAGATCGACACTTCATCAAAGAAAAGCTCGAACAAGGTCTCGTTTGCATTCCCTTTGTCAAGTCTGAAGATCAATTAGCTGATGTCTTCACCAAAAGCATTCCTCCCAAGACGTTTCATCCTATTATGGTGAAGTTGGGTATGACTGATATCTATTCCCCAACTTGAGGGGGAGTATTGGAATTGTAATATGATTTATTTCGTCTAGGTACATCATGTCTAGGTTCGATGTATCCCTACCTACCTCTCCTATTTTATTTCCATTCTTTGTAATCTCTATCTCTATAAATACAATGAACCTCTGTCTATTCAAGACAAGTCAAACCATTATTCAAGCGTGCTAGTTTCAATAAGAAGATCAAGTACTTACTTCTGTTGAGAAAGACTTATACCTTTGAAGCTACAAACCACTTCAATAGCAAGAAAATTACAAAGAACCCCCAAATCTTTCATTTGAAAATGTTGATGAAGTCATCAATACCTGTCAAGTCGTCTTCAGAAATAATAATGTCATCTATATAGACCACAAGAATAACTTCAGAATTGTGTTGTAATTGTTGGCAAAAATAAGCCAACCTTGATGAGAGAGAAAAGGAGAGAGAAAATAAAGAGAGAGAAAGTAAGGAGAGAGAAAATGAAGAGAGAGAAAATGAGGAGAGAAAAGTGGATGAGTCCCACTGATGATGTGAACAATATATGGTGGTGTGGTGAAAGAAGGAAGAGAGAGAAAATGAGGTGTAAGAAGGAAGAGAGGGATGATGTGGTGAAAGGAAGTGAGGAGAGAGAAAATGATGAGAGAGATTGCTGATATGGCATTAGTGTATGAGGTGGCATTTGTGTATGATGTGGGAAAGGAGCCATGCAGCCACACGGCCATTGGGCATGCAGCCACACGGCTAAGGTCACACATGGCCCACAATCGTGCACACCTAAGGTGCTATGGAGTGCCAAATGAATTAAAAAAAAAAAGGGCTAAGTGTTTTTTTTATCACAAAGTGTGCGACAGAATGCTAGGAGAGAGGCCACCTCTCGGGTGTTTCTCTCTTGAGAAATGGTTTTGCGCAACAAACTAGGTTACAGAAGTCTTTTTGATGTTGTTCAGGGGTATTTTGGTCAGTCTACAAAAGAGAGGATCATAATGTACGGCTTAAATGATGCCACATCTTCGATAAGCCCCACTAACGGCTCAGATTAAGGCACTGACTTGAAATTGTCAGATCCACTCGCAATTGTCTTCATTGGCTGTCGCATCATATTATCATGTAACAGGCTGCATTGAGGTCAAGGGGTGATGTGGTGCATGGTTCGAAAACTCGACCAAGATGGGTCGAGATCTCGACTTCTCGCTAGTCTCGATTGGTTCGAGATGAAAATTAGGTTTAAAACTGGGTCTCGACCAGTTCTCGATTAGTTTCGACTGGTTTCGACCAGTTTCGAACTGGTCTCGACAAATCTCGACCCAACTCGACTTTATTGAACCAGTTTTGACTGGTTTAAGTGATCTCGACTGAGACTCATTTTTCCCCTAAAATTCCTTCTGTTTTCTTCTCCTCCATTCCTTCTTCTCTAACCTTGCATCGAAGGTTCGAAAACCTCTGTTCTTTGCAAATCTTTCCATCAAAGTGCTGTTGGAGGCCTCATTTTGACATGTTCTTGGCAAATCTTCGGTTTGAGGTATAGTTTTTTTTCCCTAAAACTTATTTTTTTACATGAATATGTTCAATACATGTTGGTTCATCATGAAATTATATATGTGAGAGTCATTAGGCCGATCTACAACCTCATCCTTTCGAAATTATTTTCTTGCATATATATTTTTTATTTTGATATTCTGTTTAAAAAAAAAGTATTTTCCAGCAATTAAAAATAAAAAAAATATGATAAATATTAATTAGATGGTGTTGAAAATATTATATGATGAATACCGTTGGCCGATCCACGCGGCACGGTTTCATTTTTTTCTATATATATATATATATATATATATATATATATATATATATATATATATATATTATTTTTTGTTTAAAAAAAAATATATTTCTTAAATATTAATCGGTTTACTTTCAAAATAATATATGTTGAACACTGTTGGCCGATCTACGCAGTCACAGTTTCAGTTTTTTTTTTCTATACATATTTTTATTTTTATGAATTTTTATTAATAAATCTTATTTTTCAGTAATAAAAAATTAATAAAAAAATATTAATACTTATCTGTTGGTGTTCAAAATAATATATGTTGAACACCATTGGCAAATCTATGATTTCATGTTGTCGGATTATATTTTTGGAAAAATAAATTATTTCTATTTAATATTCAAAATTATTAATAATATCTAAATAATTATGAAAAATTAGGAAAAATATTCTGTTTTCTTATAACATAGTTTTAAAATTTTGAAAAGTAATTTCAATGTGTTTTGAGTTGTATTCGCATATTTGATGCTTTTATGTTATTCAATTTTAAGTTTTATTATTGTAAATCTATTGATTTAAATTTCTCTATTTATCATCTTATGGAACAGTGTCTCGTTCTAAATATTATGGCTGCTTTGGGTTCTCGTGAGGGAGGTGGTGATGCTGGTCGTACTGACATGGCTTGGTAGTATAGTACCGCCATTGATGGTGATAGAAAGAAGACCCAATGCAAATTCTGTGGGAAGAAGCTTATGTCTGGTGGGATTAGCAGACTTAAGCAACGCTTGAGTGGAACTTCTACAGACGTGGCAAATTGTGCTATAGTTCCTGTGGAGAAGCCAGTAGAGAAAGGCAGAAAAGAAAAAAGTAAACAACTATTTGAGGAAGCAATCCGAGGCACAATGCATGGTTTGGATGATGATAGTTCAGATGATGATGGTATAGATACCAGGGTTTGACTGAGCAAGTGGCCAGAGATCTGAGACGGACAACAGTGGCTAATAAAGTCAGCCATGAGATGGACATGGAAAGGTTGAGGCAAAGAGCCTTAGGGGCAGGTGGTAATGGATCATTTCAGCAACTTGAAGAACCACAAACACGGAGTAAGGGGGAGTTGACTTTTATGTTTAGAAGATTAAAAAGTACTAGAGCACAACCACAGACACCACCACTTACTGCTAGGGGTGAGGATTATGTTGAGATTCTACAGCAGGATCCAGCAGTTTTTAGAAAGGCTAGCGCCAAACAAAAGAGATTGAAGAGTATGTGGAACTGGAATGGTACAAAAGAATTTATTGGGGATGCCTTTTCTAGGTGGTCCATCTATAATAGTATCCCAGCAAATGCCAGTGGTGGCCCATACTATCAGTCTTTCTTTGATGCAGTTGCTTAGGCTGGTTCTGGTGTTAAAGCCCCCACTCCATATGAAGTGATGAATGTCTATCTCCCAAGAATTAAAAATGAGTTAAAAGTATGGACAAAAGGGTTAAGGAATAACTGGGGTACATATGGGGTCACTATTATGTGTGATGGTTAGACTGGTCCAACTAGAAAGTCCATCATCAACTTCATGGTCTACAGTGATGGGAAGACATCATTCTTCAAGTCTGTGGATTTTTTCAAGTCTGTGGATGCATCTGCATGCACAAAAAAATGCTAACTATATTTATGGATTGCTACAGACAGTGGTGAATGATGTTGGTGCTACAAATGTAGTGCAAATTGTGACAAACAATGGCAGCAACTACAAGAAGGAAGGAGAGATGATGATGACTAATTGTAATTTTTTTTGGACTCCATGTGTTGCCCATTGCATTGACTTGATGTTGAAGGACATGGGCAAGATCCAAAAAGTAAAACAAGTGGTTGAACAAGCACGCCAAGTGACAACATTTGTATACAACCATGGCTATTCTTTGAACTTGCTGAGGGAGAGATGTGGAGGGGACTTGGTAAGACCCGACATTACTAGATTTGCTACCAACTACATGGCATTAAAGAGCTTTCAGGCAAATGATAGGCCTCAGATCGATGTTTGCATTTAAGGACTGGTTTGGGTGGAGGGAGTCCAGCTCTCTTGCTGGGGTTCAATCACAGACTACTATAGTTTCAGAGGAATTTTGGAGAACACTGAAGGATGTAGTTAAAATTCTGGAGCCAGTGGTGAATGTGCTGAGATTAGTGGATACAGCATTCCAGCCCACCATGCCACATTTATATGCTGCCATTGATATGTTGAAGGACCCTATAAAAATTGTGATTCCACGTAGAAACAAACATTTTGTGAAGATTATCAAAGATCGATGGTAGCGTCAGCTGATGCACCCATTGCATAAGGCTGGTGAATATATTTAATAATGTCTTTAATTTAGTTCCACTTAATAGTTAGTACTCTATTTTAATCTAGCGACTCATATTTTGCAGCATACTATTTGAACCCCATGTATCAATATTCACATGTGCTTGGGCTCAATTCTGACCTTATCGGTACGGTAAAAGATGTGGCAAAATTGGTGCTAGATTATACTGTACAAGCACTGGTCAATCTGGAGGTGAGTTGTATGGTTTAAGTGCTGAATTATTTGAATATCCATATATTACAATGGCTAATGCTTATAAATTTTGAAATGGGTGTAGATTAAAACGTTCAGAGATGGTCTTGGGAGTTTTGGAACTCCCGCCCAGTGGCTGGACGAGATAAGACCAATCCTGATATGGAATTATGGAAATTGAAATTTCCAAGTAACATATCATATTTAATATGTGTATTAAAATGTGTTCTTCTTGTGCAGCTGAGTGGTGGTTATTGTATAGCGAACATGCAGCTGAGTTAAGGAGAATAACAATCAAAGTCCTATCTCAGACATTTTTCGCATCTGGGTGTGAGCGAAATTGGAGTATTTTCTCCCTTGTCCATTCAAAGAGGCGGAATAAATTGGGCTCTCAAATGCTAAATGGCTTGGTGTACGCCATTACAACATGAGACTGAGGGTACAATGCTTGAAATTTGAATAAAGAAATGAACAAGAGCTGATCGAGCTAGCCAACATCTTCTAATTATCTTCAGATGAAGAGGATCCTTATGTGGAATGGGTGAGAGACAAAGCAGTTCCAGTGATGGATGAGCCTGGTTGGATGCCCAACCCCACTGTGTCTACTCCGATGGGTTCTAATCTCGAGCGGTTTATGTCTTCGGATGAGGGTCGTGTACAAGCACAGTCGCCTAGACCGTTTGACCCCCAGCTGGTATTAACCCAGAAGGCGATGATACAATAGATCAAAGTGGCTGGTCAGCTTCTGATAGTAGTGGTGATGATGGTAGTGGTGGTGGTGATGAGGGTGGTGGTGGTGGTGGTTATGATGGTGGTGGTGGTGGTGATCCTAGACCGACTGTACCCATTATTAGATGTACCGGCGAGAGTCAGTATACACACGCTACACAGGATCCAGATCATGGTGGACGCGCATCTTCATCACGGCCTACGACGGGGTATACACGTAGGTCTCATCAACGGGAATGCCCTTTGCAATCAGTGGAAGAAGAAGAAGATCGTTTCTTTGACATCAATCATGATCCTAATATTATGCTTGATGTTGAAATTGATAGCATGTCCACAAGCTTTGGAGGACTGAGCATTAAGGGTAGTAGTGGATAGGAGCAGGGGTAGTGGAGTGCTCATGGATTTGGCACCACTTCGGCATACGGTCTTATTCCGGTGATGATGACCGCATGATGGGAATTGCTTATGATTATTCCGCTGATACTAGTAATGCTACATCACAGACTAGCTCAAACTTTGTGGACAGTCTCTTTACTGTCCCAAATTTGCAGAGAACCACGCCTCTACACCAGCCAATATATGCTCACTTTACTCCACATTATAGTGAATTGTATCCAAGGTTAGGTATCTTTAGAAACTTCCCGGATCATGTATATGAGAAATATGCGGAAGATTAACAGACCTTCTATAGCCGAAGGATGTCGTGGTAGGACTTTGTTTATCAGATCGAGATATATTTTCTTCAGCAAAGTCAATCTGATCAGATGGAACCTGCACGCCACTCTACATATGATTAGATATTGGGATGGACTGATGGGAATGTATTATTTTATTTTGAATATTTAAGTCTTTCATATAATGAACACTTGTGAGTTATGTCATTTTGTAGGATTTATGATTTATGAATGTATGATTTTCCGACAATGTGATTACGTTTTATGCTTCAAATGTGTTTATATATGTTAAATAAGTATTTTCCTGCAATATATAGCCTTAAAATGGCTTTAAAATGGCCTTAAAACTTCAAAAAATAGCTTAAACCATAAAAAAAATTTGTCGAAACTTCCATTTTAACCTTTGGGAGTTTCGGCAGGTTCTCACCTTGAGATCTCGGTAATCTCGGTTTTCTCAAGGGTCGAGACACCCTCGAGATCCGAGATTTCGAACTATGATGTGGTGATCATGGAGATTCTATTTAATCAGCTCTCATCCTTCCCTCTGTGTTTTAATCACGTCAAGATCTGATAGCTCCTAATTCACCCGTGCTTTTGAGAGCAGATCTGATGGCTAATGTTGAAGCCATTAAATAGTCACAATCCGAACATCACCACTTTAAATAGTGACATGATAGAATGTCACTATAAGTTGCTTCTTTCAATCTAGGCCATCTACTTGTGTTGCTCTATTCCCAGATCAACGGCTGGGACTTAGGCTTAGTTTGGATCTATTTTTGTTTCTGTTTTTATTTCAATTTTTTGCTTTTTTAGGTGTTTGGTGTCATTTGTAGGTGCTATTTTTGATAAACAAAAATGAAAATCGGGGCAAAAATCAAAAAGAAATCTTGACCTCTTTTTGGTTTTTGCCCAAAAACGATTTTTGGCTGTTTTTGCGCATACTTTAATGAACACATGGTACAAGCATTTCCAACTGTTAAAACTTAAGGAGAAAAAGGTAATAGAACATTCTAATTGCGTTTCAAGGAAGAAATGCAAAGAATCCAACTCCCATCGGCTCTTCCATTGCAGCTTTGATTGCATCCAGCTCTTTACAAAGCTCTTGTCGCGTTCCTCCGGCTGCTCCAGGTACTTTTCGTTGCCATCCCTCTTTTATGGGGTTTTCTGATTGACTCTGCAAATGATAAGCCCCAAAACTCTCGTCGGTTTAGGGGGGCAGCCGTAGATATCTGCTCACAGGTAGGATCCAGGCCCTCATATGTTGTATCTAAAGTTCACTACTGGCTTTCCCAGCATCAAGAGGAACCGAGCTTCATTAGCAGCTCCGTTGATGATGACGACAACATTGCAAATTTGCTGCCATACTCTTTCAATCTTGGCGTTGATGAGGAGTGTAGTATGGAGGCTCAAATGGAGGAATAGATCGGATTCATGGAAGATCAAAATGAATCAATGGTTTTAGGTACTTTATTTGCAAAGGGAAGCCCACGGAATGGCTTAGGGACTGATGCTAAAGCACTGATGATGAAGTTTAACTTGTTGAAATTTTGCAAGGAAAGAGGACTCGATAATGTGTTGGGAGCCTACAAAGTATAGGGAGAAGCCACCCCAGTACAACCTCGTTGAAAGTAACTTTAATAGAGCTTGAACAGCGTCTTTTCTCTCCTTCTCCCCCTCCTCTCTTTATTTTTTTATTTTTTAATTTTTTTTTTCATTTTTTTTTAATAAATATTGTTAGTTTTAACTCTTTAAATTTTGTCTATCAATTATGAATAGGAGTTGTAGCCACTTCGTTTGAATGAAAATTAGAAAACTTTGTACCTAAAAAAATGTAACAAAAAGGAAAATGAAAAAAAAAAAGAAAAAAAGGGAAAACATAGTCTTATTTTATGGAAATTGTGCAATGTATTTTCTTCATAATCTCTCTATTAGCAAATTTAGGAGAAAGGCTTGGCCATTGACCATGATTATATAAGTTGATTGCTAGTAACAGTTGGACGGAGTAGATGAGCCAATTTGGGGGTTGATACACATTGTTATTGTATGTTTGTGCGAAAAGGTATCATGGTTTGAGGACTAGGCACAGATAAGCTGATACGGTTCAGAATCCCGACTCACACTAATGTACTTAGGATTCACAGAAAGGCCGACTCTAGGATTTTTTGGTCAGATCTGCCTCGAAATCAGACCGAGTTGAACTGTATACTTGAACCATGAGAGGTATAGAGAAGCTGCCATACTCCATGATATTGGTGATTGATGTATTCGAGTGGGGGGAGAGGATGGGGAGTAAGGTTCTTTTATTGATAGGGTATTTTTTCCTTTTTTTTTTTTTTTTTTTTTTTTTTTTTTTACTTTTCAATTCATATATTATTATTTTTTGTTGAGGTTTTGATTCAAAACTGGTTTTGTTCAAGGAATTCATCAACGTCTTATGAGTTCCTTTTTTTGGTATTTCCCTCTCTAGCTGCGCTCTAAGTGAATTTCTTTGTGAAACCAATTGTATAAATTCCCTTCCAACCATAATGACCGATCTCAGCTCGATTTATCTTCCTCTAGATATTTAAAATTGAATGTTTGATATTGACTTGATGTCTCGTAAAGAACTTTGATCCAAGTTAATTTTTTTTTTTTTTTTTTTTTTTTTTGGCATTGAACTTTACATAAAACATGATCAATGTCACACAATATGGAGCGATTAATATGATTTTGTAGTCTAGCATTGAGTTGAGCACATTTATTAGTTTGCTCCTTTTCCTTAGACAAGGGCCTGGTCTTTTTCAAGGTGATCCGTCAATTTGATATCTAGGGATGCATAATATCTGTTTAATCTTTTGTTTTCTTTCAGAATCTTTGACTTGATCTTAGCAGAGTTTTCTACAAACTCTCTCGAGCTTTTGATTTTTCGTCATTCTAGTTTCTCTGTAAGGACCCTGCTGATTCAATGGCATCATTATGAAGTTTTTCATTTTTATGGTATGATTTTATAACTTTAATAAATGAATCCATTTATTGCATACCATAAAAATGGACCCAAACAACATGGACCTACTCCAAATACACCAATTGTTAAAATCATATATCAACGAAGCTTCACATGTCCCTTCACTAGCCTTGGATCCAGAGACTAAGCTTCCTCCTGGTAAGGAAATTCCTATTGCCATTCGGAAAGGTACTAGGTCCAGCACGCTTCACCCAATTTCTAATTTTGTTTCATACAACTCTTTAACTCCTTCTGTCCATGCATTTGTGTCATCACTTTCCTCTGTGTTTATTCCTTAGAAATGGCAAGATGCAATTATAGATGAACGGTGGAAAGCTGCAATGGTGGAAGAAATGAGAGCCTTGAAGAAAAATGATACATGGGACCTTGTTCCACTCCCACCAGGTAAGAGGCCAATAGGATGCAAGTGGGTTTTCGTAGTCAAGCAGAAAATATATGGCACTGTGGATCAGTGTAAGGCAAGACTGATTGCTCGTGGATTCACCCAGACATATGGGATTGATTACCAAGAAACTTTTGCTCCAGTGGCCAAGATGACAACAGTCTGGGTTCTTTTGGCCTGTGCAGAACACCATAACTGGGATTTACAACAGCTTGATTGAAGAATGCCTTCCTTCATAGGGAATTGACAGAGGAAGTTTATATAGATTGTCCACCTGGTTTTACAGATGCAAGCACCAAAGGGAAGGTATGCAAGTTGAAACACTTTCTTTATGGACTTAAATAGTCCCTTAGAGCATGGTTTGATTGCTTTCACAAAGCATGACATTGTTGTTACTACAAATAATGGTGATGAAATTAAGAAACTGAAAACATTTATGGGAAGGAGGTTGAAATTAAGGATCTTGGAAAACTCAGGTATTTTCTTGGGATTGAAGTTGCTCGCTCTACAAAGGGCATCTTTTTCTCTCAAAGAAATTATGTCCTTGATCTTCTCTTAGAAATGGGATTACTAGGTTGCCGACCATGTGATACTCCTTTGGATTCCATTACTAAGCTCAGGGAGAAAGAAAGAAAGAACACCGGCGGATAAAGGCAGGTACCAGCAGTTAGTTGGAAGGCTTATCTATCTATCACATACCAGGCTAGATATTGCATTTGTAGTGAGTTTGGTGAATCTGTTAATGCTATGCATGATCCCTACTCAACACATATGGAGGCAGTCTATTGGAATCTACATTACCTAAAGGCAGCTCCAGGGAAAGGGATTCTACTCTCACCACATGATCATCTTAAAGTGGAGGCTTGTACTGATGCCAACTAGGCAGGCAGTCCAGACTGAAAATCTATTTCTGGTTATTGCACCTTTGTGGGCGGAAATCTAGTCACTTGGCGCAGCAAGAAGCAAAATGTAGTGGCCCGTTCCAGTGCAAAAGCAGAATTCAGGGCGATGGCCCAGGGAATATGCGAACTCTTGCTAGGGGGTTTGACAGGAAGAATCACTCTCCAGCAGTTATCTTCAAGATTGATCTTCATAAAGCCTATGATCATGTCAGATGGGAATACCTAATGAAAGCAATGGTCAGAATGAACTTTCCTAGCACATTTCGCCAGTGGATTTGGTACTGTATCTCTTCTTCTGGATTCTCAGTTCTGGTCAACGGATGCCTTGTGGGATTCTTCAAGGTGCGGTGAGGTATTAGGCAAGGCTGCTCTATGTCCCCCCTCCTGTTCACTATTGCCTTGGAAGGTCTTTCTAGTTATATTCATTTGAAGGGCTGTCAGAAGCAGATTGTTTATTTCCCTCGGTGTAAGGCTATCAAATTAACCCACTTGGCGTTTGTGGATGACATTATGATATTCTCTAAAGGAAATGTGAAATCATTTGAGAACATTGCTGATGTGCTACTATCTTTTAGCTCTATGTTAGGATTATCGATCAATAAGCACAAGTCTCTCTTGTTCCTCGCTTGCATAGATGATCCGCTTTGAGAGACTCTCAGAAACATTGTGGATTTTTCCTTGGGTAGGACGCCAGTGACCTACCTTGGACTGCCTTTGATTTTAGCAAGGCTATCGACTCATCATTGTACCCCGATCCTTGACAGGCTTCGGAAAAAGCTCCAACTTTGGAAAGCCAAATTCCTATGTTATGCAGGGAGGTTGAAGCTAGTTACAGTGGTCATGCAAAGCTCTTACTTGTATTGGACTGGGATTTTTTGTCTCCCATGCACTACCATCTAAAAGATTGAAAGCTTGATGAGCACCTTTTTGTGGAAAGGTGCAGATGATAACAACTTCTTTCATTTTATAGGATGGGCAAATATGTGCCTTCCAAAGGAGGAAGGAGGATTAGGTCTTCGGAGAATTAAGGAGGTGAACAAGGCTTGTATCATGAAGCTGGTGTGGTGTGTGGCTGAGAAAAAGAAGAGCATATGGATTGAGTGGATCTATAGCAAATACCTAAAAAGAGATTCTAATGGTCGGTTGCAGTGAGCACTGACTCTCCTTGGGTCTGGAGGACTATCCTTTTGCATAGACAGTTAGCCCTCCCTTATATTAAATCCCTCATCGATGATGGCAACCTCGACTCTCCTTTGGCTTGATAATTGGCATCCTCAGGGTGACTTGATCGTAGCCCTTGGTGAAAGATTCTAGCTCGACTACGGAAGAGATAGACTTGCTACTGTTTCATCCATTATTTCTGAGGGTGTCTGGTCTTTTGGTAGGGCATTTTCTCATGTGCTAATGAATGGAAGTGGTGACACCATTTGCTGGACCGCCTCTTCTAATGGAGGTTTCTCTGCATCTTTAGCTCGGGACCTGGTCAGATCCTACATCCTGAAAGTTGCTTGGTACGATGTGGTTTGGTGCAAAGGGTATTCTCCTTGTTACAGTTTCATCCTGTAGAGAGCTCTGACCCAATCTCTGCCCACTAGAGTTTTTCTTCGCAGTCGGGGTATCATCCAAAGTAGGGCTGCAACAGGGCCGGGTTGGGGTGAGTTTTTCAAAACCCTAATCCCAACCCTGACTATTTAAACTTAACCCTAACCCTGTCCAACCTTGCCAAGGTCAGAAAATGTACAACCCTAACCCTGAGCCTGGCAAGGGTTGGGCATAACCCTAACCTACCCTGATTGACCCTGACAGAGCCGGGTTAACCCTGATTCAAGGTCGGATTGACCCTGATATTGACCCTGATTGACCCTAAACGTACAACAAATGATCAAATAACAATTATAACTTAAAACATATGACAAACACAATCAACCTTTGACATTCTTTTAAAAACCTAACAAATACAAACCAAACCAGTTTAAGTGTTTAACAATCAAATTTGATGAATGGAACAAATACAAATCATAACCAGTTTAAGTGTTTAACATAAGATCTGATAAATGGGAAAAAAATGTTGGTCATGATCTGCAATTTGGCCTTCTTAACTCCCATCCTCCTCTTACTCACAGTACATATTTTCTACCAAAAAAAAAAAAAAAAAATTTTTAAGTAAGCAACATAGGTTATGCTAGTGCTCTCTATCTCTATCTCTCCCTGAAACATTAGCACAAATTAATGATAAAATATTTGTTAATACTAGAAAACATTTGTTTTTCAGCCTTATGGAACACCCATTGTATGACAAAATAGTTAACCAAGCTATAACTAGCTATGGAGAAAAAAATTGTCTTAGAAGCTATTAGGTCATATCTTATCTTGTTGAAGATAATAATTGATTAAACTTTCTATACTTGAAAATAATTTATATGACCCAGAAAAAAATAGAATAGTTAGAATGTCTTAAAGTGATGATAAGAGGAATAAACTAGATCATCCCTTGGCCTTCAGAGGAGGCAAAGCCCAAAATTTTGTAATTGGGTAAGGCAGATCACAAAAATTATGTAATAATTAAACACAAAGATTGAAGACGATATAATTAGTCAGTGGGTATGTATAGAGTTTGTGGATATATGACATTTTGCAACATCATGAGTGTGGTTAACTCTATTAGTGTTAGTGTGTGTTGTCCCTAAATCATCAAAAAAATGTTTTTTTTTTTTATCTTTGGGGTTTTCTCTGGTAGGGAAAGAGATTGGAAAGACCAAGACCAGCAACCCAGTTCAGAATCCAGAGAGACTTCTTCTTTCAGAGTTCTGAAAAGAAAAATAAAAAATCAAAAAGAGAGAGACCCATCAGACCAAGTACCTTGCTCTGCGGTTTTGAAACCAGACTTCAACTTGCCGTGGTTTAAGCTTCAACTGTAAAGCCAGAGTTTCTTTTTGTTTCTGCAAATATAAACAAACGCAAAAAAAAAAAAAAATAAAAAATAAGAACTTGAAAAAGGAAACAAAAGAAAAACAAGAAGAAGAAGAAGAAGAAGAAGATTAATAGGATTCAGGGTATGATTTCTCTGAAGCTTTCTTCAAGGAGACGAGACTGTTCTTTTGTGAGACGAAGCTTCTTACGAGGAGGAACACGACCACACTCTTCTTCATCTTCTGCACTTCCCATCATTACCCATTCTTCCTCCCTCCTGAAGGTACTTGATTTATTTCCGAAACCCTCATCACACAACCACCTTCTGTTACAGTTTCCAATTAAAAAAATTAAACCCATCTCCTATAATCCCAAATTACAAGGTATAAA
This sequence comes from Protea cynaroides, assembly GCA_028583415.1. NCBI lineage: Eukaryota > Viridiplantae > Streptophyta > Magnoliopsida > Proteales > Proteaceae > Protea > Protea cynaroides. Next base: position 16,298,744 of record CM053270.1, on the reverse strand, counting down.
TTGACAGAATAGCAGAATGTAAGCAAAAAGGGAAAGGGGCAAAATGCACATAGAAGACAAGACCCTCTAGGACGAGTCAATCTTCAAAAATTGATGAAAGCAAGAAAAGAACAACCCATCCAAGCCATCCAAGCCATCTTTTAAACCCAAAAAATGGAAGGAAATTGATTAAATCAAACAGATAAAGAACAAAAGAAGATCGAGACAGGTACCTTACCAATTTTTACAAACGTTTCTCAAATTTCACTGTGTCTCTTTGTGAGATAAAGAAGTTTGGTTTCAAGAGATGGTGAAGTGGAACAAGGACTCTGGTGCAATGAGAGTCATGAGAGAGAGTCGAGAGTCGAGAGAGTCGGAGAGATTGAGGGATTGAGAGTCTGGGAGGCATTGCCGACTCTCAGTATGGGAGGCTCCATTTAGGGTTTGGCTTCAGAGATAAATTGAGAGGAGGTGAGACCGTGAGACTTGAGAGTCGACTTAGGTTTAGCTTTAGGGTTTGGTTTATATAGGGTCGGGCCGGGCCGGGCTGGGCTCAACCTAGGGGCAAGGTTTAAAATCTCGGGTTTCGGAGGAGTCTCGGCCTCCTCCGAAACCGAGATCTCGCCGAGACTATGCATTTTGTCCGAGACAGCTTTCTGTCTCGGTGGCCAAAATGCTTTTTTTAGGTCTCCAACTTTAGGGGAACCTTATTTTTACATACATAAACACATTTAGAGTATAAAATTGTAAAAATAATGACCATTTGTGGTTGTTTGGGTTTAAACCCATGTTTTCACGATCCAATCTTGAAGTCCATTGTAAATTTAGGTTAATATTAGCTATTATATTCAATCAAATATGGCAAATGAGACAATAACATAATGCATTAGGAGAAAGAGAAACAAAATTACACTTCATTATAAATCATTACATAATTTACATCATAGTTCAAAATTCAAATATTCAACATTGAATGATCCCATAGTCCCCCTGTGCCTATAGTCCACAATTCCACAATCCTTATACAGATACAATGTCTAGTAATACGTAGAGTGTCGTCAATGATCCATCCTACTATCATCATACATCTGGGAAAGTTATCGACGCAAATTGTCTTCCAATTAAGCAACATAATCTTCCCATGACATTCTTGATGCAAAGTAGTTCTGGTAGTCTTGCACATGATTCATAAATATAACATCAGTAGCTGTCCGAAGGATACCCATCTTTGGGAAGAATGGAAAAACTTCGAAGTAGTACTGCGGTGTGCGAAATCTTGTGGAAGTACTGATGGAATGGAATAGAAGTTGGTTGATCCACTATGACTCCGTGTATGTGCTCCTCGCATCCGAACCATCGTCGAAAGAAGAACCATATGCGATCGTAGTGGGATGGGGGACGAAGTTGATATCAACATAATCATTTGAGGTGTATCTTTGAACCGGTGCTATATCCGGGGAAAGTTCCACTGCTCATGTCCACTGCAAGAATCTTACTATTCTCCTCCACACTCAATCCTCGTAAGCCACTAGAGAGGCTATCAACGTCGGCGTCCATCGTGTTCTACTACAATCGGCATCTTCATCATGTTGAGAATGGGAATGATGCCGAGGCCTACGCCGAATCCGAGTTGGTCTACGTGATGAGGATGGCGCACATGCACCATGGTCATCATCCTGTGTTGTATGAGTGTCTTGGCTCTCCCCGGTGTATCTAACAGGTGATACTCGTGGCTCTGGATCAGCCCCAATATTGACAAAAGTGGCTCGACCCCCACCCCCCATGATCACTACCACTAGCTCTACTACCACTCCAACTCCACTCGGGATCTTACGTATCGGTGCCGGCGGGAGGGTCAAACGGCACGGGTGACCGTGTATGGACTCGACCCTCTTCCGAGGCTAAAAACCCGTCGACATAAGTATCCAAATGGCTGGCCAAATGGGAGTCGGGCATCCCCCGGGCTCGTCCATCACGGGTACTCCCTTTTCGTCGCACCCACTCTACTAATGGATCTTCCTCTTGAGTCAAGCTGGAAGATGTTGGTGAGCTCGAGTGGGGTATCATCCTCCTTATCAAAGAACATGTTTTGCACCCTCAGCCTCATGTTGTAATGCACAAAGACCAAGTCATTTAGCCATTGGGAGCCAAGTCGATTCCGTCTCTTTGAATGAATGAGGTTGAAAGTACTCCGGTTTGCTCACAACCGGATGCGAGCATGTCCGAGCTAACACTCTACTTGCTATCTTCTTGGGAGCAGGTGCATCTTTACCATACAACACCCACCATTCAATTTGCATAAGAACAATAACATATTTTAATTTCGTATGTCATTTAAATGTAATACATAAAACATAAGATAATTTAATTTCGTATGTCAATTAAACGTAATACATACACGGATCACTTTTGTCACGTCCGACCACTCGCAGCGGGAACCCAAAACTCCCACGGGCTTCCCCGAAGGTTTTAATCTACACACAATCGAAAACTTATAAATATTTGCAATTACAATATATAGTTGAAGCACATATTTCCGATGGTGAAGCACACAACTCACCTCTAGGTTTGCCAATGCCTGTGCTTGGGTCTGGCTCCAACTTTGCAACCACTAGTTTCACTGCCTCAATGAGTTCTGCGTTCGTCCCAAGTACATGCGTATACTGGTACTTGGGGTTCAAATAATATGCTGAAATATTTGACAGTGGATACATTGTTAAAGAAAATAAAAATTATATTGGTACATAAGTAACACTAAAGTAAATACATCATCAAATTTACTCACCAGCCTTATGCAATGGATGCATGAGTTGGCTCTCCCATCGGTCATTGATGATCTTTATATAATTCTTGTAGCCACGTGGTATCAAAGCTTTAACACGTACTTTTAATGCATCCACGGCAGAGATAAAGAAGTGGCATGGTTGGTTTTCGCTCGGATCTACCAATCTCAACACCGTACTATAGGATGCAACACCCCGACTACCACCTTCACATTTTGCCAAAATTCGGTGCCAGCGATGGTACTCGTGTGCTTCCACTCCCCGGGGTGTAGCCGATTGTCTCCACGAAAACCAATCCTCGGATGCAAACATCGATCTGAGTCCGGCCATCTTCGCCTCAAAGCTCTTCAATGCTATGAAGTTCGTAGCGAATCTGGTGCTTGGTCTGACCAAGTCCCCTCCACATCTCTCCCTGAGCATGTTCAAGGAATAACCATGGTTGTAGATGAAAGTGGTTACTTGTCTTGCTTGCTCAACCACTCTCTTGACTTTACTTATCTTGCCCATGTCCTTCAACATCAAATCAATACAATGGGCAGCACATGGAGTCCAGAAGAGATTGTAGTCGGGGTTGTTCATTAATATCTCTCCTGCCTTCTTAAAATTGCTGTCGTTGTCCGTCACAATCTGGACAACATTCTGAACTCCCACCTCAACCACCACCTCTTGCAACAGCCCATAAATATAATCTGCATCTTTTACTTCAGCCGGCTTAGAATCCGGGTCTTGTAATTCCTTCTTATGTTGAGGCAAATAATGAGTTATTAACTCATATTGATTTGGCCCTCTAACCCCCGTACTGCCTCATCAACTGCATCTAGCATGCTCGAAAGAAAGGGCCTGTGGTGGCGTTCTTTGGGATGCCATGATAAAACGACCACTTAGAGTAAGAATACCCTACCGACTCCCTATTCTTTCCCCCAAACATTGCCTTTATTTTTTTTTGCTTACTTACACCTTGCTTTGTAAAGACTGCGGGATCTCTCTAAGAACTTGAACATAATCATCCCGTCCCCGTGGCACGGTTCTACCCTTCTACTTCGTGATCTAGAAAACCAAGAACCAATCCCTTTGCTCCGTCTCCGTGGCTCAAGGCTAAAAAAATCCACTACCACCGCCACCGCTCCCGGATGTACCTGCTCCCGTCCGTCTCCTCTCTCGCATCCGATCCAAGGGTTTCTCTACTAGCCATTGCCGCATGACGCATCCTGTCTTGCCTCCGCCTCTGTCATATCTTTTACATCCCATCCCTCAACCTCATGTTCCTCACTGGATTCGTACGGTGCCTCGAATTGCCTCTTCAAATTGTTGTTTTTCTCTTTCCATTGCTGCCCTCCTCCGCCTTCCTCCCCTCAACTGTTCACCTATGGCCCCGGATATCTCCACGGGACACCTGCGGGCATTTGGAAACATCTTTGCCCAATCCACTCAAGTGTTGCTTGGTCTTGTGATGCCGCCGGACCAAGCTTCTTCCCACAAAAATTACATTGGGTCTTCTTCCTATCACCCCGAAGGGCGGTCGCATCTTGCCATGCGTGGTCGTTCGGGAATCGGTACCGTCGCCCCCATCGCCCCCCCCTAACTTGGTCTCGACATAATTTCCAAGCACTGTTTCATAGAAAACACAAACTTCAATAACCTTACAAACTTGAACACAGCAGAAATTACATTTCAAAATTTTTCTCATATTTTAAATGCGATCAGAACATTTTTTCTTATTTTTCCCGATTTTATAGTATTTTTAATCAATTTTAAATTAATTTTTAATTGCTGAAAATTATTTTTTAATATAAATAATTCAAAAAAAAAAAAACATACAACAACCGAAATCGAAATCTGAAATCGTAGGACAGTAAATCGGCCAACGGTGATTAACATATAAATAGGTCATCATCATCAATGAGTAATAATAATTATTATTTTAAATTTTAATTGCTGAAAATTCATTTTTAAATGCAAATAATTGAAAAAATACCTACAACAATCAAAATCGAAATCTGAAACCGTGAGCTTGTAGATCGGGCTCACGTAACTAACGTATAAAAATTTCATCACATTCTAGAAAAAAAAAAAATTTCTCCCTTTGTAGTCTCATGTAAAAATCTCATTTTTCGGCAAGAAACTTACCTTCAACAGTTGATATGAAGTTCTTACAGCAATCCCCGCAGTCCGAAGCACCACTCGTAGCAATTTAGAAGTCCAAAAAAAAAATGGGGAAGAAATGAAGAAACTATGAAAAACTAAAGAAAAAAACAGAGGGGTTTAGACAGACCCCTCTGTCTGTTTATAAAGCAAAAAAAAAGAAGCAAAAAGCAAAATCTCGCGAGATCTCGGCAAGTAATAGCGAGAAAGAGCGAGAAATAGCGAGATCTCGCCGAGATAGCGAGAACAGGTAAATACCGAGACGAAAATGGTTATCGCCTTTGTTTTCATCTCGGCTAGTGTCGAAACTAGCGAAAAAAGTGAGATCTCGCCGAGATTTTAATCCATGCCTAGGGGGTCAACCCTAACCCAGCCCAACCCTGCCAGGGTTCATAAAAAATTAAGCCCTAACCCACCCCTGTAAGGGTTCGGGCCGGGTTGATCCCTGCCAGGGTTCAGGGCGGGTTTGGGTCATCAGGGTAAAACTTGCACCTCTAATCCAAAGTGCAAGGTGTCAGCTGTGTTGGGCCACCGAAGAAGATGTAAATCACCTATTCTTTGACTGTTTCTTTTCTAAAAAAGTATGGGGAAAGAGTCTAGAGAAGTGTTGGCCTTGCCATAGAAGAATCCGACCTTTTGACCAAGAATGGAAGTGGATAGCCAAAAAATTCAAGAGATAGTCTCATTGCGACACCATTGTCAAGATTGCCTTTGCGGTTATGGTATATCAGATCTGGTTTGAGAGAAACTTGAGGATGTGGGCGGCAAAGGCGAGATCCTTTGATCAAATCTGGGAAGCAATCTCCTTTTATGTGTGTGGAACGATGATGCCCCTATCTCCCCCTCCCCCGGATACTGAGAGGAATAGATACATTCTTTCCTCTTGGAATCTTGCTTTTGGATGAGGAGGTTTGCTCTCTTTGGCTGTTTTTTTGGATCCTTGCAGATCATGTTTTGTTCTTGGCTTTTGCCTGTCTTTGTAAGGAGCCTGGTTCTATCCTTTGGATACCCAGGTTTGTTTCCCTTTTTTCTGGGGCTTTGTTAATATATATTCACGCATTTAAAAAAAAAAAAAAATGCGAACTCTTATGGTTGAAGGGTTTACTCGGAGACTTGAAAGTCCATTGTCCTCAATCCATGACTCTGTTTTGTGACAATAAAGCAGCCATCAGTATTGCTCACGATCCTATCTAGCATGATAGGACTAAGCATGTTGAGGTAGATCGTCTTTCATCAAAGAGAAGTTAGAAAGTGGTCAGATTCAAATTCCATTCGTTAGATCAAAGGATCAACTGGCGGACATTTTCACTAAAGGTCTACTTGGGAAACAGTTTCACATGATATTGTCCAAGTTGGGTATGCATGATATATATGCACCAACTTAAGGGGGAGTGTCGTAATTCATGTATTCAGGGGTACCTTTGTAATTTTTTTTATTTTCTTTTCTTTTATCATTAGGGATATATTTGTAATCTTATCTATCATTATTTCATTATAAATAAGAAGGCTGAGTGAGGAGATCATTATCTCACTCATTCTCTGATTCAACAATTTGTTAACAAAGGCATCCAATGATGGTAGATCAAGGTCCTATGTGGAACCAGCATGTGGCCCAAGTGTAGGAGGTCATGTTTTTCAAGTGTGAGATTGATTTGAGAGTGGAAATCAGGAAACTCCGGTCTGATTGAAAATATGATCATGCAATTGGAGAGCTGTGAGCTCCATTGTCAAATCATGAATTTGACCCAGCTGTTGCAGGTATTAGAGAATGCAGCCATGGAATATGTGGCAAAAATCAATTATGGCATGTTACTTTTTGTAGATAACTCTAGCTCTGAGGTTGAGATGTCGGATGGTGATGTTAGTGAAGATATCATGTTGTTTAGTTTACCGATTGAACCAAGTGTGATTGGGCTTTCTGAAAATTCAAAATTCTTCGATGAATATATGGGTGTAGTTGATGAAGACGATCTGCCATGACACAGAGGTTAATGTACGAAACAAAATCTAATACGTTGATTACATTAGTAGATTTCAATGTACAACAGCAAGCTCTGAAGGAATCAAAGCAGTGTAAATCCCAACGTCACTTTCCTTAAGAGCTGATTCTAGATATTGTGGTTTCTTATGAAGATCTGTTCTTAGTTTCCTTGGGTACACATTTAGACATTCTGCTTGCATAAACAAAATATTGCGAGTGTTCATTAAGAGTTGGAATACATCCTTGGTATAGCCTTTTAATTTAATGTTATTCCATGATGCTACAAAATCTGAGGGTGAATTCTTTCCTACTTGGGGGGACTGATACAGTGAGAAGGGCTTTTCAGAATAAACAAGAGGAGAGGATTAAAATATGCAAGATCTAGTGGAGGAAGATCAAACTCAGAATAAGAAATGTTATATCTAATCACTAATCTCTGCACCAATCTTTAGGTTTAATTTTGAAGTCTGAAACACCGGAATTTGAAGAAATAAGCTGAAATAGATGTATATCTTTTGAAAAGCTTTCAAAAGAGCATAGATCATATTGGGTTGAAGGTTTATAATCAAAATATGATGACTAGTATAGGATTTTTTTAAGTCTCTTTTATTGTGTACTTCATAGGATTATTAGGGGCAGACTGGTTGAGATTGCCTACGGTTTTTATTTGATATTTAAGCTTGTAATGGGAGATGGGTTTTACTTAGCTCTTCTCCTATATATGAAACCTTGAAGTGTTTCTCTCAAAGCTTGAAGAGTTAGTTCACAAATCTCAAAGAGCTTGTCAACGTGCCAAGAAGAGCACAAAGCCATCTCATTTTTTTTTCTGTTCCTTTTTGCATTACTTGGGCCCCTCTTTTCTTTAACCATATAAATCTAGGACCCTAGGTAGCCTAAATTACATGTGTTACCCCCTAGAGTATGGACTAATTTCACCTACCACCCACTAGTTTCTGACAATTTCAAGCTCCCATTTAACTAACGGTGGAAACCCAAAAAATTGACTTACAGTTTTACCCTTATGGTTTTAAGATGGGGCAAATGAAATTGACAATTTTAATCTTCTATGGAAATCATTAAAGATTCAAACAACAAAGCCACCATTAACGTAGATGACCTGGCCATTGATCCACTCCACGGCGTGAGAGGCGATGAATCCACGATTTGGGAGATATCTTGAGGTTCCCCGAGTTGACCCAAGGGGCAGGCGTCCACTAACCTCTTAATGGTATCCTCTGTCTTCCCAGCGAATAACAACTCTGTGGCAACTAGGCCTGGGGCGACGCAATTGGCAGTGATTCCTGTGCCCTTGAGCTCCTTGGCCAAGATCTTGGGCATCGTCTCCACCGCAGCCTTTGACGCTATGTAGGCGCTGTATCTAGGAAACAACGAAGCCACTAACGACGTCGTGATGCAGATGATGCGCCCACCGCTGCCACGGCAAACACGGATTGGGAATCGGAATTGGAGTTGATGTCGGCGCAGCTATTAGATCTGCTTGGGTGGAGCTAGAGGCATAGTTGATGATGACTATTGATATTGGTTACAACCTTACAGGTCACGATGGATATTTTGTCTGCTGATAGTAGAAAGCTGTGTGGGTAGCTATGGTTTAAACAAAAATTAGGGTTTTCAAATTCGCCTTGGTGAGGAGATGGATCTTACTTGCCGAAGGGAAGAAAATTCGATCGTTATATTGGTTTTGCGGTGGATCTGGTCATGCCCCTGCTGAGGTCCCCATCAACACTTAAAGTTGTTTGGTGGCGTTGGTCCCGATCTTGTTGCCTTGCCTGACACCATCATGGTTGGTCATTGTGGGACTCCTCCACGAGCTGCCAAAGTAATGCTGAGTTTCAGCAGGGTTTTGCTCATAAGAGAGAAAGGGTGGAGAGAGACAAAGGTGAGGATAGAGAGGGGGATGCAGGAGGAGGGCAGCTAGGGGAAAGGGGGGTTGTGGGAATAGGCTTTCCAGGGAAAGAGAGCCGCAGAAGGAGGCAAGAGTGGGAGTGCACACGGACGGGGTTGAAGAGGGTGGGGGAAGAGGTAGAGGTTGGAAAGTGGGGTATTAGATCTATTTGGAAGATGTTACTCCGCCTACAACTCTTTCTCCTCAATCAGAGCAAAATCCAGTGTAAACACATTAAATCTCAGTAAGGGTAAATATGACATTTCAATTTCCATTAAGGACAGTTTTGTCTGTAATTTTTTTTTCTATGAGCTGACGTCATCATCTAACAGAAATCTGTTAACGGAGGGGGCCTTCTTGTTATACATTTTTGAAACTTAGGGGTGGTATGTGTAATTGTCCGAAACTAGTGGATGGTAAGTGTAATTAGTCTATAGTCCAGGGGTAGTACGTGTAATTTTTCCTTCATTTTATTAATCCTCCAAAAGCCATTTAACAACGATAGTGTTACGTATACATACAGCCTTTCGCATAACGCAAACAAAATCACATCTCTCCGTTTGAAACAATTCTCTAACAACCCGACCCTTATTTATTTAAAAAATAAATAAATAAATACACGGTTTAAAAGATATGCAGAAGTCGATTCAGGAAACAGAGGGAAAAACAATATAATTAGTGCAATGATCAAATGCAGAATTGAACAAAATCAATGCCAATAAGTTTATAGGTCAGTCAATGTGATTTGATGTATTTGTATTCAACCTCCACAATTCATGTTGACATTATATTCTTATTTTATTTTGTTACACGAATCTTCCTACTTAGCACTTTAAGATCCTTTTTGCTGTCATGCATCTATGACACAAAAAACATGGTAAGAGTTTGTAGCTATTAGCACTTTAAGATCCTTTTTGTGATCATGCTCTTTAGGAGAACAACAATAAAAGAACTTCCATGTCTGTGTTAACGACACATTAATTCCTATTTAGTTTTGAAATCCTTCACCTTAAGGCATCTAGGATTTTTTTATTGCTATCTTGAATGGATCAGGTCTATTTTTTTAAGTTCATTGCCATCTCGAATGGATCAGGTCTATTTTTTTAAGTTCTCATTCTTCGGTTTTTCTTCTATTTGTGTGACATATTCGTTGTATTATACAGGGAATAGAGTACACAATTATCATTTTTGCAGGGCCATGCAACTGATGAGGTTATTATTGAGCTACGTTGAGATTCCCACCTTGTAATGGACTTTCCGCCTGTATTTTGAACCATTGAACTGCTTTGCGACTTTCTAGATGCTTAAATCATCATCTTTGCCAGATACAAGATGTCACGACCCATTTCTGGATGTGATCATGATACCCAAGTCACCCCATAGGGAGACCTGAACCACCTAGGATCCACATGCCTACTGTGAATCACTAACCATACCAAGCAGTCTACATATGCAATATCCCACGTAATCAAATAACCAATCATAGTAATAATAGCGGAACCAAATATCATAAGTAACCTGGTGCCATTCTAATTGTATGATAACATAGTTAAAGTTGTTATGCTTTACATCAAGAGGTTCCACAAATATCATATCATTATCCTATATACACATATACTTGGAGTAAATCTGAAACAAAAACTAACACTGATAGATCACCAATAATCTATTAATAGGTTTACAGGCAAGAGAGAGGGTGCTATGCCACATCAAGTCCCGTAGACGCAATCAGTACATACATAGTCTTCACGATGATCCTCCAAGGGGTCTTCACCAGCAAAGACGTCCTTTACCAGTGGGACTCCATGAAGTCGGCCACAGAAGAAGTACCTGCATCAAAAGCTAAAAATAATTTCGACATCGAGGGGTGAGCTCCCATCCCAGCTCAGTGAGGAGTCAAGTATCAATGCACATGCATGCTGATGATCAACATCAATACACATATTCAATCAATAACAAGTGCACATGCTTATATGTATGCCACTATAGTTGTACCCCAGTAGAGATCTGTCCATGCTTCACCGCTTGGACTAGTTTGTGCCCCACTGCCTGAACATGCTCATGCCCCACCACCTGAACAATTCCGTGCCCCACCGCTTGGAATAATCCCCCTTGCTATGATACTGGATGTACGGGCCATGGCCAATGAGTTATGTTTACCTTTGGACCGCCATGTCCCCGCTAGGATGCTAACTATGGAAAGCAGTATCCATATGGATATGCATCACCAATCCCTTTGGTACCCGCACGCTACACAAACTAACCAAACACATTCATCACTCATCTTCATACATCATGCATAGTTATTATTTATATATGCCAATGCATGCTCAGATATTCACAGTTAAGTATGGCATGTTATAATTTAAACACAACAGTTATACAAAAATGACCTAATACACTACGAACCCAACCCCTCACCTAAAGGCACTGAAGTGCTGCAGTACTGGAAGTCGACAGAAGACTTCGCCTCGAGATCCCACGGTTTACCTAAACATGTGCATAAGATTTCATATGTTGTTAAATAGCTTTTAAACTAATGTGGACTCATCCACAACGACGATATGCGGGTCCCAAGACAAACCGGGAACCCTACAGTTGGTCCTCGAAGGATTAGACTCGGTAATAGGCTAACAACAGCCAAAGAGGTGGATGAAGTCCCAACGGTAGGTGCCGTCGGTTTTATCTGCCGGCTAAGCCTTGAGGCTTTCTGTGAGTAAGCCGGCAGACCAAGTCGACAGATCGATTTGCCGGCTCTGGGGTGCCACCGGCTCCCTATTACTAAGTGCCCTATGCTGGCCCCAAGATCACATCCGGACCCATGAGCTGAGCCGGCCTACTGGGCGGCAGGTCATGCCGCCAGCTCCTACAATGGCCTAAGCGGCCCCAAGAACTAAGCCGGTGTATGCTATCTGGTGGTATGTGCCACCGGCTAGTCCGTAAGCTGAGCTCAGCCAATAATATTTCTAAGTATTAGCGGTAGATGAGAGCCCTGCCGGCTCCATCCACCGACCTGATCACCCTTGGTCAATGTACCGGAGTTGGGGGCGAGGACACTGTCCCATCCGTCGGCTAAGTCTAGAAAACCAGACTCAGCGGGGAAGATGAAGTGGGAAGCTTGGGTTTGCTTCTCCAACTTCATCCAACACCAAATACATGATGGGAAACATGTTTCCCACCCATGGTAAGGTTTCCAAAGCAAACAACATCTCCATTAGAGGTGTGGGTAACCTAATCCACATTTTAGGGTTTGGTGGCCTCCATTAATGATGGCCAACCACCACCAATAAGGTGACATTCATATACACACAAGGAGGAGATGAATGGACCAACCTTAAAGGAGTGAGAGGAGTCCCAAGGAAGCTTTGAGTTTGAATTTCCAAGTTCCTCCAAGCTTTTCCCCTAGGGTTCGATTGCAGCTCTCTAATCCCACCAAATAGCTAAAACCCCAAATGAGGGTTTTAGCCTTCTATATATAAGGCTCGGGGAGAGAGAAAGAGACCATCTGCGGATAAGCCGGCGGCAAGGAGCCGGTTGGCTCATCCCCCGGTAGGGCCCAAATACAGCCTTGGCTTCAGTGTCCCGTGCCCCACGCATTGGCATTCATGCTGAGCCCACCCAAGGTCTGCTACAATCTTGATAGGTCCAGGTAGAATCCCTTCCTAGGATCCAGACATATCCATCGAGTCCGCGTGGGGTCCGTCACCTGTCGACGTGTAACACCCAGCACGCACGACTGTCCAAATTGGTAGGGAAATCTGGGGGCGGGTCTTACACAAGATGCCTTACTTAAAATTTTCTCATGGGTAGGGGGTCGGTTGGTCCTACCTGAGGACTAAGTTTGAGTTCTAAATGTGCTGCCACATTGCAGCTATGGCCTGCCTGTTTGGGATGGGTGTGGTACTTGCACCAGCACCTTCCATTTTATGTATTGTTCTTTAAGTTCCATATTTGAATTTTCTTTGCTTCTTTCTTTATTTTTTTTATTTTCTTTTAGTTGCTAAAGTCTTGTTTATCTATTAATTTTTTTCCTCTGAGAATGCGTTATTCTAAAATTTTGCTTTATACAGTCAATATGTGTCATGCATGACTTCAGCTGCTCCTTTTTGTTTCTTTCACTTGCTTTAGCGGGATCAATGGCTTAACTAATGGCACTGCTGTTCTTAATTCTTATAGTGAATTTTTTTTTTAGGTTATGCGAAAGTTATAGTGTCTCTATTGTGCGATATAAAAAACAGTGAGCAAAGAGTGACAATGTTGCAACTGGTGGACAAGGTCAAGACCAAGCATAAGCAATTAGGTACCCTGAAGTAGTTGTTAAATCTCTTTCTTGTATTGTTTTCCTATAAGTTATTTGGATTTTTTTTTTTTTGCTAGAAGGTTAAAATTTTATAAAGCAAAAAGAAACAAAGAAACAAAGCCCTATGATAGTAACAACTCCACCTTCGGCAATGCCATTAGCAGAGCCCTATCAAGGGAAGAAAAAAAAATTAACAGAATCGAAATCTCTTACAAGCCAAAGCATCCCAAACTACTGCTCTAGCTATAAGAGAAGGACAGTAGGTCCAACAATCTGATATAAGATCTAAAGCAGCTCTATGGGCAAGGATGTCTGCAACAGCATTTCCTTCCCTAAAGCAAGTTGTGTATGTAATAGATTTATTTTGATAATTCCTTAACAAACAATTCCATTGCTGCTGGAATCGCCATGGAATATTGTTAGTTCGAATGCTAGCAATTACAGCTTCCGAGTCACTTTCAAGCCAAACTTTTGCTAGACCTAATCGAACACGTTCCTGAGACCTCTAATTACTGCTGAGAATTCTGCAATAAAATTAGTGGTAGAAAGGATGTAATCACTAAAAGCATATATGACTTGACCAGAGCAATCTCGAATGACTCCACCAGCCCCAACCTCTCCAGGATTTCCAAGAGAACTCCCATCAACATTAATTTTATACCATCCTCTCATCGGTTTTGTCCATAAAACTGTGACCACCCTACTTTGTTTACTTCTTTGAATATGAATATGTAGAGATTTTGAAGCTACTAGATCATGAACAGATTTAACAGCTTGAGGATAAATGCAAGTCATATCCTGAATGCGCTGCACAAATTCTTCATTGTGGCAAAAAGATTGGGGGCCAGCCCATCAAAGCAACTAGTGTTCCTGGTTGTACATATTGCCGATAGGACCATAATAAGAAGAGGCTTCCATATCTTTGTAAGAGGCACAATCCGATGCTTCCTTTTCCACCACATTAGTAATGTATCAGCATTTGAAGGAATAATCCATTGGAGGTTGAAAATTGATAGGATTTTCTGCCAAACCGAGCAAGAAAAGCCACATTCAAAGAAAACATGTTGAAATTTTTCCTCTACCCCAAAGCAAAGATGACATCGAGAGACAATTGGGACTTTTTTTTTAACAGCATCATTGCATTGGAGGTGTGAATGAAACCAGCTCCAGCCAAACAAAGAATCCCTAGGCTGCAAAAATTTGTTCCAAACTAGCTTGCTCCACGGCCGAACCTCAAACGAAGGGATCAATTCATGAGAGTTGAGCTACAGGCACCTAATTATAACATTTTAGATGGATTTTACCATTGCTGATTTGTCATTCTAAAATTATCTTCTTCCTTTTAATAAAATAGTTATCTTGATTAATGTCAAGTTTGACTAGCAGTGTAGAAGAATATTGTTTTTGGTAAACCAGTCTTTTATTTGTTTATCATTTGTATTCAATAATTACCCATGAACAATTGCTTTGCTACATTCATAATAATTTTTTTTTTTAAATTATGATCCAATGGAAGTGCAGTTTTGTATTGTCTATGATGGAGAATTGGAGATAGTGAATTTAAGCTGTATTCTTTGTTCATGGGTTATATAGCCTTATAGGCCTTCTCGTGTTAGCTTTCTATCTCATTTTCCTGAATTTCTACTATTTCTCTCTTTTTGTTTTATGAAGTTTATTCATGCTGTTGAAACTTCATTTTCTTTAATTTATTGAATAAAAGATATTTACATTGTGAAAGCAGGAAATTTTGGAAAACATTATGTAAGTCTAAACTAAAAACAAAAATGTAAAAAAATAGAATGAGAGAAATAAATGAATAAAAGAATGTAAGAAACAGACCAAGAAAGCATACCTCTTATCTCTATTTGATGAAATCTGACTATTAGATCTCCATCCATAGCTCATTGGCCAGCATGGGAAAACAACAGCATATAGGATCTGGACTTGTATTTTTTATTTTTTATTTTTTATTTATTTATTTATTTATTTATTTTTTTTGGGGGGGGGGGGTGTATTTCTAGGGTTTGGATGTGAGATTTTTCAATCAAGGTTCAAAATCTCGAAACTCAAGGGTGTCTCGACCCTTGGGAAAACCGAAATTTCCGAGATCTTGGCGAGACACTACACGAAAGCCACGAAGGTTTCAAATGTGTGTTTCAACCCTAAAATGACCATTTTATGGCTTGATACTTCAGGAAAACCTTATTTTAGCATATATAACACATTTAAACTATAAAATTGTAAAAATAATCAAACATGGTGGTTGTTTGGGTTTATACCCATGTTTGGCAGTGTCGATTTGAAGTTTAGATGTAAACTTAGGGTAATATTAGCTATTATATATGATGACACACTAATAGAAGATAAAAAAAAACCCAATGAGCCAGTAAAATTATATTTTAGGAGAAGAATAAACATAATAGCATTAATTAGTTAATTGTCATAGTCAAAATCCAAAGTAGTCAAGTAGACTATACAATCATAATTCATACATTATGTCGAGACCAGTTGAGAACTTGTCGAAAAATGTCGAGAAATGGTCGAAAATGTCAAAAACTGGTCGAAAATGTTGAGAACTTATTGAGACTAGTCGAGAATCTCGAGATCTTGTCTTGACCTGTTCGAGAAGTTTGAGAATCTCAAGATCTCAGCTAGATACGCCAAGATTTTGAACCATGCTTTCAATTAAACATTTCAACATGCAGATTTTAACAATGTAAATATATACGAGAACAAAATATCTTGGGATAGAAAATAAATTGGGTTTTTCTTTGGCTTTTATTGATAGGGAATAAAATTAGTGTTATTGTGGATCTACAGGATACTTAGATTGTGTGAAACCAAGGGAGAGAGAGAGCGAGAGAGAGAAAAGAGGGGAACCATATGAGGACCACACTGTTGTGTAGGGATGATACAAAGTCTTGCTAGTATTTTATTGTTGTTAAATGATGTTGAGACGAATTGAAGAGAGTTAATTGATCCTCTCCTCCTACCTTTGTTTATAATGAAGCAACTAAAAAGCAAGATTACAAAAATAACCTTCAACTCAAAGAGATAAAATAGAACCTAATAGAAACTAAGTCATAATATAAAAGGAGACTAAACATAACACTTAATATGCCTAAAACAGCCCCAACTACACATGGTTAGCGCTAGATAGTGCAAACCATATTTTCAACTCCAACACTCTCCCTCAAGTTGGTGCATAGATATCATCTATTCCTAACTTAGACAAAATTATTTGAAATGACTTGACAAGTAAGCCTTTGGTGAACATATCGGCCAGCTGATCTTCTGATCTGATATGCGGAATCTGAATCTGACCACTCTCGAGCTTTTCTTTAATAAAATTGCAATCTATTTCAACATGCTTAGTCCGATCATGTTGAATTGGATCATTGGCAATGCTAATAGCGGCCTGAACTGTAGCGGATGACCTTAATAGATTCTTGAGTGCTTGAATTTCTTCAATTGATAATGTAGGTAACATCCCAGTAGGTGGACAAGTCTTTGTCTGATTTGCCTGTGGTGCTCAAAAATTTATGTTTCTCTGTAGGTTCTTGTCACACCTCTTGGCCTCAAAGTCAGCTGGTTTGCCATGTAATTTCCAGCAAGTTTCTTTGGTATGACGCTCTTTCCCATAATATTCACACCGAACAAGGGTGAGTTTGGAAAGAGGAGAACCACTGGGCTGAGTAGTCTAGAGGGCTGATCTCTCTGCTAGAAGAGGAGGCATCATGGATGTCTGGCGCATATCCTCAGACTGTACCAAAGCATAAGCTTGCTCTAATGATGGTAGTGGCTCTCTACTGAGGATTTGAAATGACTTGACAAGTAAGCCTTTGGTGAACATATCGGTCAGCTGATCTTCTGATCTGATATGCGGAATCTGAATCTGACCACTCTCGAGCTTTTCTTTAATAAAATTACAATCTATTTCAACATGCTTAGTCCGATCATGTTGAATTGGATCATTGGCAATGCTAATAGCGGCCTGAACTGTAGCGGATGACCTTAATAGATTCTTGAGTGCTTGAATTTCTTCAATTGATAATGTAGGTAACATCCCAGTAGGTGGACAAGTCTTTGTCTGATTTGCCTGTGGTGCTCAAAAATTTCTGTTTCTCTATAGGTTCTTGTCACACCTCTTGGCCTCAAAGTCAGCTGGTTTGCCATGTAATTTCCAGCAAGTTTCTTTGGTATGACGCTCTTTCCCATAATATTCACACCGAACAAGGGTGAGTTTGGAAAGAGGAGAACCACTGGGCTGAGTAGTCTAGAGGGCTGATCTCTCTGCTAGAAGAGGAGGCATCATGGATGTCTGGCGCATATCCTCAGACTGTACCAAAGCATAAGCTTGCTCTAATGATGGTAGTGGCTCTCTACTGAGGATTTGGGCACGAATCTGGTCAAATTCAATATTAAGTCCAGCTAGAAAATCATACACACGAAACTTGTCTTTAGCACTTTTCATTGTAGCAGCATCAGTAGAACAAGCAGCTGTAAATGTGTCATAATAGTCCAACTCCTGCCATAGATTGCACAGCTCTAAGTAATATTGGGAGATAGTTATATCCCATTGTTTAGTAGCACCAATCTTCACGTGAAGGTCATAAATCAAGGAGTAATTTCTAACTTGGGAGTAAGTCTCCTTGGCTGCCTTCTAAATCTCAGTAGCATCAGATAACAAAACATACTCTCGACCAATTTTGGGATCCATTGACCCAATCAAATAAGCTATCACAATAGAATTTTCAGATGCCCACTTATCATAAAGTCCATCCGTGGTTGCAGCCTTGCAGGTGCCCTTTTTTTTACCATTAATATAACCTAGTAGGCCTCTTGCAAAGATTGCCATCTGTATTGTTTTATACCACATCAAATAGTTTGTCACATCCAACTTAATTGGGTTAAGGGGAATGGAGGTAAATTCAATCTTGGGGTTCTCTATATTAGGGGATGCACCGTCAGAGTAATCAGACATCTGAATAAGTGTTCAATGGAAAATACCTCTAACTGTGACTCCGTGTATCACTCTTATGGGAACAAGAGACACAAAGGAAGCAATTTTCGATCTTCAAATTAGCATAGAAAAATCGAGGTTGGCTATCAGGTTGATCTCTTCAAAGTATATCCCTTCAATAATGGATACACGGCAAGGCATCAAAAAAGGTGCGTGAACTGATTTAGTTCATCTCGTCACTAGAAAAAAATCTAGAAATAAACACTGATAATGCTGAAAAGTCTGAAAAATCTGGAAATAAAAGACCAGATAAGTCTGAAAAATTTGGCGGTAAGTGATGAGGTATATATGGTTTGATAGGCTAGGTGTAGGTTGCAGGTTAGGGCTATGGGATAGGTGTAGGTTCAAGGTGAGGGACTTACAGCAATGGATTACAGCAGGTTAGGGGTTTGGAGGGGCTAACGGTAAGGGATTACAACAGGTTGCAGGGTATTGCTTGCGGCAGGGAAGAAACTCTGGCAGAACCAATAGATTTAACTGGTTATGGCGGTAACCAGTAGAGATTCAGATGGCTCTGGTATGGTGATATCAAGAATTAGATCTAGAAAAGAAACTCTGGCAGAATGGATCTGGGTTCAATAGTGGAATGGCTGACGGAATGGATCTGGTTGATGGTGGTGCTGATATGAGGTCCTGTGGCTATCGGCTGGGAAGTTGAGAAGTTGCGGCAGGTTCTGTGGCTATTGGCAGGTTCAGGGAAGTCTGTAAGGTATTTGCGGCAGCTTCAGGAAAGAAAAGAAGGAAGAGAAAAAGACTTGGAGACTTGCGGAAGGTTTAGAGAAGCCTGTTATGGCTGTCGGCAGCAGTAGGGAAGATAGAAGGAGATGGCGGCAGGTTCTGAAGGAGAAGTAGAAGAGAAAGAGAAGAGAAAGAGGCAATGGTTCTATGGCTTTGATACCATGTTGAGATGAATTGAAGAGAGTTAATTGATCCTCTCCTCCTACCTTTATTTATAACGAAGCAACTAAAAAGCAAGATTACAAAAATAACCTTCAACTCAAAAGAGATAAAATAGAACCTAATAGAAACTAAGTCATAGTATAAAAGGAGACTAAACATAACACTTAATATGCCTAAAACACCCCCAACGACACATGGTTAGCGTTAGATAGCGCAAACCATATTCTCAACTCCAACAAATGAAAATGACTAATTGTTAATGTCATCATGAGACTGTTCGTACATGGACTTATCACTTATATTCTCTCTTCCAGCCCTTGTTCTTTTCATTGATAGACCTCAAGAACATCTCTAAAGTTCTTTGTTGAACTACAATTGTCATTTTTTTTGGGGGGGGGGGGGGTGCTAAAAAATCAAACGGTCAAACCCAACTCGCTCATTTCCTCAACTCACTCGTTGGTCTCATATGCTGCTCTGTCTACTGATATGCTGACCCCTCATTGTTCTCAGGCGTACAACACCACCGTCATACACACAATCACAAACGGCTATCACCAACCGAGGCTGTTACCATTCTGTCCTCAACATTTGCAAACATATAAAGCAATAAAGCAAGACTGTAAAGCACACAGAGATGTACGTGTTTCTGCAGTGCCAGATGCCTACATCCATGGAGTAATGCCCAATAGGCTCCGTACTTAATACTTTTCTCGTTTCGCCAGCTACAATTGAGAAGGAGCTACTACTGATTTACCCAGCTACGTCTGAGAAGGCACTACAGCGCCTCACTTTAGGTAGCTACAACTACCAAGGAGCTATAACCCCTACTTTACGTAGCAACAACTATGAAGGTGTTACGATGTCTGATTTTAGTTAGCTACAACTGCCAAGGAGTTACTACCCCTATTCTCGGTCAGCTACAACGGTGAGCCTTCACATACAACAAATGGGCTTATAAGATTGCCCTACAATGCAAGTACATGAACTTAGGAATTACAATGGAGATCAACCCAAAACCCTAAAATCCCAAATGCAATGAAAACTTTGGTAGTGTTACCTTTGTGAAGTTCCCTGTCTTGGTTGTGCTAGCTAGTCGCCCACTCTTTAATTCTTCCTTCTCTTTGCTTCTCTTTGCGCGTTTCTTCCTTCCTTTCTTCTTCATGAACCCATTGCTAGTCTTCAATCAATGCCTCAACAACCTCTTGAAGAATTCATGGAGGTATGTCTTCTAGGGATTGAAGGTAAGGAGCACTCTTTCTCTCTCTCTCTTCTTCCTCTTCTTTCTTTTTATTCTCCTTTTCTTTTTTCTTCATTTCCTTTCTTTTGGATGTTTTATTTTTCTCAAGAGGATAACTAGAAACATGTAAGGAAAGCCCTCTTATAAGCCCTCAAGAAAACCTAACCTTGAATGCCAAATCTAAAGGTCACAATTATAAGATCTCCTTGCCCATGTTTGGAATCATGTCATTCCTTGGTGGTCGTCAGGTAGTGTTGACGTTGCTTCTTGGACCGAGCTTTACTCGGGATTTTGTCAGATCCAAAGGGTCTATTGCTCCATGGGGGCAAGTTATTCCTTGGCACAGTTTCATTACTTGGCGTGCATTGACGTGCACTCTCCCTACTCGGGATTTTCTCTTCAGAAGGATATCAAGATTCCATTGAGTTTGAGATGCCAAGGCCAATTTACGGAATCTGACGGACTCCAATTCTGTCTGTAATAGGAACATTGTTTCTTCTTGGAGCCTCAATATTGGGCTCCTTAGAGTTTGTTGTTGTTGTTCTTTGGTTTGAGTTTTTCTTTGTGTTGCAGTTTACAAACAAAATACCAGAACAGTAAATGGTGAATGAGAGAAAGAAGAAGATGAAGAAGAAGAGAAGGAGAGGATGAACCCTACAAGTAATAGGGAAATCCGATTGTGTTCTCCTTCTCCTATGTGCCTTTATTTATAACAATGGAAAACAATAGAGTTTAGGAAACTTTCCTAATTACACATAAGGTAACTAGGAAAGTAGAGTAAGACAACTTAGGAAATATAAAATTCCAAACTAGGGCAATATTCCTATTGCGATAGCAGCTATAGGATACTGTTCACATGAACGGTACCTTGTGACAGTTGTAGGCTGGCTGAAATGAACCGGATGGACTCATTGATAGGACTGAAACAATTGCTGCCAGCTGCTTCTTGTGACTGAAAAATATGGCATCACCTTCCCACTCTGTTAGCACCACAAAAAGAGAAATTACTGGAGATAAAACTCACACCCATCATCAAAAGAACAGCTTTCGACAATTATGATGGGCCATCCCTTCCTAATCAGGTTTTCCATTGTAAACATCTTCTCGAGCATTGCATTCCACATGAAAAAGCAAACCCTATGTGCAACCACCTCTTCCATATCATCCGACGAGTAAAAACTGTCCATTAATCCAACCTCATAAAGGACTTCACTAAGAATTGACTTCTCCCCCGTCTCCAAAAAGTTATGATATCTTTCCCTTCTTTTGTATATTCAGAACATTTGTATCACTGCCCTTTCCACCTCTCAATCAGTTAAATTCCTCCTAAAATATTGTAACCAACCATTCTCTCCTCCACCCAATCCATGTGCTCCTCTACTACTGCATCTCCTCTCCATGCAATGGAGAAAATTTCCTGTAACTTATCCTTCAATGGCCCCTCCACCCACCAATGGTTGTGCCAGAATCTCACCCGTCCATCCCCTACACAAAATCTGACCTGAGCTTTGTGTTTTTGGGATATTTTCCAAATTGCATTCCACACTCCCACCCTGTGGACCTCATATGTTTCCAAACCACCTTCTTTAAGTCAATATTTTGCCACAACCACCTCTTTCCATAACCCCACTTGATTCTTTCCCAATGTCAACCATTTACCCAAACAATCGATCCACTGGAACCTCTGGTCACCCTTACCATGCCCCAAGAAGTGCCACTGAATATTCTCTATCCTCCTACCTATAGTCGTAGGCATAGAGAACAAAGACATGAAATAAATGGGGATGTTTGAGAACACACTCATAATGGGTGTACACGTAGTTTGGGGAATTTTTTTTCCCTTTTAGGGGTCTACTGTATGTTGTGGCCTTGTATCGTATCTTCTCAATTTTCAATAAAATCTCTATTGTTGGTTATCAGAACTTTTTTGGAGGGGGTGTGTGTCTGGTCAGTCTAGTCCATCCACAATTATTGTTGCCCTCATTTTCTTCCTACATTGGGGGCAAACTATTGTGATATACTCTGTAAGCTCATCACCCTGCTCATCCAACTTGACATTCATTATTTCATATTGTGTGTCTGATGTTGAGATATGCATGAGCCTTGAATGTCCACCACATACGCATTGTCATCAATGACCCGCCACAGCTAATTGTAAGCCCATCATCCATCTGCCTTTAGGATTAACTAATCTGTTGTACAGTCAAGGTTTAAAGTATCGATATCGGGTATCACATCGGTCGGATGATAATAAGAAATGTATCACATCATATTGTTGATGCACAAGATACACTAGAATATACTAGGATATGGGCAAGATACGCATGGAATGCTTAGGGAACATGGAAAATATAATTTTGAAGCATAGAAACTATTGTAATGTGCTATAATATATTTATGTCCAGGTTTAGTGTTACCTAACATTGTCCAGGTTCAATGTTCCTTATCATCTTACCTTCTCTACCATATTTGTACATATCTCATATTATAAATAGATGAGACCTTTGTCTATACAAACAAGTCAAACCATTATTCAACATGGTATCAGAGCTAAGGTGATCAGCTCTTCCCCTAGTGTTGCCTCCTTCCCTTCTGCCGCCGCCGTCACCGCCTGCTTCAACCTCCAGCCCTCTTTCTCTAAGGCGGCCCTTCTACCTCCGGCAACCCTTCGGGGTGATGTACTTCTAAACTTTTTTCAAACTTTTTTTTTAGTTGCTTTATATAATTTATTGTCAGTAGTTCATTTTTCTCAATCATGTCAGATTTGACTACTGCATCAACTGTCACCGAGGGCTCTAATGATCGGAGCTCCGGCTTTCCTACATTCTCTCCTTGTTCCATTAAATTGGATGAGAATAATTACTTGATGTGGTTTTGTTCTTGCTTCCTCTCTATTGTTTCCCGTGGCTTTTCAGGATGTCTTACTGGTGACGCTAAGAAACCTACCACAGATGACAATACCCTAAGCAAATGGAACACCGACAACTACCTTTTGATGTCATACCTCATCGGTGCCATGAATCCAAACATTGCAAGCAAATATTTGTTACTAGATTCGACGGCAATCATATGGAAGGCAGCAAAGGAGATGTACTCACCAAGGAATCAAGTCGTGTATCGATACCATATCGGACAGTAGAAATTAAGAGACGTATCATATTGTATCGTGGATACGGTGGATACGCACGGATACGCATGGATACGGGGCAAGATACGCACAAAAATGATTAAGGAACATACAAAACACAATTTTAAAGCAAAAAACACTATAATTAGCAACATTAAAAAGAAAAGGTTTCTTACATCATAGACACATGATTATGGGGCAGGATACGCACAAAAATGATTAAGGATCATATAGAACACATTTTTAAAACATAAAAACACAATAAATCTATAATTAACAACATTAAGAAGGAAAGTGTTTCATACATGTAAATTACTCAGCTAATTCCATGTCGAGTGACGGCCCGGATTGAACTCTGACTCATATTGGGGAGGAAGAGGTGCAACCAATATTATTTGGAATGTATCTCTTATCCATGTACAATAGGTAAACCAATCCATATGTTGATTATAGAAGGTAGTTAACTGGTAGTAAAAACGTGTATACTCTTCTGAAGTCGACATTCTCGTTTCTGGGACCCACGATGCCTCAGTTTGACTTTTATGTGATGTACTACCAGCATCGATGTTCACCATTCTTGCTCCATTGTCTGCAGCAGAACTCATGCTCATTGACTCCATTTCATACGTAATCATATTAGGATCATCATCATGGAGTTGTTGCTTCCCCTTCCCCTTCCCCTTCCCCTTCCCCTTTCGGCTATAACTCCTTTATTGTAAGTGACCACCATGATCATCGTTTTGAGTTGTATGAGTATATCCTGCCTCCTCTGTAAAGTGCACTGGATCATATGATTGCATACCACCACCAGTACCACCATCATCACTCCTACCACTGACCCCACCACCACCACCACCACCACCACCACCACCATCGTCATCATCATCATCATCATCATCATCATCATCATCACCACTCTCTTCAGAAATAGTGCCTCCATATTTAGCACCTGACCTCGTCCTTCTAGCATCACCATCAGAGGGGGACGAAGTACTCTCACTTTGGACTTGATCTTGTGTTTGTGATGGTGGTTGTGTTTCGTCTTCTTCATTTAGTTGACGAATGATGTCATCTATTAAAGGATCAGGTCTAGTAGATTGTCTATCCTCAGCAATCTCATCCATCACAAATGCTCTATCGGTGACCTTTACCCATGCTCTAATTGGGTCATCCTCATCAAGCGCATGGGTCATGTCAAGTGGGTCAATGTAGGTTTTTGTCTCATTTGGCTGCTCTGACTCCATAAATTTTTTCATCAACCTCATGTTGTAGTGCACGTAGACCAACTTCTGAAGTTTTTGATGGCTGAGGCGGTTACGTGGTTTAGTATGTATAAGCCCAAAAGTGCTCCAGTTCCTTTCACAACCACTTGAGGAGGCCGTTTAGAACAAAATCCGGATTGCAATCTTCCTCAAATGTGGAGCACTTGTGCCATAGTTAAGCCACCAATCAGCTGCACAAAGAACAATATTTTCAATCAGCCACTAATTAGTTAAGTAAGACACCAATCAGTTAAAGACAAAAATAATATGTCCATTGTCTAACTTACCAGGAGCCATCTTGAAGGCAGCAGCCTTAGCAACCCGATCACCAAATTCTCCCCCGGTATTCATGGAAAATTTTAATCTACAGTAGTTAAATAACTTTAGCCAATCATAAAGGGTTTGTGCAACTAACATTTATAGAAAACAAAAGTAGTTTTTATTACCTATTCTGTGGCCAACAAGGCATTATTTATATCTGGCTCCATTCTATTGATAACTTTTCTAACAGCTTCTATATATTTCAACTCATACCCCAATCCAGAGTTTGAATATTGTTGATCCGGGTTTAAGTAATATGCTACACATCCAGCTGTAAGAAACATTAGAAATTTATAATTCAAATCCTAACTGATAAATATAAAAAGCAATAGTCTAAAACTAATCGAAACCAAAGTACCTGCCATATGAATGTCTTGTAACAACATTCCTTCCCTTCAGTTCTCTATAATCTTCAAATATTTTTTCTTGGATGATGGGTTCCATTCATGTAACTTATACCTTATCATCTGTATTGCATAGACTAATATCCCCATTGTTCATTCCTTATCACTATCAACCAACTTAAGTAAAACAAATAGGGGCTTCATAATCTGAGTTATTTCATCAACCTTCTTCCAAAATTTTGTTGACATAAGAATTTCTGTCACCTCAGTCCCTATCTTGGTTGCATGATATGTACTCGACAACTATTCTCCACTAGTTACCATTTAGAGTAAACTTGCCTTTCGCTGCTCAAGGCTGTCCAAGGCAACATAGTTGGTTGCAAACCTTATTGCTCCAGGCCTTATCAAGTCCCCTTGTGTGTGCTTCCTCATTAAAGCCAACACCCAACTGTAATTGTAAATAAAATTTGTTACCGTCCTTGCTTGACCAACCACCTTAGCCACCTTGGGCAACTCTTCAATATCTTTAAACATTAAGTCAATACAGTGTGCAGCACAAGGTGTCCAAAATAAGTGTTGCCTCTTCAGCATAAGGGTTAGTCCGGTTTTTTTGTAATTAGTAGCATTATCAGTAACAATCTGAACTACATTTTTCTCCCTAACTTCCTCAACAACTTCATCCATCAGTTTGAAGATGTACTATGCATCTTTCACGTGGGCGGATGCATCCATTGACTTAAGGAAGATGGAACGCCCATCATAGTAGACAAGAAATTTGATGATGGACAGCCTTGTGGGCCCACTCCAACCATCACACATGATGGTTACTCCATACTGGGACCATTTTTGTTTGAAGGTTTATATAATCATTCACTTCACCCACTATGGCATCCAAGTAAGGGCCACCAATCTGATAAGTTGTAGGGGCCGTCACACCAGGTCCACAGCGCTGTATCTCCCTCACCATTGCCTTGAAATAGGGATCTTTGGCCTTGTGTGATGGGATAAATACACTGTGGAACCATCTAGTGATAGACTTTCCCATTCTATCACCCATGGACTTTGAATGCATCGACTCCTCTATCCTATGTTGCCCTGCATCTCTTGGTTTGAAGGGCATTGAAGGAGTCATTTCATGAATTTCTGGGCTTTTTTTCCTCTTGCCTCTCATTCGATCAAACATACCTCTTACACTGCTGGATTTACTCAATGAAGTTGGTTGCTTGCCCCTGCTTCTCTGTGTCCCACTACTACCAGCACCACTACCACCAACACCCTGAGACATAAACCTTATTAGTTGGTCTTCATTCCAACGTTTCTCTACTGCCTCATGCCTTGAGCTCCTAACCACTTGCTGAATCTCATCTTCAGCATCCATATCGGATCCCTCATAATCCTCTAAATTTAAGTGACCCTCATTCTCCATAAGGTTTTCTGTTATTCTCTTTGCATTATCCTTCCTCTGTTTTCCTTTTGTTTTTCCTTCAGCTAAGTGCTTTGCCATTGCCCTGCTCACCTCCACTGGACATTTTGAGCACTTCTTGATATTGGCAAAACCCCCTGCCATGTGTTGCTTTTGCCGTGTCACCCCACTACCATGATGTTCAGTGCCACAGAAATTGCACTTTGTCGTCAATCTATTGTCGTTGATTTTAGTGCAATACAACCAACCCACGTCTTTGTTCGCCATATTCCTACACATCACACGTGTGATATGACATACGAGGTTAATATGAAATGTCAAACCTAGCAAACTATTTTCATTTAAAAAATAATTGGATTGTTTTCAATGATATGAAGAAAAAACTTAATCAAGAATATGGACTATATTTTATACAACTGTATTTTGAATTGAATCAATTTTAAAGGGTTAATGATTAGAAAACTTAATCGTCAATTTATAGATCATGCATATTAAATTAATGGAGGAGTATCTCCTAAGGTAATGTTCCTAGACCATGTATGCTAGACTAGGCTGTTCACAAAAAAAAAAAAATATGCTAGTCCAGGTTCTCTTATAGTCCATATTACCGTACATACAAGATACCATATATGGTCGTTCCAGTCCAAATCTAGACCCAATTAAGCTCGGTCCAGTTAAGACACAGTTTTCCATTTTTCTTAATATGAAATCAAATGATTTAATAAAAAAATAAAATAGGAGAAATTGAGAGCACAGAGAGCAGAGAGCAGAGAGCAGAGAGAGAGAAAGAGCAGAGAGCAGAGAGCAGAGAGCAGAGAGAGAGGGTAGAGAGAGAGAGAGAGAGCAGAGAGTAGAGAGAGAGGACAGAGAGAGAGAGAGCAGAGAGCAGAGAGGTATTATATTATATAATTTATAAATCAATTTTTTGTAACCAAAAAATAAAAAAATGCTGAGAAGTGATAACAGAGAAGAGAACAGAGAGCAGAGGGTAGAGAGAGAGAGCAGAGAGCAGAGAGAGCTGAAAGGTACTATATAATTTATATTTATATATCTAATTTTTTAAACAAAAAATAAAAAAAAAACTCAAAAATTACCATTGAACACCAAAGATGGTAGATCAGTGGTCTACACATCTTATATAATTCGTAGAAAACCAAAGGAATTATTTTTGTAAAAAAAAAAATCAAAATTTTAATTGTTCTTCAAAAAATTCTCAAATCGAATCTCAAATCAATGTTTAAATCCATGATTGTAGTATGCATTCATCAAATAAGACCATACTTCACTGATTCATGGCAAAAAAACAACACAAAAATCGAATTAATATGAAAAAAATTGAAGTTCAAAGTCATACCTTAAGGGTTTTCCGCCTGTGGAGCTTGAAGAGATGATTTTAGTTTCTAATCTTCACAAACAAAGTGTTTAATGCCTCCTTTTCAGTCATTTTAGGGCTAAGAATCAAAGCCCTATGCTATTTTGGAGAAATCTCAAAGGAAAATCGATTTTTGGAGAGAAGAACGGGTATCGGCTGCTGGAAAATGACGAACAGAAGCTGAGTTTTGGATGTTTTGATACTACTCGATACATAAGGGGTGTATCGACCAGTATCGAGCCGTATCGGTTCGATACTGGTCGATACATTAGGTTTTTCTTTTTAACTAATTTCAAAACTGTATCGATACACATGTTATGTATCGACTGTATCAAGCCGATATCTAGCCGTATCGGCTCGATACGGGGCGATACGGTCAATACGGTACGATACTCTACTTTTTTTAAGAACTGGGATACGTATCGCCTTGTATCGTATCGACTAGTGTCGATACCAATACGTATCGTCCGATACGCAGCGTATCGTATCGATACTTGATTCCTTGGTACTCACAAGTAGGGAATGATGCTCAGGTATATGAGATGCAGAAAAAAAATTAATGATACAAAACAAAAAGAACTTTCTTTATCTAATACTATTCTGAACTACGTGTCATGTGGCAAGAGATGTATTATTATGAAGGATTCTCTGCTACATGTTCAACTAATGCCATGAAATTTGCAAAGAGAGAAGATAAGTTTCGGGTTTATGTTTTTTTGGTTGGCCTAAATGTGGAATTTGATCAGATCCGTGCTCATGTTCTAAGTCGTGATCCTTTCCCCTCCTTAAAGTAAGCCTATGCCATGGTCCAGGCTACAAATAGCAGATGGATAGCCATGCTTCAACCGCCTCTAACAGATCGCTCCGCTTTATTCACCGGTACAAGTTCCTCTACCACAGGTAATTTTGTCTATCATGATTCAGACAGGGAACCAATTAAATGTGAGTTCCATGGTAAAGAACGTCACACAAAAGAATATTGTTGGAAGCTTCATAGACGTCCTACAAATGGCAAAGGTTGGGGGCGGGGTCGAGGTTACAACTCCGGCCAGGCTCATCAAACGGAGTTTGATGATGTTGGTCACACTCCTCTTGGTAATGACGAATTGATGAACTAGCTACGCCACCTTCTGCTTCAGACTGGCCCTTCAAAGTCAACTGCTGCCCCTCCTTCCAACTTTGCTAAATCAGGTATTTCCCTCGGTAGTCCCTATGTATCCTCGGCCTCTACACCGTGGATCATTGACTCCAGGGCCACTGATCACTGTACTGGGTCTTCCCATTCTTTTGTTGATTATTTTCCTAGTTCTAGTAAAAGTAAAGTGCGAGCTACTAATGGATCTCTTTCCACTATTTTCGGGAAGGGTTCCATCAGATGCTCTCCTACCTTATCCCTTTCATCAGTTCTCCATGTGCTTAATTTTTCTACTAATCTTTTATCCATTAATAGTCTGACTCGTGATTTGAATTGTTAAGTCAACTTTTTTCCTTCTCACTATGTGATTCAGGACTTGGTGACGGAGAAAACGATTGGCAGTGGTAAAGTGGTTGATGGTTTGTACTTGCTTACATCTGTATTCGAGTCCTCTGTTCCCAGCTCACAGGTACCCTCTTCCAAAACACAGCTGGCCGCTCTCCGCATATGGCACCACCGGTTGGGACATCCACCTATCAAAAATATGTTTAAATTTTTTCCCCAGTTTTCCAAATTTTGTAATACAAACGAGTTCTTTTGTGATGCTTGCATTTTTGCCAAGTAAACTCGATCTGTCTATCCAATTTCCAATAAACGTAGTACAACTGCTTTTCATTTAATCCACTCTAATGCATGGGGTCCATCTCGATGTTCCTCAAATACTGTATACAAATGGTTTGTAACGTTTATTGATTGTAATACCCGGATCACCTGGATCTACTTGCTCCGCCAAAAGAGTAAAGTCTTTAGTTGTTTCCAACTGTTTCACCGGATGATCCAGACACAGTACACTAGGAAGATAGCAATTCTTCGGACTGATAATTGGACGAAGTATACAGATGGGGTCTTTCAACATTATCTGACGGAACATGGAATTCTTCATCAAACAAGTTGTGTCGATACTCGGGCACAAAACGGCGTCGCTGAACGGAAAAACTGCCACTTATTAGAGGTTGCTCGATCCTTGATGTTTCAGATGTATGTACCCCCTTCATACTGGAGTGAGGCCGTCCTTACAGCTGCCTACCTCATCAACCGAATGCCTTTTTGAATACTTGACTTCCGTCGTCTAATAGAGTTACTGCTTTGCCCGTAATCACCACCATCCTGGCAAATTGGATCCCCGGGGTCTTCAATGCATTTTTGTGGGTTACTTTGCTACCCAGAAAGGGTACAAATGTTATCATCCTTCATCTCGCCGGATGTTTGTCTCTATAGAAGTGGTCTTCCATGAGTCTGAGGGCTTTTTTGGGGTCCTTACACCTCTTTAGGGGGAGTCTCCAAGTGTGATTGAACCAGTTGAAGTTGAAGATGCGCTTGGACCAATTAAAGACCTCCTAGTGCCCGCTGATACAGAAGTGACATCTCCAAGAGTTCAGATCCTCCGGCTGCTCCAGCACTGCCTCTTATGAAAGTATTCACTTGATCCAATCTGACACTCCTAATCTCGGTCCTACGTCGTCTGATGAGTCTGATTCCGATAAGGCTGCTTTTGATCCTACTCTGGAATTGCCTATTGCTCTTAGAAAATGTGTGAGATCCTGTACTCAACATCCGATTTCTAACTTTGTGTCTTATGAGTCTCTATCTCCTCCCTTTCGTGCTTTTGTTACTTCCCTTGCTTCTGTTTCCACTCCATCCACCTGGCAGGCAGCTCTGACTGATCCCAAATGGAAGGCAGCAATGTTGGAAGAAATGCATGCTCTTGACAAGAACAAAACTTGGAATCTTGTCCCTCTTCCTCCGGGGAAGAGATCTGTAGGATGCAAATGGATTTTCGCAGTGAAGCACAGAATGGATGGAACGGTTGATAGGTACAAAGCTCAATTAGTTGCAAAAGGGTATACACAAACCTTTAGGATCGACTATCAAGAGATGTTTGCACCTGTAGCCAAGCTAAACACTGTTCGGGTTCTACTCTCTGTGTGGTAAATCTTGGTTGGAATTTACATCAATTAGATATAAAAAACACCTTTTTACATGGAGAGATAGAAGAAGAAGTATATATGGATGTTCCACCCGGTTTTATCAGCCCTCAGACTACTGGTAAAGTAGTCTGAATTGTGTATGTTGATGATATAGTGGTCACAGGAAATGACACCACCGAGATATCTCACTTAAAAACATTTTTGGGCATTGAATTTGAGATTAAAGACTTGGGCTCGTTACGGTACTTTCTGATAATTGAAGTTGCCAGATCAACTCAAGGGATCTTCCTCTCTCAGTGGAAATACACCCTTGATTTACCATCTGACACTGGTCTGCTTGGATGTGCTCCTGTAGATGCTCCCCTTGAGCCCAATGCTCAGTTGGAAAAGAAGGTTGGGGAATCAGTTGACAAAGGTGGATATCAACGATTGGTTGGCCGCCTAATTTATCTATCTCACACACGACTAGATATTGCTTTTGCTGTTAGTATGGTGAGTCAATATATGCTTGATTCTACTCTAGTCATTTGGATGCTGTGTATCGGATCCTGCGCTACCTAAAATCAGCACCTGGTCGTGGTGTTCTTTTGGCTCCTCATCAACATATGGATCTTGAATGTGCAACTTATACTGATGCGGATTGGGCCGGCTCTCTGGATGATAGATGCTCCACTTCTGGCTATTGTACCTTAGTAGGAGGCAACCTTGTTACATGGAGAAGCAAGAAACAATCTGTGGTGGCTAAATCAAGCGCTGAAGCCGAGTTCCTAGCAATGGCTCATGGGATTTGTGAGCTTCTCTGACTCAAAGGTCTTCTTCGATATTTACATGTTCCCATCAAGCTTTCTATGAAACTCTTCTATGATAACAAATCTGCCATTAGCATTGCTCATAACCTTGTTCAACATGATCACACAAAACACGTAGAGGTCGATTGTCACTTCATCAAGGAGAAGCTTGAAGATGGTCGTCTGCATTCCCTTTGTCAAATCTGAAGATCAACTTGCCGATGTCTTCACCAAAAGTCTTCCGGCTAAGACATTTTATCCTATTATGTCCAAGTTAGGAATGGCTGATATCTATTCCCCAACTTGAGGGGGAGTATTGTAATGTGCTGTAATGTTTTTATGTCCTGGTTCAATGTTACCTAACATTGTCCAGGTTCAGTTTATGTCCAAATTCAGTGTTACCTAACATTGTCCAGGTTCGATGTTTCCTATCATCTTACCTTCTCTACCATATTTGTACAAATCTCATATTATAAATAGATGAGACCTCTGTCTGTTACGGACAAGTCAAACCATTATTCAGTAGAAACACTTGAAATAAGCACCATAAAAAAGGAAAAGGTTTTTTTACGTTGATTCTAATACCAGGTTGAGTTGGAGGCTGGTTCAAACTCAGAGATAAAATAAATGTCAGGTAAGGAAGAAACCCATATGATGATGTACACAGTTTTAACATATGTGCAATATCGGCTCCAATCCATATATTGATAGTAGTGTCACTCCCGCTCATTTGTAGTGGATAATGTCGATAGTGTAATCAACAATGGCTATGCTTGACAACTTCCAAATGATGAACACCCAAGGCCGAAAGAAGCACCAGAAGAAGGGTATTGTCCATATTACAGTAACGAGGAGACATGATCTGCCAGTGGTCCAAAAAGTCTCTTGCGACATCACTAAGCATGAAAGCTTCTGCTGATGTAGCATCCAAAGAAAGCCAAGGAAAAGGAACTGTCTCAGGGAGATGGATATGCTTTCTGGAAAGAGCACCAAAACCAGGGTGATGGAAGTTTCACCGTTGACGCTTTGAGTCCTTAGAGAACCAGTGCGTTTTTTAATGGCAAAAGAAATTGGTGGTTCCCTTTTAACTGTGAGCTGGTTTCTTGCTGTACTGACTCGATGAGGCCTTGCACCATTGTGAACCAAGGACTTTGATTGTAAAATGGCCTTATTTGTCTTTCATTGTGGCATGAGGGTAACTGATGATAGTTCATGATATTATAAACTTAGTCTGTTGTACTTGTCCCCATTATTGGACTTAAATGATCTTAGTACTTATTAGTTGTGCTAATTTGTGGATTAATAATACAGCCATTTATTTTGGATGGTCCGACTCCCCAGGTTCTGATCTGAAGAGAGAGGAAATCGAGCAGCTCATTGTTCAGCTTATATTAGATCGTGTTTTGGTAAGACACTTTATTTTTGATTCACTGTATCTAATATTCTAATTGCAATGGTTGTAATATTTACACTGTTGTTTAGGTGCATGGCTAATATTAGATAAATTTCAAGATTCTATGAACTAATCAACATTGATTAGAATTCTAGAAACAAGATGTGGAATTCATCACTGTGTAGATTGTCATAGTGTATTACTGCAGAAAATAAAAGGTAAAGAAAAAAATCAGAAATGAGGGGCAGAGTGAATAGGAAGAAGAAAGAAAGTAATGGACTGAAAGGAGCATAAAGCAACATGTGGAATGTGGAATAGGTTGTTAGTAGATTCTTGGAAGCTCTATCCCTAATTGTTTTTGTTTGGCTTGTAGGAAAATTTGAGGGAAAAAACTTCTCTTCAGTAAACCATCACCACAGATAAATGGAAATCAAGATAGTGTACTAGTGTATAAATAATTAAAAAATAAAAATATTTTTCAGCTGTTCCCTGCAATCATCAGTGGAAGGATGTATAGAGATCAATGCACTAATTGAGAAAAGGCTGATGGTGATTTGATTCATGTAATAGAGACGATAATGATTCTGATCTGCAGAACAAAATCACTATTGATGGGTTGTAATCAGCCGCTAAAGGGGTTGAAACTGATAACCATGAAACTGATAACCAATGACTGCAGAAATGTGAAAGATACTAAGAATTATGTGTGCTTGACCAGATATGGGGAAGGAATGAAAACTGGAAATAAACAGTTCTAATTGTGTGATGTTGCAATGCTTAATTCTGTAATGGAACTATCATATAAAGTGAAGAACTAAAATTCAAGACCAAGTTGTCTGGTATCTGTATCAGGCAGCTTATCGGAAAGCATGTTTTACCGGACATAGGAGACGTACCAGAGAGACGTTTAATATGCTTTGATATGCATGAATTGCTTATGATACATGCGAAACAATTGTTTTTAAGGATTGTCTATTATAAATTAGCAATAAATTATAATATCCAATCAATGTCAGGTTATCTCTGTCTTCATGTTATCTATGTGATTCAAATCTTCATCAGCAAGTGCAATATCAAATCTTCACTATATGATTGGCAAGTGCAATATCATGTCTGATTGCAATGCTATTCACCACTGTCATGATATATAAAAACTTTGTTTCTCTATGTTCCTTCTAGGAAGAAGAATTTCAGCATACAGCATACACTACAAATGCTTATGTAACAATTGGACAAATTTGGAAGCAAATATTGCAAGGTAAGGAAGAGTTTCTCTTAAGGGCAATGTAGATTTAGTTACATATTGATGATAACTGATTAGTATTAAATTTATGAACTTCTATTTCCATGTCGTATTTGTTACTCAAGAAGGTATCCAGTTTTGTTATTGGATTTTCTTGTAAAATTTAACACTCGAAAAACATATCTTTCACAATTTTTACTTTTCCATTTGCGGATGTAATTGTTTGAAGTCTATAATGGTAGCCCAAAATGCTATATAGGCTATAAGCATCACCTATATTGTCTGGCATTGCCCAGGTGGCAAAGCGCTCCCGGATGCTCAGGACATCTGGTCTCTTTCATCACCAAGGCGTATCTGCTCACTGAAAAATAAGAAAAAGAAAGGAAAAAAGAAGGAAGACAAAGCAGGGACAGAGGGAAATGGAGGTGGAGGAAGAATGATAGGAAAGTAGAGAGAAGGAGAAGAGGATGGAAGAAGATGCAGTGGAATAAAGAGATTTATGAATATAGGGTGCAATTGGGCCAAACTGGCCTTGATTTTGAAAAACTAAGCCCAGCCTAGGGGCCAAGCCTTGGGACCCTTGGGCCTAGTGTCATGACCCAAAACCCGGACAAGGTGAGAGTACAGCCCTCACAGGCGCTGGTCTAACGACCAACCAAATACATTAAAAATTAAACTTTATTTCCACGAAATAATCCAACTTAACCAATAAATAAAGTAGCAAGACAATCAAAACTAATGGTGGCATTCTAGTGTGTATAAGCATGAAATAAAATGTACTTGTCTTTACACTTGAATTCAAAACCCTATTATATCAATTCAAACAAAATAAGAATTTCAACTAAAGCTAAGGGGCAGGCTTGTGCATCCTCTACACTTCTCCCTGTTCCTCTTTGACCTTCTCGTTATCTGAGATGAAATTTGTAAGGGGTGAGCTTACTAGACCATTAAGATAGAACATAACAGAAATACAACACTAAGACAAGCACAAAACAACTCGAATAAAACAATGCAAGAAAAACTAATTTTTTATTTATTTTCAAAACAATTCTCATTTAATTTCATATATGGCCAATTGCTTGGAATAAATGGCTACCACTGTCCTAGTAAAGAGTTCAACACAACCACTCTTTGGTCATCCCTCTATGACCTAGGAAATTTGATTACTCCCTTATGACCTTGATTATTTTGGTCACCCCTTAATGATCTTGGCTATTTTGGTTGCCCACCCTGGCTACTTTGGCCATTCGTACATGACCCAAACTCTCTACAGCTCCAGGGATCGCGACTCAAGTGGTACCCCCACCTTCATAGTCCACATATACTCTCCACTAGGCACAATGTAGCTCACACTTCACATTCTCTTAAGAGAGATGCTAAAATCATTACTCATGTATAATATCAACACATGGAACATCTAAAACAAGATAAAAGTTTAATCATCAATAAAACATATTATAATTAACATCAAGCCACTCTCACATGATTCATAAACAGATAATAAGATAGAACCAAAACATAAGTCAAAACCAAGGTTCTAAATTTCAGTTTCATGTGTGGTTTTGGCCAGGCCAAAAGGCCGAAATTTCGCCGAAACAATGGAAATTTTCTGGCAAGTTTTGAAATCAGTTTTGGTGGTCAAAAAAAATTTTTTTGAGCCCAATTTTTTAGTGTGATGCATTCTTAACCTTCTTAACATATCTATTGAATGATTTGCACACCAAAAAAAAAAAAAAAATCTAAAATGGTGTTTCTATGTTTACATCATAGCATGCTTATGTATGCTGGTAGCTGAAGATTGTTTTCAGAGTTAAATAGGCAATACTTATTTATGATTAATATCATTTAAGTAAATGTTTATTTACTTAGGATATTATTCTTAAATAAGCAAACACCGCCATTTGAATCCAATAAAAATAGTCCAAAATTCAAATTTCAAAAGAATAAAAAGTCAACTTTCCAGTTCAGAAACAAAAACTGGATTTTCTATAGTGAGACGATTTTCAACTTTCAAATGCTAGCTTTTTTTTTTTTCAATCTAAAAATTCCATAAATCTTATTAAAACAAAACATCACTAATACCCAAGAATCCTCCAAAATGTTCTTTTGTTTTTATGTCCAAAAAATTATTCTCATTCAGATGACTTTAAACAGCATTTGAATACTCCGAACAAGGTTTGACCGAAGCGTAACTACTTCAATATAACTCGGATTAAAACCTTGTCATATTTGTTGGAAAGCTAGTATAATTAGCTTTGCAAAAAATCCGAGAACGCTTGGATCCGAATTATATTAATTATATTGAATGAATTACATTTTGGTCAAACATTGTTTGGAATTTGCAAATGCTTTTTAAAGTCGTGTGAATGGAAATAATTTTTTAGACATCAAAGCAAAAGATTATTTTGGCGGACTCTTGGTTTTTAATGATGTTTTACTCTAATAAGATTTATGGGATTTTTAAATTGATGAAAAATGCTAGCATTTGAAAGTTGAAAATCACCCCGCAATCGAAAATCCAGTTTTTCTTCTTGAACGGGAAAGTTAACTTTTTATTCTTCTGGAATTTGAATTTTAGACTACTCTTATTAGATTCAAATGGGGGGTGTTCACTTATTTATGAATATTGTTGTAGTTTATCAAAGAAAAAAAGCAAATAACCAGAAACTACAAGAAGGAGAAGAAAGAAGTAGAAGAGAAGAAGAGAAACAATACTTAGAGAAGAGGAGTCGACAATATGTACGCCCTCCTCATCTAATGTACGCCTTCCTCATCTGTGCCTTTATATATAATAGCAAAAGAAATATAGAAATAGTAAAGATTTAGGAACTTTCCTAAATCAAAAGAAAAGGAAAAAAAGAATCCTAATAAATAAGGAAACAAATAAAGACTATGGACAAATCCTCTGCTACATTCAATGGAAATAATTAATATAAGGAAACCATATGTTGTATCAACAGTTGGACCACAGCCCCAAAGCATATTGCTAACGCTAACACCCCCCCTCAAGCTGGAGTATAAGAGAATGTAAGGGTTTCAACTTGAAACAGCGTATCAACAAAAGCAGCAATAGCAGCAGTAGTAGTAAAGCAACCTAGTATAGGTTACTGTGAACCAAGCAGCAACAACACATTATAGGATACTGTAAACCAAGCAGCAACAATAGCACAGTTGAGAACACTGTGAACTAAGCAACAACAGAAACACAATATAGGTCATTGTGAACCAAGTAAAAGTAGTAGAGATTGCATCAAGTGCAGATAGTAGAGGCTGCTTCAGGTAGTAGAAGCAGCAATAATAAAAAATAAAAAAAAATCCTGAGCAGCAATTCTTAAAGCCAAGACCAACAAATCTTGAATGAGACCTTTGAAGAAGATCTTAAAGCAGTAGTATAGTAGTAACAAGAAGTGAGCTTCTATAAAAAAGTAGTAGGTTGCATGTGATGCAATAGGTAAGCATCATACAGTAGTAGCAACAGGTAGGCACCATACGGTAGTGGCAACAAGTAGGTACCATACCATAGTAGCAACAAGTGTGTGTGTGTGTATGTATATATATATATAAGAGCCTAATAATCTTCAAGCACCTCGTTCCGGTAGCAAATAAAATCCCAGAGATGTTAGAAATAATAATCAGCATTCTATGTAAATTCCATCAGTGTGATCTAGGAATCCTCCAAAGCAATAAATTGCAAATATAAAAGTCCAATGGCAATTTTGTAAATTATGGTCACACTTATGGGACCACCCAAGCAAAGTAATACTCCAAATATATTACAGACAAAAACTATTGGCACTTTGATAATTAACTACACTGTTCAAGAGGCTATGGGTAGTTAACAAGAAAATAATGAATGGTAAGACTATAAATAATCAGAATTTTAATCTCCCTTGTGGAAAACAAACAAACCCTTAATGGCAAAGTGGTGATATATAAGGCAAACCCTATTGAAGTGCAATGGCAGAATTGTAATTAAAAAGAAGTTTATAATGGTGAGTGGCACTTCTGTAATTTCAGACACAATTCAAGATCATGTGATAGCCAAACATACCCTTAGGACAGAGTAAGCATTCTGGTTAAAGAGAAGAGGGTTGTGTGGGTATTAAAACAACAGGAAGGATAATTTTAGAAATAAGGAATAAGGGAGGGGTAAGACAAGAAAGCAGGAAAATAAAGGCAATAAAACAAATCGTGAGGTTGTCTTCAACCTTCAGTTCCTGCTTCAGACTGGGGGCGGAACAAAAAAAAGATTGAATGGGAGTGAGTGATCTCACTTGATAGGTCACCGATTGGTCTCAAATTTCAGGAAACAAATCGTTATACTCAGCTTTACCGAACCCAACACTCTTCAACTCCAATAGTCGACCATAGAAGAAAGTATGAAGGACTGAAATCGATCCTGGTGGTAGGAACAGTTGCAGGTCTGGTCTCAGATTTGGATTTCCCAGCAAAGGTATGATTTGGGACTAAGAACATGGGGTTTGGGTCACCCTTAGGGTTTGAACAAGCACCCAAGGAGTCACAGCAAATCACACTTGTTTCCACTGGGTTTGATGCAGCCTCTTATGGACTACCAGTATCACTAACAGCAAGAACAGTGAGCATAAAGGAAAGAAGAAGAAACAGCAAGGAAGAAGCAGGTCAGTTCATATAACTGTCAAACAAACAGCTCCAATTTCTGAAAAGGGAGAGCGGCTGGCATCAACCAGATCAAAAAAACAAACAGATCAGCAGATCAGTAAGAAAATAGAAGCAATAATCGAACCAGTAGCCAGAATTGAAAATAGGCAGCCAGCAGTCGAGTTCGCATATGATCAGCGAATCGAAATCAGCAACCATTAAGAACCAGCAGCACTAGCACACCAGCAGCAGTAGTGGCTGCACACCACAACGAAAGGCTTAGACAACTCTCAAAATGGCATATTAGTAACCTGCTCTTATACCATGTTGCAGTTTATCAAAGAAGAAAAACAAATAACCAGAAACTGCAAGAAGGAAAAGAAAGAAATAAAAGAGAAGAAGAGAAACAATACTTAAAGAGGAGTCGACAATATGTACGCCCTCCTCATCTATGCCTTTATATATAATAGCAAAAGAAATATAGAAACAGTAAAGATTTAGGGATTTTTCTAAATCAAAAGAAAAAGAAAAAAGGAATCCTAATAAATAAGGAAAAAAAAAAAACTATGGACAAATCCGCTACTATGTTCAATGGAAATAATTAATATAAGGGAACCATTTGCTGTATTGACAGTTGGACCCACAGCCCCACAGCATATTGCTAACGCTAACAGATAATATCTTAAGTAAATGAAATATAAAAGTTAATATTTCATTTACTTAAATGATATCAGTCATAAATAAGTGTTGTGTGAGGTGTGTTGTATACTGTCCCTCCTATATACGGCTCCCTATCATGTATTACTCTGACTTCTAAGGTCAAAGTACACTAAGTTTCGATTGAAACTTATTAGTTTATAAGGTGTTTGGACCAAGTTTTGGCCGAAACTAGAGACTTTGACCGAAATTTGGGACTTTTCTGTTTCGAACCTAGGTTTTGTTTCGGTTTTGCAAAAAACGAAAACATTTCGGCTGAATTTTCGGATTTCGGCCGAAATTTAGAACTATGGTCAAAAACAACAAAGTGTTACCCTAGTGGTGCAAATCTATGATATTCCACTTACCTCTTCTCGCATACGTAGCCTGGTTGATGCTTTAATCATAAGGCAATCCCAGTCCTACATATATTATTTAATTACATACAATAATTAACAACAACAACCACAGCGAAACCTTATTGCAACTAAATGGGGTCGGCTACATGGATTCTTGTCCTCCAATCAGCAATGTTCGATGTCATACTGGAAACAATAATTAACAAATCAGTACCTTTAGTTAATCCTTTAAAACCCTCCACTCACATCTGTTTATTTAGTTTTTTTAACTAGAAAAAAATTGTTTCTAAGAACCTGAACTGAAACTAGAACTGATATATGTATAGGACTGATATAAAGCTGGTATTTACACCGTAATAAACTGTTACTGATTCATCATATAATTCTGGTATGAGACTGGTATACTAGACTGTACATGCAATATGAACTGCATATTGCAAATTCTAAACTATATACAAGCTGATATGCCTCTGATCTCATTCTAGAACTGACTCTGATCTGATTCTGGAACTGGGCATATATATATATATATATGTCCCCTAAATTTAGATAAGAAAATCTGTGTAAAAATTCTGTCTAAACACTATATGAAAATCTCATATATCATCTGAGTAAGTCTACAGAAAATCTGCGTGAGATATATAAACTAATATATAAATCTGATATGATATAACTTACAAAAGAAGATTGAAATCGATAAAACTGAAATTTAAAACTGACCTTTTTCCAGATATAAAAATATTTTATGAATCTGATATAGGGATTGGATGGTAAAAACTGGGCTGGGAATAATAAACTAAGGACTGCTACCTACTTATAAACTGCTCCCCTAAGTCTGGCAGAATTCTAGGACTGCATGTACAAATCTCCATATGTATACTGGTTATTGTAATAATGGAGTGCAAAATCTGAAAATGAAAGAAGAACTCACCTGAAACTATCTTTTAAAAATTTCCTTTCTTCTTCGTCTCTCTCTCTCTCTCTCTCTCTCTCTCTCTCTCTCTTTTTTCTTTTTTTCTTTTCTCTCACTCTCGGTTCTCCCTTTCTTTTCCCTCTCACGATCTCTTTATCTCACCTTTCTTTTCTCCTCTTTTTTTTTCTCTCTCCTTTTCTGTTTTAGGCGGCACACTCCCTCACCCAAATCTCAGTCTCTTTTTTCTCCTTTCTTTTTTCCTTTTTATTCTTCTTCTATTTTATTAATCCTAAGCCTAATCTAACTCTCTCTC
This sequence comes from Protea cynaroides, assembly GCA_028583415.1. Lineage (NCBI taxonomy): Eukaryota > Viridiplantae > Streptophyta > Magnoliopsida > Proteales > Proteaceae > Protea > Protea cynaroides. The sequence goes on along the minus strand of CM053270.1, from coordinate 16,257,196 downwards.
CTAATGTCTATCTCATTCTTTCTGCCTTTTAAGTCTCCTATTTCAACTTAACTCCTTTACTCTTAATGTTGAACCCCATCCTCTCTCACTTCATGTAAATGGGTGTCCCCCCTCCCCCCTTTCCTTCCCGTAAAACTCTCTCCTTTAATCCACTTAGTTTCATATTGATCTCCAACTCCCCCCTTGTTGAACGAACACAAGAGTAGGAGGGGAGGTGGACTCTTACTCCCACTCTAACTCCCCCAATCCTTAATCCCAAGGATAATAATCAAAACCGACCACTTAAGAGTGGACCCCCACACTGCACGATTTGCCCCTTTAAAACATTATCCTTTTAATTATTTATTTATTTATTTTTCTAAATAATCAATTTTGTCCCACCATCCACGACATTGCTTATATCATGTTTTATTATTCTATTATTTTAATTTAGTCCTAAGATAACAATATCCACAATGGTTCAAGCTGTAATAAAGCATAATTCCCTAGCATCTAATGGTTTATACACTAGGAGTTTTTCGAGATTTACTATCTAACACCGATGGATTGACACCAAACTTTCCTTTTGGGCCCCATGTCTCCATAGGCAAGATTCCCACCTTCCGATTAACAATTTGTTGTATGCTAAACATCACCATCACAAGGACAAAAACACCTTAGAAACCCCTATTTTCTATGACATGCCATCATCGCGTAGCACCAAGGGCAACTAGGCACCTAGACACCATCTAGGCCTGCCTTTCTGCCATGACAACTATGGAGTCATCCCAGATCCAAAGTTGGTCTGGAATATCTCAGACCAGCCAAGGTTGTCAAGGCATCGCCTAGGTGTCCAGGCACCTTGGTAACTCCTTGGAAATTAGGCCTCCTTGGTTGCTTAGATGGACGCCTTGGCTGCCTTGAACATCTGTTGGCCTTCCATTACCTTGGGTTGCCTTGTCGACGTGACAACCTTGTGCCTAGCCCAGTCCTACCAGGCTCAACTCAGTCTCGTTCGGCTCTCAAGTAAGGATGTAAATGGATAGCCGAAAATCCGGATTCGATTCGCATCCGAATTCATTTAAGAGCATCCACATTCGATTCGATTATATTTGGATTCGAATTCGGATATCTGAAATTTAACCGGATGCGAATTTGGATACCAGCATTTTGAGTCGGAGAAAATCCAATCCGATCCGTTAACACTTGTTAAAATAATCGACCATAGAGGAAATTACGATACATTAAAATATGCGGAAGTAAATGAAATGGGAGACAGACAGTTGGTTTTGTTTCTTATTTTATTTATTATAATAGCCATTAATCAGATTGAGGGAAATTGTCATGATTACTTTACTTTTTACTTTTTAGAAAAACTCAATGCCATCATTTTACTGGATTTGAACCATGAAACTTCTAGGGTTTTCTAATTTCTCAAGGGAGAAAAAGCAGAAGAGGATGGGAAAGGGTCTGCATCTGTTTTTTTTTTTTTTTCTTTCAATTTCTTCTCTGTTCTTGGTTACTGCAACTTCAGCGAATCTACCTTCTCGTTTTTACCAGATGTGTTGGCTTGAGAAGTATATGTGACCCTGACCAATGCATATCCATCATTGTCAAATGTAGAAGAAGAAGAACAGCAGTAACAATCAGAAGAAGAACAAGTAAATATCGGCTATGCAGGTCTCTAAAGAAGAAGAAGAAGATGGAGAAGAAGAAGCAGTGGAGAAGGAAGATGCGAAGTGAAGCCGAGTTTTCGCTTGAGATCCGAGGTCGAGATCTGAAATTGTCCTTTAGGATCTACAATCTGAACTGTAAAGTACTTTGATTTCTGCCATTAAAAATTCATTCAAAGCTTTTGGGTTCAGAAAAGTACCCGAGGGTTTTCTCAACAGTCTAATTGTAATCGAATTCGAATCGGATACTATTCGGAATCCGAGAATGCTGTCGAATTCGAATTTGGGAAATTATTTCACATATCCGCTGGATTTGAATTCGAATTCAGATGCAAATTAAGATAATCGAATTCGAATTCGGATAGTGATGTATCCGGTTCAAATTCGATCCGTTTACATCCCTACTCTCAAGCCCATGCTTAGGCTTTGTCGGATCCTATTTGGACTTGTTTTTGCCATTTCCTCTATTCCTTTGGATAAAATGAAACTAATTTTATAACTAGTCATCACACATTCACCAATCTTTCTTGTAACAAATTAGAAAAATAAGAGAAGATGGAGAGAATCGATATGTCTTGCTCCTCTCCTTGTAGCTTATATTAATATAAAATAGAAAACAACTATTAGATAAGATTTAGGACTCTACAAGTCAGAATCCTAGTTACAAACTAAAGACGAAGTAAACTCAAAATAGGAAAAGGAAACTAACAAGCCTATTTGGTAAAGGAAACTAATAAAGCAAACTAATGAACTAATTAGGAGTCCATATACTAATAGAAGTCCAAGTCTTAGAAATTAGCACTAACTACTTTGACTAAGTCGAAGAAGTGTATGGTTACACTTTTAATACGCTAACACCCCCCTCAAGCTGGAGCATGGGGGAATGTAAGAGCTTCAACTTGAAACAATGTAGTAGTGGAAACAACAGTTGTAGTAGTGGGAGCAGTAGCATACCAGTGGCAGCAATAGTAAGAACAATAGTAGTAGTAGTAGCAACACAATATAGATCACTGTGAACCAAGTAGTAGATTGTTGCACAATATAGGTCATACCAAATAGTAGTAGCAACACAGTATAAGTCACTGTGAACCAAGTAGTAGTAGCAGTGTAGTAACAGGACCAGCAATAGTGGTGGCTACACACCTAACCAAGAACTTTAAACGACTCTCAACACGGTAACCTAGGGTATTGCTCTAATACCATCTAACAAAATAAAAATAAAAAAAAATTAAAAGATGGAGAGAATCGATATGTCTTGCTCCTCTCCTTGTAGCTTGTATTTATAGAAAATAGATAACTATTACATAGGATCTAGGACTCTACAACTCAGAATCCAGGTCACAAACTAAAGACAAAATAAAAATAGGAAAAGGAAACTAACCAGCCTAATTGATAAGGAAAATAATAAACTAAGTAGGAGTCCATATATTAATAGGAGTCCAAGTCCTAAAAACTAGCAGTAACTCCTTTGACTAAGTCAAAGAAGTGTACACATTTCTAAACTACGCTGTTAACCTGTTAAAACCAATCTCTCGCTTTGCATGCAAAAATCTAACAGCGTTGTAATTATACCCAACCAAGCACCAAGGTAAGCTCCACAGCCCATGAATGTCATGCAGCTCCTCCAAAATATCAGCTCTATGTGAAGACACCATAATCATCTTCCTTGTGTTTGAATTTCAATGATAGAGAGTCTGCCCCATCCAATTCTTTGATGGTCAGATAATTCCTTATAATAATTATTCCACACAAAATACTGTCCAAGTGATGGCAAAACAGATATTTTATATTTCTATTCATCCATATACTTCCAACCCAGTTCAAATCAAATATCTTCAATTTTGATTCCTGAATCAGCAGAATGTCTGGGATTGATTTTCTTATACTTAATCTGATTCTTATTTACTGATCCCTGACACTGCAGAGTTAAACCTTTTTTATGTTTGGGGTTTTAAAGCAAGAGCACATGGTATGAAAGAAATGGCGTGTAGAACTCTGAGTGATAAATTAAGTGCATGAAATGAAATTTTCAACAAAGCTTTTACTGACTAATCCAATGGGGATTTCTTACATTTCTAAGGGTAACTTGGTATGCGCCAGAACCAAATAATACCAGGTAGGTAATCAGTGAAATAAAGAATTTATGAGTGCTTGTAAACCAGATTTAATTAGATTATTGAATATTCTGAAATAATATAAAATCCTGTAGCCTCAGGTTTGTTTTTGTGTTTAGACCATTAAATCATGTAAAACCTGGAAGATGATAATCTAAACAACAGGATCCTAATAAACTTAATACGTAAAGAAAATTTTAAAAACGAAGGTTAGGGATTTCAATCAAGAACTGGAAAATGATTATAGAGAAAAGAATATGGAAGAATTGAATCTCATTCTGCAAGCAATTACTATTAGGATTGGGGATGGCAGGTAAACCAGTTTTCTAGAATAGCGTCTGGTGCTGTGAACAATCTCTAATGACTATGTTCCCTTCTATTTTTGAATAGCTGCAACCTAAGAAGCTATGGTGGGAGAGGTGAAACTCCAATCCTGCGAAGAAATTAGATGTCCCAGTGACTAGGAGGCATGTTGGTTAATTACCCCTTTAACTCTTATCGAAACAAGTGGTTATTCTCAATTTGAGTGGGATAGAATAATTTATAGGTTGGAAGGATCTGGTATTTTTACAGTAAAATTTTTATGTTATGTTGCCAAGGTACATTCTGCCTGAAAAGCTTAGTTCTTGATCTGGACAGTACATAAGTCATAAGGATTGTGTTTCACTACTAATCATTTATCCAGAGAGTGTCTATTCTGTCTCCCTTGGGCTCCAATCTTGCCAAGAAATTAGACATCCCAGTGACTAGGAGACATGTTGGTTTATTACCCATTTAACTCTTGTAGAAACAGGTGGTTATTCTCAATTTGGGTGGGATAGAATAATTTGTAGGTTGGAAGGATCTGGTGCTTTTACAGTAAAATTTTCATGTTGTGTTGCCAAGGTACATTCTGCCTGAAAAGCTTAGTTCTTGATCAGGACAGTACTTAAGTCGTAAGGATTGTGTTTCACTACTAATCATTTATCCAGAGAGTGTCTATTCTGTCTCCAAGCTGTCGAATCTGTCACCCATGTTCTTTATTCTTGTCCATTTTCAGTGGAAATCTGAATACTGGTTTTGGAGTCCAGGGATTTTTTTGGGTTGATACAGGAGAGTTTTCCCTTTTAATGATTTCAATATTATAAACACAAGTCTTGCATGAAGGCTGTGGATGCTGATTCTGCATGCAATTATATGAAATGTTTGGCGAGCCAGGAATGTAGGTTTTTAGCTTTTACACCAGGGGTGCAGATCTATGTGATGGAATATTATTTTCATTTTGATTGATGCACAAAATGAGCGTAATGATACTAGGACAAAGTTGCTAATAACATTCCCTGCATTTTTAAACACTTCTCTATACGTTTGGGCATTTTCTCTACCTCGTTTATTCATGCTAAGAGTCAATGAATGCATAAATGTCTTTCGTGTTGGACAGGAAAGAAGACCATTATGCTTAATATTTCTGGCATACAGAGAAGTAAAACTGGCACCATGAAATCAGCCAAATGCAGTATATTTTCATCAGGTTTGGAGATGAAACTTGATGACCTTCGGAAGGAACTCTCTTCTATCCATGGGGGAATATTTCCTCATGCAGTCTTGTCCACTCAGCAGATCAGAATGTTGACCGCCGAAAGACCGACTACCATTGAACAGGTACTTAGGATCTTAGCCACGTCTTCTATATAGAGATAGAAATTAGGATTAAAAATATAATATGCACTCAATTTTCTCGACTGAAGATAGTTTTTGCCCATTTCCATGCATCTATCTAACTGATGGCTAGAATGGACTAGAACTCAGAAGTGATACCAATTTGATTATAAATTCTTGATTTTAGTCCATCATAGAACCAAGTAAAATTCACATGAAGCTCAATCATCCGGTGGTTAATATCATATAGATGACACATTTCTGGTCCACTAATAAGCACATGCTTGTTTCTTGCAGTTGGAGAAGATGATTGGGAAGCTGAAAACAGAGAAGTATGGGAGTAGAATTCTTGAACAAATTAAGCAATATATTGAGTCAGAGCAGCCTGACAGCGAATCACCATATGAAGAAGCCAGTAGAAATAGAGCTCAGCAGTTGACCGAAAGGTCTCAGCAGCATGATGGTGAATTGCTGCATGAAGAAAACAGTAGAAATAGGGCTAAGCATTTGAAGACCAAAAGGTCTGACCAGTCTAACGGTAAATCACTGAATGAAGATGACAGTGGAAACAAAACTAAGAAGTTGAAGGGTAAAAGGTCTGTCGTTATTGTTGAGAGCACTGATGATGAAGAATAATAGTGTTCGACTTTAATTTTTGTGTCATTCTTGTTGACACATCCATAGGTGTGAGCTGATGTTGTAACCTGACCATACTTCCCCTCGTGTTGTTAAATGCAACAACTTAAATTAATGGTAAAGTCAGTCATTTTGACAAAAAGGTTCAATTCCTGTCTAGATTGCCTTTACCACCTGCTCTTTGCCATCATGTCCAAACTCTGAACCCACAGTGGAGACCACAAAGAAAGTTTTCTATCGATGAGAGCTTGAAGATTTTAGATGGGTTCGGTTGAAATAAGAAAGCGTGAGCATTCCATGTTTTCTGGCCCTCTGAGGCTTAGGATGGATAGATCTAATGTCCAAGCCCTGTAGATTGGAAGTTACCAAAAACATGAACATGAGCTTCCATGAACAAACATGAGAAACATCACCCATATTCTATATTTGTTGAATATAATACCTGGTTCCATTGATTTTACTACTACAAACATGAGAAACATTGCCCAAATTCTTAAAAGTTGGTGAAGGTGCTTCCACCCCCATTCAGTTGTAGTCTTGTAGATGTACCCAGAGCAAGAATTCTATGATTATTGAACCAATCCATTTGCATTTTTCCATAAGTCGGTGACCAGAAACATCCAAGAACAGTAGTGATGAGGTTTGGCAGAGTGTTGGGGAGGGCATTGAAGATGGGTATGAGATGGCCAATTTGCTCCCAGACCCATGATTTGGGGGAATTCATCAATTTTAAGTGCTTCTAGGATGAAATATGATTTAACATACTTTTCCCATCATCATTTTTTTCCTCTTTGGGTAGGGACAAATTAAAGGTTGCAGATGCACCTGACACCTTTGCTGTTGTTGAGCAGAAAAACCTTCTAATTAAATATATTTACATGACGATGTTAACCCACCCATAAGGTAGATTGTACTTGCAACTTCGCCAGCATTTTTTTATAAATAGGTAATTTGTTTGCTAATTTCTCCATTAGAACTCTTTCTAATTAATGATTATATTGTGCTGTCATATATTGATGATTTTCTTTTATAATGATTTTCTTGCCTTTGAACTCTGATATTACTTAAAATAGTTTGTTAGGGACCACCAAAGGGGAGCATGGTAGGGCTGTGAGCATGGTAGGGGTGTCAATTTTGGGATAGCACCGTCCCTTGAGCCGGACTGATCGATTAAAAATTGCACTGAGCCGGACCGTTTAATAAACTTGTCAATCTTAGGACTGGACCGATTAATAATAGGTCGTTTATGGTGCAGGGGTGCAATCCGATGGTTGCCCGATCGGACTGACTGATTAAAGCCCGAGTTAGTATAAATCGACTAAAAACTGATTAAAGACATATATATAAGTTTTTTCTTTTATTTTTTTTCCACCTACTTTTTTCATTCATTTTTCCATCCTACTTGTAAACATTAGACTTTCAACGAATCCAGCCCTATTAAATGAAATTAAATTGGACCTTTTGATATCCTACCCTCTAAGGTGAAATGATTTTAGCAGATGATGCTTGCTAAGAGACTGTTACGGTCACATGTAAATATTATTTAAAATGCAAATTTTGATCCCTCCCTTTTTTTTTTTTTTTACCATTATCCACATACATTTTCATTTATGAGTAAGGACAAATCAATGGGTTAGATTTACAACAAAATAGACCAATTATAATTGAACATAAAATCGAATGGTATAACCGAACATAAGACTGAATAAGATGATCGATTGTGGACAATAATAGACCGATTGAACCAATTAACATAAGATCGATTAGGGATCCAGATCGATCGGACCAAATATAAACGAGTCAATGTCTCGCAATTAAGACCGATTAATTAAACATGTCAATTACTATGCAAGGTGTTAAATTGATGGGGACCGGTTAGGCCCGACCGATTGGCAACTCTAGAGCATGGATATACATGGGAGGGTGTGTATATATATATATCGGAGATCAGCAAAAAAAAATATATTAAAAAAAATCAATAAAATGTACATCATTAATGTCTAGGCATATCCAGCCAATCAAGAATACAGTGGGAGGAAAAGCCTTAGTAATGTGAAACAACACCCTTCTTTTTTTCTTTTTCTTTTTTTTTTCTTTTTTTTTTTTTTTCTCTGTAGAAGAAAAGGTATTCATTAAACCGTGTGGTGCGCCTGTATTTATGAGCCCTAGCCCTATAAGCCCACACCTGTGTAGAGTAGATCGTTCAACACCTGCGGCACAAACCCATTTTTGACCCATTGGTCCGTCTATCATAGGCGACCGAACGGCCGCCCCCCTAATTACTAGACCGACCTGCTATAATAATTCCATAAACACCTAGCGAAAATATGGCAAACAAATAAAGTAGCCCTATGTTGGATCTGACAATACCATACCATAATCAAAAGGTACAACGGCCCGAGCGACCAGACTTAACATAAATGTAGCCACTGGAGCCATTCTAAAAAGGAAGAAATTAGCACTAATTGGTGAAATAGGTTCTTTTAAAATCAATTTCGAACCATCTGCTAGGGGTTGTAACAATCCGAATATACTCAAACGTATTGTAGACAAGGCTTTCCAAGCCAAGGTGTTAGCCAAGCTGTTACAATCCCTCCGAATATAAGTGAAATGACATTGGATGAATAAATTCTACCAAAAGAAGAAAAAAAAAAAAAAAAAAAAAAAGACATTGGATGAATAAAGAAGAGCGGTGCAAAATATCCTCAAATATCCTGCACTATGGGTTAGATCTCCAACGGTGGCTATTTCGAAGGAGTTGAAAGATAGATAATCAACTCCTGATTATCTGATTTCAACTTGAAGCCTTTCGAAATTATCTTGAAGTGCATGCACTAAACCAGTCCCGATCCTCAAAGCCTCACCCTGAATAACCGAACTGATGCGAACTTGTTCAGATACGGTAATCAGGGCCACAGCTGTTGCGGTCGATTCTCGTCCGAGTTACCTTCGGTTGGTCGGATCTACGAGAGAGGAGCAAAAGGTAACTGAAGGCGAGTTCAAAAACCCTGAGACCACTCTGATACCTATGTAAGAAATGAACACAAGCAAACATGGAACTCTTGGTATGAGAATTCGAGCTCCAAACTGTGGGTTTAGCAAAGGAATTGTGCATTAATAGTAATTGGATCCATTTACCTTTGAAATGTATTGAATTTATACGCAAGACATTGGATGGTGAAGTGCAAATTTGCCCCTGGGGGATTGGCATGATCAGCCATCTTGATGTAACTGTCGTCTTTATTCTTGCACCCAACCGAGTGAGCTGTCGTGTGGGCTGGAGGTGCTTAACGAATAAGAAAAGTTGGAACGCACCCACATCTCTATCCCGAATATCTTGTGATCGATTGCAGGCGCACGGGCTTAAAGCCATTAGATGAAGATCTTTGGGGAGTCCTCCGATCGTGAACCCCAGATCTTCGCAGTCGGATGACAATGCCAGCTAGCTGTGCACCATGGATGAGGGGATGAGGGAGATCAAAGCGGACCTCGATCGTGATCTTGAGATTTTCGTGTTTGGATCCTGACGCATCCGACCTTTGAAGCGGCAGTCTCTCTTGCTTGCACGTGGCTGGCCACATGTCTTCTTGGCGCTAAGACACGTGACTCCTTCTCTGATTAGTGGGATCATTTCACCCATAACAGTTGCCTCTTGATCTTTTGGGTTTGTAACATCTGATTGGATAATGATTATGCTTGTTTTGCTGTTTAACCAAGTTGCATAGGTTGGAACCCACCGACCCATGTTCAGCTCTTGTCCGCTTCTCTTTGGTTGTAGGGTGACGAGAAACCGCTGACCTTGCCCCTATGGGCTGTCCTTATTCGTTCACGATCTGCTACCGGATAGAGATGTAAACAGATCGAGTTCTTCTCTATCTAAATTCGAATCCGATTACCAAATACCCTATCCAAATTCGATTAAAAAAGAAAAAAACAAAAACAAAAAATTGCAACTTCGAATTCGAATTCTAACCCGATTAAAATCTGATTCGAATCCGAAAACTGGGACACTCCATTGAAATTGTTGTTCTCTCTATCTTCTCTGTGTCCCTGATCATTGCCAGATGGATGGTTGGTGTCGGCTATACGATCTCTGAGAACCGTGAAATAGAATAGGTAACCTCCGGGACTTACGAACGAGCACCATTAAGGTGTGATACGTGCACACAATTGAGAGAGCACCGCTGCTCGATCCTGACGCTTGTGGCTTGCCTTTGACAACGACTTGCCACCAAATAAGTGAACTGTAAAGGGGATGAAGGATGATGAACATGGATAGCATCAGGCCCACCATAATGCATGTCGTTGCTACTAAGATTCCCACTGAGAACGATGTAAGGATGAGGAGAGCCGTAGACGATGTTGGACAGTTCACTGGAAAATGATAGGAACCGTGGGCCAAATGACAGATTCGCTGGAATAAGAGAAGAAAGAAACAGCATTAGAATGAGTTAATACCGCCGGCCGGAATAACAGATGTCACAAGCGTAGGCGTCAGGAGAAGAAGATGCTTCTTTTAAACGAAGAAGTGGTGAAGCCATGAAGGATCGCAATCCACCCATCTCCGCCTGCAAACTGCAAAAACGCCTGCGAAGTACAAAACAATCATGTGAAGTTGAAGAGTTTATCTAGGGGTTTTCCTTATTCCAGCTTGCCCCCCACTTCCATCCCATTCGATCATCCCTACGACCCCACGTCACATCCCTTCCCTATGCAAACAAACGGAATATAATAATATTGCGTATTTAATAAAATACATATATTTAAGAATATAATAATTGCTTATTTAATAAAATACAAATATTTAAACGGATCGGAGCGGATTATATATCTGTTTCGTTTGAGCAATATCCGAATCTGTCTCCAAATCCGATCCTATCTATCCAAATTCGCATCCGAATTCGATTGTTTAGATTCGGATTCTCTTAAACAGGTGCAAATTTGAATTTTCGATTATCCATTTGCATCCTTAGTTATAGCTTCCATCTAGTTGACTTTGGACCATCGACTCCAAGTTCACCCACTCCATTTTTTGCTTCTTTACATTTATTCCCATTGTGTTTTTAGCACTTTCTTTTCACCAACTTCAATCCCATTCAGGGGACTAAATTCAAACATGGCATTTTTACTACTATCAGTTGCTAGCGGATCAAGCACATTTGTAGGTACATTTGGTTTTACCACCTCGAGGATATTCAGCCTCATCATTTTGCCATTGTAGTAGGTGGTTTACTCCCTTGGATATAAGCCTTATTTTGTAGGGCACTTTCATTATAATACTGGTACAAACCAGTGGTTTGCCTTCGGGATCTGACTTAAGAGGATCGATGGTGGGACTTGGATTGTCTCCAGTCCGTCCAGTTGTCCAGTCGTGGACTGGGCGGACTAGATTAAAAGGACATGCATACCAATACATGGGGGGCGTGTCCTTTAAATCCAGTCCACCCAGTCCACGACTGGATGACTGGACGACTGGAGACGATCTTTTTCTTCGATGGTGGTACGATCAATTGCGTTTGGTCGACCGCTTCCCATTATCTCTTTTAATTCTCCACTATGTAATTATTTGCTTATATAGATTTTCATTTTCTCTTGCTTCTTTCAATATCAATATCCAAGAAGGCTGATCAGACTTGTTGGCATGAACATGATGTCAATTTTTATTATTGTCTTTTGCTCTCTTGTATTTGCTTGCTTATTGCTTGTTTGGGTTTAAGCTTTATGTTATTACATTTTATTCAAATTTTATTGTTTGTTGTATTTTGTGCCATTTTTGCATTATGTGCATCTTCATCATCAGTGTATTTTGTGCACTCTATTGTTGTCTATTGCATTTTGTATATAGGTTGTTTATGATCAAACGCATTCTATGCACTCTCTTTTTGTTATGTCAGCGGTTCCATTTTGTTCAGTTTTATTTTGATCGATATTTTGTTAGTATCCTATTTTTCTTCGCCTTTAACTTCATTAGACAATATGATTTCATGGGTTTACTTTCACCATGACAACCCTAAACATATTATATTGCGTTATTCGGGACCTTTCTTCATGTACCGATTGTGTTGAACATTGCACTTTCAGTCTTTATTTATCATTACCTCCATTACACACTCCCATACATTTGGGGCGAATTGAGGCGCGGCAATCCCATAGTATTCTAAAACTTCTATAGCTACAGGATGTATCCAAAACCTAATTCCAGAGACGAACATCTTCTCATAAACTACATTTCAGTATAGCAGCTCCTACATGACCTTTCATAAGATTGTGGAGCCCTAATCTCTCTTCAAGAATCTGATATCAATTCTAGAGGGTCTCAATAGTGGTATAGTTAAAGCTTCCCAGTGTTGGGGGAAAATAATAATGGATACAAATCTGACCGTCAATTGAGAATCTAAGATGATTCTCGAGAAAATGACACATGGCATGTATCTAAGGCGCGAGATATGAGAAGAAGAGATGTTCGAAAAAAGAACTTGTGTTCGACCCCCCCTAGGCTGATCCAAACATGATGGGACAGATTGATGGGGGTAGTTGGGCATTTAATGGTCCGCCATTAATGTTCATAAATACTGACACCAACCATAAATGCCAAATAGGTCGATTTGACTAGCCAAATCACCATATCATGGACTAAATCAGCAAAAAGCAAGATCGGTACTCGATAAAAGTGTAAGGACAGAGACAAGCATCAGAAAATATGGAGGACGTGGACTATAAGGGGGTCGTAAACGGCTGACAAAACATCCTAGCGCCACCTTAAGGGGTCGTAACCCCTCGAACCTACTGTTTCCTAGGTGGCTGATCATCGAGATGGTAGTAGGTGTGGAGAAGCTTGTCTGGGAAGCTTCCTCTTGAACTTATATATAGCAAAAAGGGAGAATATCCTAAAAAGGTATTAGTCCTCGTGTGTTTTCACTCCCTCTATTGTTCTAAGATCTCATGTCACCGGAGAGGAAGGGAAGATGGCGGAAGTTCCAGTATCTCAAGGAACCCCCATTTTCAAGGAGCTCTAATGTTCCACTAAGATCTCCATGCTACATGTCCTTGGAAGTCTCTAACTTTAGCATCGGAGTGGTCCCGGGATATATCCCGCCCACTTTCTTATTGTGTAGGTGTTCCAACTACGTGGCAAGATCGGGGAAGTTGAACAGATTTCACCGGCAACAGGATGGTGCCCACCGTGAGGCCTTGACGTACTCTGCCTCCCAAATCTTTCTTTCCCTTTTCATCTTACTTCCCTTCAAGTTGATCTATACCCTTTATCCTTGACACACCTTTTACACATGGTATCAGCAGGAAGAGCCGAAACTTCTTATAACCTACGAGAAATCCAGGCCCGTCTCACTGAAGCAAATATATGCCAAGAACGAGGGGACATCCCCGTAGGTCTTGATCCTCAAGACACCCCACCAGAAGATCCTTCCGTAGAAGGAGCTGGAGGTCCCAACCTTGACCCCTCTCAATATGTCACCAGAGTACAGTTTGATAGACTGGCCCAGCAGTTGGCCACTTTGACAGAGTTGTGGCAGCAGCTGCCAACAGCCCGCAGATGTACCGGCTGCTTCGGTACCTCCAGTTGATGTCCAGAAAGTCCCACAGAGATCTCGGCATTTCAGACGCTCGGCTCCACAGGTTGTGCCCCCTAGGCCCATGCAGACTAGCTCTTCGATTGATTCCTATCGCAGCAGGAGTGGAGGCGATTCCCGGGGAGAGCCCCGCTTCCAGTATGTTCCAGAGTATGACCCTACTGAAATAGTCGAGAGCAGCCATGAGTCCCCGATCATCTCACGACGATCATCTATCTCGAACAGGCTGGGGTCGAGACAGGGAGGTATAAGGGCCCAAGGTAGGATGTATACAGAATAGGACGTGGCGTGGGAGGCGCAGAGAAAGGTTAATGAAGCTAGACGTGTAAAACCCGCACTCCGTAAACCTCGGTCTAAACCTTGGTTTTGTGTCGTAGTAGGTCTTCCGATCATCATCGGGCCAGACGGGACGAGCGGATGACAAACAGGTATGAAATCGGATCAAAGACGATCAAATCAACATGATTTTATGTTGACCGGTCAATGGTACCGGTCTTGGTACCGATCGACTGGTCAGCTCTGCGTAGCTGAGTGTGGAAATCCAGAAATTGACTTCTGAGGGTCCCACTTTCCTGATTTCGAATCTAAGACTTTTCTAATCCTAATAGGGTTACTAAACCCTAATTCTAGCCTATAAATACACCCTTAAACCTCCTAAAATCCTTTCCATTGTCTCTCGCAAACCCTAGAGAAGAGAAAGAGGTTGGAAAGGAGAAGGAGCTAGGAAGAAGAAGGGGGTGCCACCATTGCCGTTCGGCGAAGCTCACTCTACGCCAGTCAACGGTAAGTGTTTGAATCAATCTTCTTACCCTATGTTAGTTGTGTGGGTGGATCAATACCATGCAAAGTAGGTATTGATCTAAAACCCTAAATTGACCAATAAACCCTAAGTTACCGTCAAACCCTAGATTTGAGTTCCGAGATGATATTCATCGAAATAAGACTTGAATGAGTGGGGGATAACTCTAACTCCAAGTTTAGACTTAGAATGGATAGGAGAAACCTTGGAAATCCAGGGAGGATGATCGACGACAGTCGAAAAACCCATGTATGGCCTTCCGGAGACATACCGGTCGACTATACCGGTTGCACATAGTGCGACCGGTATGTTGCCACCGGTATCCCTCGGGAGGCTGGTCTGTGGGGACCGACTAACCATACTGGTCGCCAGTCTTCCCCACAGAGCTGCGACCGGTACATGCCACCGGTCAGCTCTGTGAGGGTATTTTGTAACCATGTTGGTTTCCGACCAACATGAAACCCTAAGCAATATATTCTAATGAAACCTTAATAACATTGTAAGACTTTGTGATTTCCCGTTTGGATCTTGCGACGTGGAGCAAGCTAACAAACGAGCGTCAGGTAAGGGAATCTTACCTAAGCTAATAATTAATGGACAGTAAGTTGTTGTTAATTACCTGATTATATGTAATGTGATGTTTGTGCATATTCACATGCCATCTCTTAATTTCAGTTATTATTACTGTTCATGCATTGTTAGGATGTGATTGTTAAGCATGTGATTGTTTTTGTTAGTGTGTGGAGTGGGGCATGGGCCTGGGATCGCTCCTCACACTAGCACCTTTTGTAGTATTTTGTCTTAACATGCTTGGTACGGGTGGGGCATCAGGGGAAGGTCGTGGTACGGTGGTCTCCGATGTTGATGCTGGCCTGGCCATGGTTATGTGGCACTGTGGTCTCCGAGGTCGACGATGGCTTGTCCACGATGCTTTAGCTCTATCTCTATGCCGTAGAGAGTTATGTTGGGATAGGGTCTACCGCGTATTGTATCTATCCTAGTGGGTTAGTTGCGGATAGGGCATCAGGGGAGGTGTGGGAATGTCTTAGCTCTATCTCTATGCCGTAGATGGCTGTGCTGGGATAGAGCATACATTGATGACATATAGGATTGGTTAGTTGCGAGCCCAGTTTGCGAGCCCTGGCCAGTAGGGGCTTAGGTACTGGTATGGGTAGAGCATCAGGGGAGGTACGGGGGTATCTTAGCTCTATCTCTATTCCATGATGGGTGCATGTGGGCCAATGGGGGTGTGATCCATGAGGTGCCACACACTCGTGTATAGAGGTGCGGGGGCCACCAAACCTTTCTATAGCACATTACAAACTTAAAACCAGACCACAGCATAAAATGATTGTTACCCATGCATAATATTGTGAAACTGTCTGATTGTCTTACTGAGCTAAGTTGTGAGCTCACCCTTTGTGTACACATTATTTTTAGATGTTGATGCAAGTTACACTGTTGACGACTATGTGAACGCTCCGACGTATGGTGACGTTGCTGCTTTGAGTGTACAGGCAGGAGAGGACGTACATGACGCTTCATGCGAGTGCCCATTCTACGTGTACCTGTGATTGGATTTTGTTTATTCGTTTCAGTTATTTTCGTTTGATATTAAAGGGATGTAAAAGATATTTATTTTATGTTTGAATTTGAATAATTGGATACTTATTTAATTTATCATTAGATACTCAGTTCATTCTATTTTAAAGACTTCCGTTGTACTATTATACTCTGATTGTGGTTATGTGTGATGGTTTGTATGAGTGGACACGGCCTATTCGAGATCCTGGTGTGAACCGTTGGTTCAATGACGGTTCACTCACACCATTCTGGTTGGATCAGAATTGGGGTGTGACAAGACGTGCCAGAGAAGATACACAGGTCAGAGTTGATGCGGCCAGACAAGCCCGAGAAGATAACCAAATAAGGGCCGACGAAGCCAAGCGAGTCGAAGAAGAAGCCCAAGCTAGAATCAATGCGGCGCGGGAGGAAAGAGCAATAGTTATCCCGTCAGTCACTGTAGTTCCACCCGTCGACCATTGGCAGCCACTCCCTCTACTGGAAGTACACCCACTAGTGATGAAAATACAGGCAAGCTCGAACGCCTAGTGAAAGATTTGATGGATATACAACATGTGGAGCGGGGGGTCGATGCTGATGCCCTCCAGGACTATGCCACGGAGATAGCTTTGACCGATGAGGTCATGAGCCATCATCTTCCTATCAACTTTGCCTTCCCCAATATAGGGTGGTATGATGGCAAGACCGACCCCGAGAAGCACCTAGACAATTTTAAGGTTGGATATCCAACCTTAAAATCAATATCCAATATCCAAGGTATGATGGCAAGACAATCATTTTCTCTTGCTTCTTTCAATATCAATATCCAAGGAGGCAGCTGATTACACTTGTAGGCATGAACATGATGTCAATTTTTATTATTGTTTTTTGTTCTCTTGTATTTGCTTGCTTATTGCTTGTTTGGGTTTAAGCTTTATGTTATTACATTTTATTCAAATTTTATTTGTTGTATTTTGTGCCATTTTTGCATTATGTGCATCTTCATCATCAGTGTATTTTGTGCACCCTATTGTTGCCTATTGCATTTTGTATATAGGTTGTTTATGATCAAACGCATTCTATGCACTCTCTTTTTGTTATGTCAGCGGTTCCATTTTGTTCAGTTTTATTTTGATCGATATTTTGTTAGTATCCAATTTTTCTTTGCCTTTAACTTCATTAGACAATATGATTTCATGGGTTTACTTTCACCTTGACAACCCTAAACATTATATTGTGTTATTCGGGACCTTTCTTCATGTACCGATTGTGTTGAACATTGCACTTTCAGTCATTATTTATCATTACCTCCATTACGCACTCCCATACATTTGGGGCGAATTGAGGCGCGGCAATCCCATAGTATTCTAAAACTTCTATAGCTACAGGATGTATCCAAAACCTAATTCCAGAGACGAACATCTTCTCATAAACTACCATCTCAGTATAGCAGCTCCTACATGACCTTTCATAAGATTGTGGAGCCCTAATCTCTCTTCAAGAATCTGATATCAATTCTAGAAGGCCTCAACAGTGGTATAGTTAAAGCTTCCAAGTGTTGGGGGAAAATAATAATGGATACAAATCTGACCGTCAATTGAGAATCTAAGATGATTCTCGAGAAAATGATATATGGCATGTATCTAAGGCGCGAGGTATGAGAAGAAGAGATGTTCGAAAAAGAACTTGTGTTCGACCCCCCCCCCAGGCTGATCCAAACATGATGGGACAGATTGATGGGGGTAGTTGGGCATTTAATGGTCCGCCATTAATGTTCATAAATACTGACACCAACCATAAATGCCAAATAGATCGATTTGACTGGCCAAATCACCATATCGTGGACTGAATCAGCAAAAAGCAAGACCGGTACTCGATAAAAGTGTAAGGACAGAGACAAGCATCAGAAAATATGGAGGACGTGGACTATAAGGGGGTCGTAGAAGGCCAAGGGGGGTCGTAAACGGCTGACAAAACATCCTAGCGCCACCTTAAGGGGTCGTAACCCCTCAAACCTACTGTTTCCTAGGTGGCTGATGATCGAGATGGTAGTAGGTGTGGAGAAGCTTGTCTGGGAAGCTTCCTCTTGAACTTATATATAGCAAAAAAGGAGAACATCCTAAAAAGGTATTATTCCTCTTGTGTTTTCACTCCCTCTATTGTTCTAAGATCTCATTTCACCGGAGAGGAAGGGAAGATGGCGGAAGTTCCAGTATCTCAAGGAACCCCCATTTTCAAGGAGCTCTAATGTTCCACTAAGATCTCCATACTACATGTCCTTGGAAGTTTCTAACTTTAGCAACGGAGTGGTCCCGGGGTATATCCCGCCCACTTTCTTATTGTGTAGGTGTTCCAACTACGTGGCAAGATCGGGGAAGCTGAACAGATTCCCCCGGCAACAGGATGGTGCCTATCGTGGGGCCTTGACGTACTCTGCCTCCCAAATCTTTCTTTCCATTTTCATCTTACTTCCCTTCAAGTTGATCTATACCCTTTATCCTTGACACACCTTTTACACATGGTATCAGCAGGAAGAGCCGAAAGTTCTTATAACCTACGGGAAACCCAGGCCCGTCTCACTGAAGCAAATATATGCCAAGAACGAGGGGACATCCCCGTAGGTCTTGATCCTCAAGACACCCCACCAGAAGACCCTTTTGTAGAAGGAGCTGGAGGTCCCAACCTTGACCCCTCTCAATATGTCACCAGAGTACAGTTTGATAGACTGGCCCAGCAGTTGGCCACTTTGATAGAGTTGTGGCAGCAACTGCCAACGGCCCGTAGATGTACCGGCTGCTTCGGTACCTCCAGTTGATGTCCAGAAAGTCCCACAGAGATCTCGGCATTCCAGACTCTCGGCTCCACAGGCTGTGCCCCCTAGCCCCATGCAGACTAGCCCTTCGATTAATTCCTATCACAGTAGGAGTGGAGGCGATTCCCCGGGAGAGCCCCGCTTCCAGTATGTTCCAGAGTATGACCCTACTGAAATAGTCGAGAGCAGCCATGAGTCCCCGATCATCTCACGACGATCATCTATCTCGAACAGGCTGGGGTCGAGACAGGGAGGTAGAAGGGCCCAAGGTAGGATGTATACAGAATAGGACGTGGCGTGGGAGGCACAGAGAAAGGTTTATGAAGCTAGACGTGCCAGAGAAGATACACAGGTCAGAGTCGATGCGGCCAGACAAGCCCGAGAAGATAACCAAATAAGGGTCGACGAAGCCAAGCGAGTCGAAGAAGAAGCCCAAGCTAGGATCAATGCGGCGCGGGAGGAAAGAGCAACAGTTATCCCGTCAGTCACTGTAGTTCCACCCTTCGACCATTGGCAGCCACTCCCTCTACAGGAAGTACACCCACTAGTGATGAAAATACAGGCAAGCTCGAACGCCTAGTGAAAGATTTGATGGATATACAACATGTGGAGTGGGGGGTCGATGCTGATGCCCTCCAGGACTATGCCACGGAGATAGCTTTGACCGATGAGGTCATGAGCCATCATCTTCCTATCAACTTTGCCTTCCCCAATATAGGGTGGTATGATGGCAAGACCGACCCCGAGAAGCACCTAGACAATTTTAAGGTTGGATATCCAACCTTAAAATCAATATCCAATATCCAAGGTATGATGGCAAGACAATCATTTTCTCTTGCTTCTTTCAATATCAATATCCAAGGAGGCAGCTGATCACACTTGTAGGCATGAACATGATGTCAATTTTTATTATTGTTTTTTGTTCTCTTGTATTTGCTTGCTTATTGCTTGTTTGGGTTTAAGCTTTATGTTATTACATTTTATTCAAATTTTATTGTTTGTTGTATTTTGTGCCATTTTTGCATTATGTGCATCTTCATCATCAGTGTATTTTGTGCACCCTATTGTTGCCTATTGCATTTTGTATATAGGTTGTTTATGATCAAACGCATTCTATGCACTCTCTTTTTGTTATGTCAGCGGTTCCATTTTGTTCAGTTTTATTTTGATCGATATTTTGTTAGTATCCTATTTTTCTTTGCCTTTAACTTCATTAGACAATATGATTTCATGGGTTTACCTTCACCTTGACAACCCTAAACATTATATTACGTTATTCGGGACCTTTCTTCATGTACCGATTGTGTTGAACATTGCACTTTCAGTCTTTATTTATCATTACCTCCATTACGCACTCCCATACATTTGGGGCGAATTGAGGCGCGGCAATCCCATAATATTCTAAAACTTCTATAGCTACAGGATGTATCCAAAACCTAATTCCAGAGACGAACATCTTCTCATAAACTACATTTCAGTATAGCAGCTCCTACATGACCTTTCATAAGATTGTGGAGCCCTAATCTCTCTTCAAGAATCTGATATCAATTCTAGAGGGCCTCAACAGTGGTATAGTTAAAGCTTCCCAATGTTGGGGGAAAATAATAATGGATACAAATCTGACCGTTAATTGAGAATCTAAGATGATTATCGAGAAAAGGACACATGGCATGTATCTAAGGCGCGAGGTATGAGAAGAAGAGATGTTCGAAAAAAGAACTTGTGTTCGACCCCCCCCCCCCAGGCTGATCCAAACATGATGGGACAGATTGATGGGGGTAGTTGGGCATTTAATGGTCCGCCATTAATGTTCATAAATACTGACACCAACCATAAATGCCAAATAGGTCGATTTGACTAGCCAAATCACCATATCGTGGACTGAATCAGCAAAAAGCAAGACCGGTACTCGATAAAAGAGACAGAGACAAGCATCAGAAAATATGGAGGACGTGGACTATAAGGGGGTCGTAGAAGGCCAAGGGGGGTCGTAAACGGCTGACAAAACATCCTAGCGCTACCTTAAGGGGTCGTAACCCCTCGAACCTACTGTTTCCTAGGTGGTTGATCATCGAGATGGTAGTAGGTGTGGAGAAGCTTGTCTGGGAAGCTTCCTCTTGAACTTATATATAGCAAAAAGGGAGAACATCCTAAAAAGGTATTAGTCCTCTTGTGTTTTCACTCCCTCTATTTTTCTAAGATCTCATTTCACCGGAGAGGAAGGGAAGATGGCGGAAGTTCTAGTATCTCAAGGAACCCCCATTTTCAAGGAGCTCTAGTGTTCCACTAAGATCTCCATACTACATGTCCTTGGAAGTCTCTAACTTTAGCATCGGAGTGGTCCCGGGATATATCCCGCCCACTTTCTTATTGTGTAGGTGTTCCAACTACGTGGCAGCAACAGGATGGTGCCCACCGTGGGGCCTTGACGTACTCTGCCTCCCAAATCTTTCTTTCCCTTTTCATCTTACTTCCCTTCAAGTTGATCTATACCCTTTATCCTTGACACACCTTTTACACATGGTATCAGCAGGAAGAGCCGAAAGTTCTTATAACCTACGGGAAACCCAGGCCCGTCTCACTAAAGCAAATATATGCCAAGAACGAGGGGACATCCCCGTAGGTCTTGATCCTCAAGACACCCCACCAGAAGACCCTTCCGTAGAAGGAGCTAGAGGTCCCAACCTTGACCCCTCTCAATATGTCACCAGAGTATAGTTTGATAGACTGGCCCAGTAGTTGGCCACTTTGACAGAGTTGTGGCAGCAGCTGCCAACGGCCCGTAGATGTACCGGCTGCTTCGGTACCTCCAGTTGATGTCCAGAAAGTCCCACAGAGATCTCGGCATTCCAGACGCTCGGCTCCACAGGCTGTGCCCCCTAGCCCCATGCATACTAGCCCTTCGATTGATTCCTATCGTAGCAGGAGTGGAGGCGATTCCCAGGGAGAGCCCCGCTTCCAGTATGTTCCAGAGTATGACCCTACTGAAATAGTCGAGAGCAGCCATGAGTCCCCGATCATCTCACGACGATCATCTATCTCGAACAGGCTGGGGTCGAGATAGGGAGGTAGAAGGGCCCAAGGTAGGATGTATACAGAACAGGACGTGGCGTGGGAGGCGTAGAGAAAGGTTAATGAAGCTAGACGTGCCAGAGAAGATACCCAGGTCAGAGTCGATGCGGCCAGACAAGCCCGAGAAGATAACCAAATAAGGGCCGACGAAGCCAAGCGAGTCCAAGAAGAAGCCCAAGCTAGGATCAATGCGGCGCGGGAGGAAAGAGCAACAGTTATCCCGTCAGTCACTGTAGTTCCACCCGTCGACCATTGGCAGCCACTCCCTCTACAGGAAGTACACCCACTAGTGATGAAAATACAGGCAAGCTCGAACGCCTAGTGAAAGATTTGATGGATATACAACATGTGGAGCGGGGGGTCGATGCTGATGCCCTCCAGGACTATGCCACGGAGATAGCTTTGACCGATGAGGTCATGAGCCATCATCTTCCTATCAACTTTGCCTTCCCCAATTTAGGGTGGTATTTTAGCAAGACCGACCCCGAGAAGCACCTAGGCAATTTTAAGATTGGGATGGTCATTTACGGCCACCATGACGCTTTATGTTGTCGAACTTTCCCGTCCACCTTGAGGGAGGCTGGGAGGACATGGTTCGACAATCTACCCCCCAAATCGGTGGGGATCGTCAAGGAGCTTAGCAGTTTGTTCCTCTCCCATTTTCAAGGGGGTCGAGCTCAAAAGAAGAACTTATCTCATTTGATAGCGATCAAACAAGGCGAGAGGGAGCCTCTTCAACCATTCATTGCCCTTTTCATGGGAGTAGCGGGAGAGATTAAGGACCTACAGCTCAATGTGGTCGTTTCGATCCTGTCCAAAGCTTGTCTGGATCATCAGTTGGTATTTTCTCTTGACACGAAGCATCTCAAAACACATGCTGAAATCTTCAGTCGATACGATCGATATGCATAAGGAGCAGAAGCTGTGGCAGAGTTACCTAGACAGGTAAATCCGTCTCCTACAGTTGTAGAAAGAAAGAAGAATGAAGTTTTAGAGAAAGCTCCAAAAGAAGGAAAAGCAAGCAAGAAAACCAGAGTGGCCAAGGAATTATACCTGGCCTGCCCTGCACCCGAGTATACACCTCTCAACCGGACCATGGTTGAGATCTTAAACATTAAGAAAGGTGACACTTTGCTGGTCCCTCCCCCTAAGATGATTTCTAGACCTGAGGAGCGCAATCGACGACTATATTGTACGCATCACCAAGATCACAGCCACGACACCAACTCATGCAGACATCTAAAAGGCCTAGTCGAAGATTTGATCCAACACGAATGATGGACTGAGTTTGTAGGACCACAACTAACACCACCCCCACCACCTGCAATGGTACTTCCACCGCCTCCCCCAAGGGTAGCATCGGGGAGGGTGGAAAAGGTTGAGCACAAGCCCCTGCCACCCCCAATGTCACCCCTAAGGGGGTTTATGGGCTAGGTTGATCTATACCTGGTGGGTCGACAAGAGATGATGAAAGAGCAACCCGTCGGAGGGGTTCGAACCTTTCGCGAAGAGAGTCCCCCGCAGTGACTGTTGGGTAAGGCGGGACTAGAGCAAGATCTGAGACTAAGCGATGATGAATATGTTACGCTGAGCCACCGAAAATGCATGACGGTAACTATCTGGCAGGAGCATATGCGGCGGGAAGTACTTCTGATAGTGGTCGAGCCTGTGGATGAAGAGTCAACTAAAGGAAAGAAAGTTAGAGAAGGAAAAGAAGACATGGGGGGGTCGTCCTCCAAAAAAGTCAGGTATGAGGGGTACATTTATTTTGGCGATGATGACCTTATTGATGTTGTTACCCCTCATGAAGATCCCCTCATTATCAAGATGGCCATTAGAGAAGAGTGGGAAGTGCTTGTGAGATCCTTTACTACGACACGTACCGGAGGCTGGGATACAAGGATGAACAATTAAGACCCATTAGATATTTTCTTTTGGGGTTTAATGGAGCAGGAGTATGGGTAAAGGGATCCATCCAAATCGATACTAGCCTAGGGACTTATCCAGCGCGAATAAGTGTCAATCTGAAGTACATGGTGGTAGATACCCGATCAAGCCACAATGGTATCCTTGGCAGAACTGGTCTTAATAAGCTACGGGCTTTCTTGTCAACCTATTATCTACTCATGAAGTTTTCCACTGAATGGGGGGTCACATATTGTAAGGCAGACCAATTAGTATCAAAGTGGTGTCAAGCAACTTCCCTTGCTGCATTGAGGAAGATCAGCCCGTTCAGGTAATTCAGCTAGACGAATACCGTGATGACTTCCCTGTGGAGCAGACAACTCTGGTCGAAGATCTCATCCCTGTGCCATTTAACGATGACCATCCAGAAAAGATTTTTCTCATTGGCTCGGCCCTCCCAGAAGAACAAAGACAAGAACTCGTTGAGTTTGGCGAACTCTGACGTACTTTCCTAGACTCTTGAAGATATGCCTGGGATTCTACGGTCGACTATGGAGCATTACTTAAAGATAAATCATCACCAATGCCCTATCCGACAAAATAAAATAATCGTTTCGGTAGAGAAGCAAGTGATCATCGACCGAGAGGTCGAGAAGTTGTTGAAACCAGATTTATCCAAAAATTGTATTATCCAGACTGGTTGGCTAATGTTGTACTAGTACCTAAGTTTGATGATCATTAGTGTGTATGTACTGATTTTACCAATCTCAATAAAGCATGCCTAAAAGATTCCTACTCCTGCCTCGAATAGATAAGCTCATCGATGCTACTTCTGGGCATAAACTATAATCCTTTCTGGACACATACTCAGGGTATAATCAAACAAAGATGGCCAACGAAGATCAAGATACCACTGCCTTCATCACCAGTAAGGGCACCTACTGCTATACGGTAATTCCATTTGGACTCAAAAATGCGGGGGCAATGTACCAGAGGCTGGTCAACAAGGTATTTGAAAGACAGATCAATCGGACCATGGAGGTATATGTAGATGACTTCCTGATCAAGACGGCTAAGGCGCCGGATCACCTAAAGGACCTCAAAGAAGTCTTCGAGGTAGTACGGAGAAATTCTATGCGTCTCAATCCCTTGAAACGTGCTTTTGGAGTATAGTCTGGCAAGTTTCTGGGCTTCATGGTGTCACAGAGGGGGATTGAGGCCAACCCCACAAAGATCAAGGCGATTCAAAGTATGAAATCTCCAACTACACCGAAGCAAGTACAAGTGCTTACTGGAAGATTAATGTCTAGGTCTGTTGATCGATGCCTCCCATTCTTCAAGACTCTTAAGGGATCCAAGACTTTCGAATGGATGGCAGAATGTGAGGAAGCATTTCGCAGTCGTAAAAGGTACTTATCTTCCCCTCCGTTGTTGGTAAAGCCAGAAATAGGGGACAATTTACGAATCTATTTGGCAGTATTACCGTGTGCGGTCAGTGGCATATTAATTAAGGAGATTGATAAAGTGCAGCATCCTATCTACTACATCAGCAAGGTCTTACTAGATGCAGAGACCAGGTATCAATCTATCGAGAAGTTAGCCCTAGCAGTGGTTGTTTCCGCCTATAAACTACGGCCATATTTTTAGTCTCACTCCATCACTATATTGATGGATCAACCCTTGAATAAGTTCCTCTCTAGAGCAAATGTGTCGGGACGCATGATCAATTGGGCCGTCAAGTTAGGGGAATTTGATCTCAAGTTTCAGCCATGGACCACTATCAAGGCACAAGCCTTGGCAAATTTTCTGATCGAAAGCACCCTTCCAGGTGGTGAAGAAGAAGGGTCGATGCAGAACGAGCGCTTGAAGAAGCTAAAGTCAAGATCTTTCTCGGCCCTGAAGAACCTTCCTATGTCATGTACATAGATGGAGATTCAAATAAAGAAGATGTAGGAGCAGAAATTATTCTCATCAGTCCGGAGGGATTCAAGGTGTTGACGTCAGTGCGTTTTGGCTTCTCAACAACCAACAATGTGGCAGAATACGAGGCCCTGGTTGCGGGGCTTAAGTTAGCCAGAAAACTATCCATAACTCACTTGTTGGTGCATGGAGATTCCCAAGTAGTCGTGCCGCAAGTCACAGGGGTCTATGAAGCCCGGCAGCAACATCTCACCAAATACTTAGCCCTGGTGAAGCAGCTAATCGAGCCCCTGAAAAAGTTTGAGATGGTCAGCATCCCCTGGGATCAGAACACTGAAGTAAATGCCCTTTCTCACTTGGGGTTTGGTGATCTCAACAGCTTTGACGTACCAGTCTATGTGGAGCATTTGTACCAACCAAGCATTGACCCAATGGTGGAAGTCATGATCGTAGACATCAAGTCGTGTTGGATGGATCCCTTGCTCACCTACTTAAGGGAAAACGTACTACCAGAAGATAAGAAGGAAGCTCGATGCATTCAGACCCAGGCGGGGTCGTATGTCATCCATGATGAGGTACTCTACAAGAAATCTCACACCTTTCCTCTGCTTCGTTGTGTCCCCCCTTCGAATGCTGAATATATCATAGCAGAGGTACATGAGGGAATCTGTGGAGCCCACCAGTGCGGACGCACCATGTGTTTCAAGATTATTCGGAGGGGCTACCATTAGCCCCATATGATGTAGGACTGTGAAAGATATGCCAAAGCTTGTGAGCCGTGTCAGAAGCATGCTACCATGTCCCATCGCCCGTGCGCCCAACTACAACCCATCCCTTCATCCATTCCCTTCGTAGTATCGGGTATGGATATTCTAGGACCATTCCCGCAAGCAAAATGGCAACTTCAATACATTTTAGTGGCAATTGATTACTTCACCAAATGGATCGAAGTAAAGGCAATGACCAGGGTCACTGCACCCAAAGCGGTGGAGTTCTTTAGGCTGGATGTGCTCTACGGGTATGGGATCCCGCAAATACTGATTACAGACAATGGTCCACAATTTTTGAGTTGAGTCTTCCATAAGTTCTGTCACGACCATCGCATTGGCCATAGATTTGCTTCAGTAGCACACCAGGAGGCTAACGGGCAGACAGAAATTACCAACCGCACCCTGTTGCATGGCTTAGCACGGCGCATCGAAGAGAAGAGAAAATTATGGTCGCAGGAGTTACCCAGTGTGGTATGGACGTATCGAACTACAGAAAGGACTGCCACAGGAGCTACTCCTTTTAAGCTGGCATTCAGATCTAAGGTTGTTATCCCTGTCGAAGTAGTAGAAAAAAGTTACAGAGTGTTGAACTTCAATGAAGATACCAACAAAGACATTCTACTGATGGACTTGGACCTACTGGAAGATGTTCATGAGACCGCTCGACTACACACAGCAGCCTACCAGCAAAAAACTGCTAAATACTACAACTTCAGGGTCAAGGAGAATTTGTTCCAAGTAGGTGACTTGGTTTTATGATCGACGGTTGTTACTGCCCCTACTTAGCAGGGAAAATTGACCCCAAATTGGGAGGGACCATACCGGGTCGCCAAAGCTACTAGACCAGGGTCACATCACTTGGAGACGATGGGTGGGTCAGCCATACCAAGCACTTGGCATTCCAAGAACCTCCGAAAATACTACGTGTAAGGCTTATTTTTTACTTAATGAAGGCTCTTTCATACTCCTCCATTTCTATTTCATAGAAGTATGTGACCAAGTCAAAGATTAAGCTCTCCCACGAAAAGACATAAGGCCTACAGGTCTCAAAAAAGAGATAAGGCCTACGGGTCTTAACAAAGAGATAAGGCCTACGGGTCTCAAAAAAGAGATAAGGCCTATGGGTCTCAAAAAAAAGATAAGGCATACGGGTCTCAAAAAAGAGATAAGGCCTATGGGTCTCCAAAAGGAGATAAGGCCTACGGGTCTCCAAAAGGAGATAAGGCCTACGGGTCTCAAAAAAGAAATCAGGCTTATGGGTCTCAATAAGACTGAGACCATCTACTTATTGGGGTAGTCGTTGACTTCAGTTCAAATTTTATATGTCCTTTGATTCTGTCTTATAGTGATCGGCGGAGCGCAATACTATAAACCAGGGGGTATATGTAGTATAGTTACTTTGTAAAGGAGAAAAGCAAAGTGTAAAGGAGAAAGTAAGTGTATTAATAAGAAATAGGGCCCAAGGGGCTTACACAAAAAGGGGGGGAGAGGCGTTTACATAAAAAAAAAAAAATAAATAAATAAATAAAAAAGATCAGTTTTGAACCCTGAGAAGCTCATTCTGTCAGAGGTGCATTTATGGGAGGTGTTTCTGAAGATGTCATGTCGAGGGTTTCTTCTGAAGGGGCGGAGGAGGGATCTTCGGGGGTTATTCTTGGAGTTTCTTGAGGAGGAATAACAGAGAGAGGAGTGACCTCTTGAGGAGAAGGAACCACTATTATTTCGGTATTAGAAGCCACTGGAGGAGGAAGGTTCAAAGGTTGACCGATTTATACCGAATCACTTTATTCATGAGGGCGATGTAGGAAAAATCAAAGGATGGAAGATGTGCAAACATCTACGAATGAACCATGAGGAGGGCTTCCCTGATGGCTAGAGCTCTCTCTTTTCGGAAAAGGCCCTCCATGTCATCAGATTCCAGCAATGCTCTCAGAGTCTTCTCCTTATCTTGTGCTAAAGTGGCATGGGCCTTCAACAGATCTTGGGCTAGGCGATCTGTGGTTGCCTGAGCTTGGGCCAATTCTTCGGCCAGACGAGTCATGGAAAACTGCATGTCGACACCCCGATCCTTCATGACGGCCATCTCCTCTTTGAGGGCTTTCAACCTGGTCAAGGTATGGGTCAATTCAACCTGCAACCTATCGCTCTCCGCGGACAAATTAGCCTTCTCCTTTATCAGTTCATCACGGGCCTCCTAGAGATCCTTGACTTCCTGTTCCAATTGATTGTTAAGATCGGTTGTTGCTTTAAGCTGGTCTGACATAACTTCATTGAGTAGCCACACTTCTACCAGTTCTTTCTAGGCGGCCTCGAAGACTTTGGCACGAGTGGTGAAGCGCTCATCAAGCCACCTATACCTGGTCTTCTCATCGACAAGCCACCTACGGTTCGTGTCCAAAGATGCTTCAGTAGAGCACCATTTTATGTCAAGTTCAGTGGCTCAATCGTCTGCCTCCTTGGCACGGGCCTCTACATCATCTCCCTCTTATTCCACTAATTCCATTTCTAAGGATAGAGTATCTCTCTCCTCAATCCAGATCTTTTCAGCTTCGGTTTGAGCCGCAATGGCAGCATCTCGATCGAGAATGGCTTGGTCCCGCTCTGCCAAGGCGGTCGAAAAAAGCTTGTTACCCTCCTGAACCAAACCTTGCACTTCCCTGGCGGGCGGACCCTGCTAACATCTTGCAGTAATATAGTTCATCCCACACATTAACTGCAAAACATATCAAAGAAGATATCAGATACATATGCGCTAGAAAAATTGAAAGAAAGGCAAAAAAAGATGTAACAAGAACAGAAGGGTAACTCACCTGGTACAAGGCTGCACATTGACCTTGATCGATATTAACAAGCCTGGCTTGCCTGATGAAGTCTGCGTCTGCAGATAGGCAGGCATGGTGAATTATCTCCTGAGCCATCGAGTGGTTAAACAGCCCCATATCTGTGGTAAGGACTTTCCAAGGGGGAGTGAACAATATTGGCTCTGCTGTGGAACTTGAGCCGGAAGCAGAAGGAGTCGAACCTGTAGTCAAGGCCGCAGTAGAGCTCATACTGGGGGTTGAAGTGGGACCTGGGATCATGACAGCAGGAGAAATGGCAGGGCCTTTGCCTTTGGTGCTATCCTCTATGGGTAGGTCGGAAGGTGAAGATTGTACTGGCATAAAGGAGGTGGTTATCTGGGAAAAAGTGGAAGGGGCTAAAGGAGGCAAGTCTCTGGAAAGGGGTCGAAAAGAGGTTACCAAGGTCAAATCTATAGGAATCGATGGTAAACTTATGGGTGTTGTAGTAAAGGTTATGCTTGAGTGCTATGGTGTTACTGCTACCGTGGTGTTTGTTGTAGTCTGTGCTACGTCGGAAGAGAACCGACGACGAGCTTGCTTCTGTGGAACTGGGAGGGGCATGAGTAACCTCTGGGATGACAGTTGTTGTGGTGCCGAGAGAGGCACTGCTTGAAAGGCTGCCAGGCGCAAAGACGATGGTCACATCTGATGGGGGCAGAGATTGCAGTGGCGGAGGACCGGCCGGAATCCTCTGCAGAATGTCCTGAGGAGTGTCCTCAGGATAGATGAGTCTGGGGGTCTCAGAGACGATCTTCCTTCTCTTTGATCGACGCAATGTCTCTGAAACAGTTGCCTGGTCATCATCCTCTGCACAAAATAGGAAAGGCAAAACACTTAGAACTATAGTGTTCGGGGTCGATACGTTAAAAAATGGAAAGTACAAGAGAATAGAATATACCATCCTCTGCGATGTCAATGATCGGAGGGACAACCGGCTCTTCTGTATAGGTTGTGGGATCGAAAGCTAGAGAAGAAGATCCCCCTGTCAGCTCAAGTTCGGTGGGCGGATTAACCAGGGTTGCGGGGTCAAAAGATGGAGGCACATCTTCTGAAGGCGGTGGAGGGATTTCTACAGGAAGGGCAGGAGCCGTGTCCGCAGCCCTCTCAAGAGCCTCCAATTTTCAGGCCACAGTGGTAATTAATTCCTCCCTTTCCCTCTTCTGATGGCGGAACAAGTCTGCCCCCATCAAATCCTCCCACATGCTGTCGTCAAGACCCTCCACTGCATCAAGAACCAACATTGAGGTGTTAGGGGTCGAATCAAAGCTCAAAGTAAAGTAAAGAATGAAGGACAAGTTAGTATTATCAGGGGTCAAAAGGGAACTTACTCAACCCATACAGGAATAGGAACTTGTTGTGGCCCAGGTACTTGTACTAGACTGCTCTCCCTCTTTCTTCTACCCTTTGAAGGGTCTCCATCTCAAGCGGTGTTAATATTGGGGCGACTCCTACCACTGAAGGGTCGATAAACTGCCATCGGTTACCGATGGGAAAGGCATGCATGCCCATTAGGCTATGGCATCGTATCACTATGGCCTCGAAGAATTTCTCCTTCCAGTGGGGGACTGAGGAAGGGGTGGATTCGACCATGGGGGAAACCATATCTAAATTCCTATGGAAGAAGTAATAGGAGCTATTCGGCTCGGTCTTGTGGGTCCGGGGTTATTCCAAATAATCGCCCCCAGGTCAAATAAAAACTGGAAGAACCTCAAAGTGGGAGGCTCGTGGCAACGAAGGAAGAAGATGATGAAGCAATGGATATGGGCCCAAGAATTGGGTGGAAGCTGGATAGGGGCCAAGCCATAATAACCCAAGATCTCGAATACAAGAGGGTGGCAAGGGAAGCAAAAACCAAAGAGGAACATGTTGTAATTTATCACCATCCTATGAGAATGAGGATGGCAAGCTCGGTCTTCGGGTTCTGGGACTATCAACTCAACGAAGTTGGGAATTAGGAAAGAAGCCCTAAGATCCAGGAGTTTGGATTTAGTCATTAGGAGTTTCATGGAAGATGCCACACAGTAAGGACCGGTCTCACCGGAGGCATCATGGGGAGGACTACCGGGGTTACCGCTTGAGTTACCCTCACCTTGGGTAGATCGCCGGATTTGCGATCAATGCAGGGTAGGCTTAGAGGTACGGCTGACAATGGCCTTATCGCGAGCCATGACTGGTTAAAGGTGAATAATGGAAATAAAAAATGAATAAAGGTTGGAACTTACTCGAATGACAAGCATCTCACCGGAAACCCCTTGCGATGAAGAAAGAGCACTCTGCGCAAGATCAAATACACCGAACGGAAAAGCTTAAGGCAATGTAAATCCTCAGAGAGCACTGTAGACGTTCAAATGTGAGGAAGAAAAATAGAGAAGAAGGTGGGATTTTACAAGTTTGCTGATAGGCAAGTCCCATCTGGCAGTCATGATGGTTTCGAGCGGTGTGACCATCATTTAAAATTACAGATATGACGCTTGGACAGGGAAGCGGCGCGTGGACGGTCACAATGGATGAGAAATGGTGGGATTGACGTCGATAGATCAAAATGATAGTTCGATCAAAACAAAAACGTTGCCGGGTGCATTCAATCAGGGCTCACTCAGACTGTTACGGAATGTTACATACGTTTCACAAGGCAAGTGGGCATTCAAATTTTGAGAAAGTGAAAGAGAAGGTGGCTTATAACTACTGTAACGATAGGGAACCTATTGAGATATATCTGCATGTGGAAGAAGGAAGCGTTTTCACCCCATAAATGTGTCTCCTTCAGTAAAAACGACGCGGAGGAGGCAAAGGGGTTTTATTGAGGGAAAATAATAATGGTTACAAATTTGACTGTCAATTGAGAATCTAAGATGATCCTTTAGAAAAGGACACGTGGCATGCATCTAAGGTGCGAGGTATGAGAAGAAGAGATGTTCGAAAAAGGAACTTGTGTTCAAGGCTGATCCAGACATGATGGGACAGATTGATGGGGGTAGTTGGGCATTTAATGGTCCGCCATTAATGTTCATAAATACTGACACCAACCATAAATGCCAAGTAAGCCGATTTGACTGGCCAGATCACCATATCGTGGACTGAATCAGCAAAAAGCAAGACCGGTACTCGATAAAAGTGTAAGGACAGAGACAAGCATCAGAAAATATGGAGGACGTGGACTATAAGGGGGTCGTAGAAGACCAAGGGGGATCATAAACGGCTAACAAGACGTCCTAGCGCCACCCTAAGGGATCGTAATCCCTCGAACCTCCTGTTTCCTAAGTGGCTGATGATCGAGAGATGGTGGTAGGTGTGGAGAAGCTTGTCTGGGAAGCTTCCTCTTAAACTTATATATAGTGAAAAGGGAGAATATCCTAAAAAGGTATTAGTCCTCTTGTGTTTTTACTCCCTCTATTGTTCTAAGATCTCATTACATCGGAGAGGAAGGGAAGATGGCGGAAGTTCCAGTATCTCAAGGAACCCCTATTTTCAAGGAGCTCTAATGTTCCACTAAGAGCTGCATACTGCGTGTCCTTGGAAGTCTCTAACTTTAGCATCGGAGTGGCCCCGAGGTATATCCCGCCCACTTTCTTGTTGTGTAGGTGTTCCAGCTACGTGGCAAGATCAGGGAAGCTGAAAGGATTTCACCGACAACACCCAGAAATATGGTGAACCCGCCAGTATGTTGCAGGGTCCACAGTCTCCTCTGGCAAGCCTCATCAGAGTCCTCAAACTCTTCATTTTCAGGGTTTCCCGACCATGAGGTCGACGTCTTTCCAGCAACCCTAGGGTTGGGAGATCGGACAAAACAAGGAACCATTGACGGTTTTTGGGAGTTCCCTTCGAACCTACCCCTGGAAGGTTTCCTAAAACTACCTCCATATGACGCATGCTCTCGGTCATGGGTCGACGGAGTAGCTTCCAGAGATCTAAGTTTACCCTAGTTGACAAACTCAGCAGTTCCAACCAGCTCATCTACCATCTTCAAAAAGGAAGAGAAGGATAAAGAACTTATTGGTGTCTGAACGAAGGAGAAGACAATCGAAAGAAGAGCAAAGACTTCAGAAGCAAGTTTCAGCAGAGTAACAGCAGCATAAAAGCAAGTAAGGAAAAAGATGATGAAGAAGACCCTATTTATAGGGATAGTCTCTCTTCCCAACGGCCCCGACTCTCAAACTCTAAAAGCCCCTCCATGTGGCATGGCCCATGTGCAATGAGTACTAAACTCGAAAAGGAACATGCCTTTTCAAATTCTTGACGGTTACAGGCACGTGGTGTCGTTACATTATTTGCGCATCACTTCATCAAAAAGTTGTCATAATGACAACCTCGGTGCATCATTCCCTCCCGTTTGGCAGGTCCAGGTGGCGAAAGCCCATTTACGTAAAGTTTAAGATCATAAATGAGGGTTGGATATCTTGGGATTGGCATAAATATCTCTTTCAGAAAGATCAAATATGACTTCCACATTCAAAATCAAACTCTGAAAAGACTTTTTCCGAATGCTGACTCGTACTCGCTTGGAGTCGGTGACATCCGACTTCAAGACTCAAAAGCATCCAATTTTGGAAGATAGCATCTACACCAGCTTTAATTCGGGAGACTTCAACACAAGTCCTCCGCTATAGCTTGTCATATGTTGACATCCTACCTCGGCAATACCACAATACTCAGTTTCAAAATCAAAGACAGTGTTGCGTGTCCCCCCCCCCCCCCCCTTCTCTCCCCCCTGCCCCAACTTCTACAAACTTGATAGAGCAAGAGGCAACTGTCAGGACCATGATGAATGCAGTCAGCCAGAAGCGGACACCTGTACTTACCTCAGCCATCTATCCTAAGGGACACGAGTCAGATAACTGTGAATAACCAAGCTCATTCGGTGATGTCACACATGTAAATCCACTACACCCCCACCAAGCGCTAAATGTTATCAAAGAGTGGACAATTAGATCGTGATCAACCGGTCAGAAAATACCATGCTCACATGACCCTTATATTTAGGGATAACTTATGAGTGTGTTGTCTATGATGCAAACTACCCCAAAAAACTTGGGACATGCATCGGTAACTGCATAACTATAGAAAACGTCTCCAAATTTCACACTACTCCATATCATTCTATATATACCCCCCAAGACAAAGGTAAATGGAACCTACTTGGAATTCACTCTCACTCACTCTCTCCGATTTACTTAACCTCACTCTACTTGAACTTGATATTCCTTGTTTCCGAGTTCTATTTGTTTACCGTCTAAAAGCTGACTAAGACATCGGAGTGGCTACTGGGTTATCCAACCCCCTCTCTCTCTCTCTTCATTTCTTATTGACAGGTGTCAACCGCAAAAGCATCAGACCAAAAACCAGCAGCAACACATAAGTAGCCTTCTACTACAATTGTTCGCTTAATCACGACCGTGTAATATTAAAAAAACATATTGGCTTGGACCTTGAAGCTCTGATTATTAAATCACCCACATTGTTTGGTTGCAAGGGAAATCAAAAGAAAGGGAAGTGAAGATTTTCAAACATAATTTTATATATAGCTTAATTTCTTACTATATTTAGTAATATTACTTTATAAAAAATAAGGAATGATTTGAAATTAATTGCTTAACTATGTGATAACCAATATGATAACCAGATTACAAAAGTTTCTTTTTTAAGTCTAAATTTCTCTTCCCCCTTTGCAACCAATCAAATTCCCAATGGAACAAACAGAAGAATTGGTTGCACTTTTGAATTTCACCTTTCTACTAGTGCTTCTATGGGGGACTACAATTGTTCAACATAAACTCCATTAAAGTGTTCAGATGAAACTAGCATTCTGCTGAACATTGTTCAACATAAACTCCATTAAAGTGTTCAGATGAAACTAGCATTCTGCTGAACCTCGTCTTCGGATTAACTTCTAAAGAGTAGTTCTATTTGATCGGATCATTATGCCCTGCATTGGTAGTTTGACACCGCGTCTCCTAATCCCCAGTCTTCATATATTCATAACCAGCCATTACATCCAAGACAATCACAAAGGGCACAAGAGAACACAGTAAAGATCAAAGTAACCACATGCAACAGATCACTTCTGCCATCCTTTGGCATTCATGATACTTATCTAGAAAGAGGACATATTAAAACCATAGAAGGCAATGAACATCCTCTAGTCTTTGTGATTAAAGACTACTAAAGAGAACTTATTAAGCCTACCTAATATGTCTAGATAATACCTTATAAAGTTGGAATGGAGAGCTGTTTCACAGGTGAACAACTCTACTTGATTCCTACTATAGACATTAGAAACCGAAGTTTACCATTAACTTCTACGAGATCAGAGGAATCCCTAAATGAAGCAGGTGGCTCAACTCCGGCGAAGAGATAGAGAGCCTCAAGTTCCTCCATGCAGGTCGCATGTCGAGTGGCTTTATAACCAACTATTGTCCGCATCGCATCAATCTGTTCCCAAATCTTCTCCTCGCCGAGTAGGACCTACCAAAGAAAGACATGCAAAGGCAAGTAATGTGCTATAAAACATTCACAGAAGTGAGTAGTATGCTATCCATTGAACTACAGCAACGATTTCAATCGCCCATGAAGACTACGAAAACAACTGGACCTCAGGACATTCAACTATGTTCAAGTTCCAATAGCCATCTTGTCTTCACTCATGAAATTTTCCTTCAGCTCATGTACTATGATGTAAATTTACATAGACGAAATATAATCACCAAGTAGATTAGCTGACAACTAGATTATTCAATAATTCCAACACCATGTAACTATTGAATATCTGGATCAGTGGGGAGGGGGGAAAGAACATGCAACTGTTAATATAGAGAAATGTGGAACGCTACTTACCACCAAAACTGCAGGTTGTGCTTAGTGCTAGTTAACAACCAGAAAATATCCATTCTCAGCTTGGTTGACTCTTTTCATTTTCCACTTTAGCCCATTAAATTCTTTTCTTTGCAATTTAATCCTTCTAATTAATATTACAGGATGGTTTCTGATCATGCTCCATTGAAACAAGTTATAAGATGGGAGCCACCATGGAAAAATATTTATACAGATGTTAAAAATCATTTTCTTACTCATATTCTGCTAAACCAAAAAATATTTGGGCTGTTCTCAGTGTCACAACTCATAGCCATTTGTGACATTAATACAACAACAACAACAAAACATTATCCCAACTAAATCTCACAAATGGATATAGTCGTCCAATTAGGCATATAAAGAGCCATCTAGGCCATTCTACCCAAAGGAGAGTATAACTCATGACCTCTTAATTGTAAGCTATTGGTCCTTGCCAACTGAGCTACCCTTGGGGTGATTTCTATTGGGAATAGTCTCACATTGCTAATGAGATTGGAACCTTGGGTCCTTATATATGGAGAGTCCCTCAACATACTAGTTCAAACTTTTGAGTTGGAAATCTCAACATGGTATCAGAGCTCCAGGTTCCCTCTCACAGTAACCCAAAAAAGAGGGTCAGTCACCAAAAGAGGGGCAGTCACCAAAAGACAGACATGTCACCCAAAAAGAGGGACCAATCACCTAATCAGATTGGAACCTTGGGTCCTTATATGTGGAGAATCCCTCCACTTACTAGTTTGAACTTTTGAGTTAGAAATCTCAACAATTTCTACCTGTATTACCTCCATTTATAACCATCTTGTCAGTTTTTGGCTTTTGCAGCAACATTTTTCACCAAACTTTTTTTTTTTTATATCTTAACTACCTCACAGGGTAGAGCACTTCCGGGCCTATCAAACTTTGTGAAGTTTGTTACAAGATTTTTTCAAAGGGGGGTCATGTCTGAAATCAGTTATGGACTCCAAAATATCCTTCCTGCAATCTGGATTTGTACCTGACCACTCCATCTCTGACCATGTTTTCTTCGCTCACTAATTGTTTCACTATATTATGACATCATGACTGAAACCAGTTATGGAATCAATAATATCCTTCCCCCGATCAAGGTTTTGCTATATTCGGAAGAAAAAAGAGGCAAACTATCAGTAATGGCAATCAAGTTAGACAAGAAAAGCCTAGGAAAAGAGGCTGCTTCATTCCATGTCAGAAGGAGAAATGTCTAAAGAAGACCGAGAAAGTCAAGAACTTTTCATTAATGACTTGCACACGAAGTGTTTCCGTTGCAGCTTAACCCCCCCTCCCCCCAAATAATTTCTCTCTTTGTGGCCCGCCCCCTCCCCCCCCCCCCCCCCTCGGCATCCTCCCCAACTCCAACCTAAATAACAAAGTCATGCACCGGAGATACAAAAGCTCTCCGCGCCCTTTCCCATGTTGTACCCCATTTCTTCTAATTGAGCGTAGAAAAAACCACTTGTTTCTACCATAGGTTTAAGGATGTAGTTCAAATGAGAGGAAATGAAAAAAAAAGACCTCACGATTTTTCTCTTTATTGAATGTATTTTACTTATTTATGTCTTTTCTTTCCTCCCTAGCAAACTTGTTTTGCTGTTACATACAGTTCAATCTATTGATAAATGATATAGACTGATTTTGAGTTCCGTCTGGATAACTTGACATGGTATCGTGAGTTGATCTTCTTTCTAGGTGTTTTCTTTTTTTTTTTTTTTTTTATCCCTGATAATTGTAATCTTGGGTTGCTTTTTTTTTTTTTTTTTTTTTGTAATCTTGAGTTGCTTTCTTGTGGCATATTGCTTGAGGTGTTGATGTAATTCGTCAAAGATCTGAGTCTATGTTCTTGAGGTCTGATTCTTGGTTCGATTCATCAAGTGTAACGTTGCAGTCTGGCTCTGTGATCTTGAGGTCTAATTGTTCGTTCTTGCATTTTTTCAACTTTTTGTTCTTGAAGTTTTGATTCTTGAGGGTTTCTGTTGAAGTGTTCTTTAATTGGCACTGTTATCTGTCTTCTTCAATTTCTTCTGAAATTAATTGGAAGAATGTCTGCCTCTGTAACGTCTGCTACGTCCGGTTTCTCTTTTCCCTCTCTGTTGCTCTTGTATCCATCAGATAACCCTGGCCATGTCTTGGTCACCCAACCTCTTGATGGCAGCAATTATCCTTCATGGAAACGTGCAATGCGTCTAGCATTAGGAACAAAGAACAAATGCTCTTTCATTGATGGCACAGAAGTTCATCCAGTTTCCAAAGACAATGCAATAGCAGCCATAGCCTGCGATCAGTGTAATCGAATGGTGATGTTTGGGATCTATAATTCGTTAGTCAAAAATCTACAAGGTGTTGTTCTATATGCCAAAAGTTCTCGAGATCTGTGGATGGAGCTTGAAAACAGGTTTGCACAAGGTGATGGTCCTAGAATTTATGAATTAAAGAGATAAATATCTCTTCTTTGTCAGGACTCTATGTCGGTGTCTGAGTATTTTTCTTCATTGAAAAACTTGTGGGATGAGTTAGGCTCCTATGTTCCCATACCAGAATGGTCCTGTGGTTACTTATCTAAATGTATCTGTGATCTAATGAAGAAGCTACAAGATCAAGCTTAGACTAAACAAGTGTTTCAATTCTTACTTGGTTTAACTGATATGTCCAACATGATTCGTACTCAGATATTGGCTATGTCACCCTTGCCTTCCGCTGCCAAAGCCTATTCTTAGTGCTTCAAGAGGAACGTCAAGGAGGGTTATATGTTTCTCGAATTAGCCCTGACAATGTGGCATGTGCTGTGAACTGTAGCAACTCAGGGTTTTCTCGTAATGGTGGTCATTTTTCCAGACAGTTTCCTTCAACTCCAAGTCATTTCCAGTCTTCTGAAGCAAAAAATGGAAATCGATGACCTCAATGTACTCACTGCAATAAATTCGGGCATACTAAGGAGACTGGATTTGACATTCATGGGTTTCCTCCGCATCTTGGTCGCAAATCTCTAAGGTTCAATTGTTCTTAGAACCCACAGCTACATCTTGCCATAGAATTTGTAAATCATTCTGATGGCGATGGTTGTCTCCATAGTTCCAATGTTCCTGAGGCCAATTTATCTACTGATACATCTGCATCTGCCTCTGCTTCTCCTCTGCCTCCTCTAACTCAACTTCAGTACCAGCAACTTATCTCATTCCTGAATGGTAGTCAACCAAATGCAAATTTTGCAGGTATGCCATTTTTCTTAAATACATCTGTTATCCCACACTCTTGGGTCATCGACTCCGGTGTTTCCCATCATTTTTCTGCTTCTAAATCTTCAAATTCACACTCGGTTTCTCCTGCTACTCACCCACCGGTGCTGCTCCCTGATGGTAGTCAGTACTTCATTGAAAGTGTCTGTAATCACAAAATTTCCTCTCATATCACATTGAATAATGTCTTCTATATTCCAAAATTTTCGTTCAATTTGCTATCTGTCAATGAACTCACCAAATCCTTGAACTGCTCTGTAACATTTTTTCTTTCTGTATATTCCAGGACTTGTGCATGAAGATAGTGACTGGGGTGGGCCTACTAAGTGATGGTCTGTACCGTTATGAGTCTTCTCCAGCTCCTGTAGCATGTTCGGTCACCTCTGAACTTTGGCATTTCAGGTTGGGTCACCCTTCCCCTCATACTGTTCAAATTCCTGGATTACAGTCGTATACTGGTGTATGTGATGTGTGCCCCTTAGCAAAACACACACGCTGTCCATTTCCTGTTAGTACTTCTCGGTCTGTTACTAGTTTTGAACTCATTCATTGTGACATATAGGGTCCTTCTTTGACCCCATCACACACTGGTTGCAAATATTTTCTAACTCTGGTAAATGATTACACACGTACAAATTGGGTATTCTTGATGAAATGTAAATCTGAGACCTATTCGCTGTTATCTCAATTTTTTTTCAATGGTTGTTACTCAGTTTTCCACTTCAATAAAGACTATTAGAACTAATAATGGGTCGGAGTTTATATCTTCTTCTGTACAACGTCTCTTTCATTCTCTTGGGATTATTCATCAACGTACGTGTGTGTACACTCCCCAACAAAATGGGATTGTCGAAAGAAAACATCGACATCTTCTTTAGGTTGCTAGGGCCTTACGGTTTCAAGCCCATCTTCCATTAAACTTCTGGGGGGAGTGTGTTCTCACGGCATGTTACCTCATAAACCGTTTGCCAACTACTGTCTTAGCTGGAAAATCTCCCTATGAGATGTTGTTTAACAAATCTCCTTCATATACACATCTCAGGACTTTGGCTCACTATGTTATGCCAGAAATTCCTCGAATAAGCATAAGTTTTCTCCTAGGTCTACACCATGTTTATTTGTTGGTTATCCTCCTAATCAAAAGGCCTACAAAGTGTATGATCTAACTTCTCATCATATCTTTATTAGTCGGGTTGTTCAATTTTTTGGAACTATTTTTCATTATAATTCTCATTCTGATATTAGCTGTCCTCCTTTAAATTCATCATCTACTGTAGTTATTCCCACTCCAGTTATAAGTACTGATACATCTACTCCAGCGATCATTTCTCATCAGTCTATATCTGGTTTGTCTCAAGACCCACTTATTCCATCTTCGGTAGTGGATCCTAATCCATAAAGTCCAATACCTTCCCTCCCTCATTCTGATTCCCAATGCTCATTACCGTCCATATCTACTTCTGACCCACAAAGTTCGTTACCCTCCATTCCTCATTTTGATCCACAAGGCCCAACATTTCATTCCACTTCCCTGTGTCCCACCAACCCTGATATGCATATTTCCTCTTTACCTTTTGTTACTCGTCGATCCACAAGAATTTCTCAACCTAATACTCGACTGAGGGACTATATTTGTAATTCGGTTACTCAGCAGCCCACTCTGGTGTCATCATCAGGTATGGTCTATCCTATCCACCACTACATTAGTTTCTTTTCAAATTCTGCTTACAAAGTTCTTTTATCCAATTTGTGTTCTGTCATTGAACCTAAGACCTAGCATCAGGCCCATAAACATGTTGAGTGGCAAAAGGCCATGGATGAGGAACTCCAGGCCTTACATGATAACAGTATTTGGACTATTGGGCCTTTACCTGAAGGTAAACTAGCCATTGGATGCAAATGGATTTTCAAAATTAAGAGGCATGCTAATGGCCAGATTGAGAGGTATAAAGCCCGATTGGTAGCTGAAGGCTTTACTCAATTGGAGGGGCTGGACTATCATGAAACATTTGCTCCAGTCGCCAAACTAGTAACCATACGATGTCTAATAGCTTTAGCTACCAATCATAAATGGTCTCTCTTCCAAATGGATGTGAAAAATGTCTTCCTACATGGAGACCTAGATGAAGAGGTGCTTATGGTTCCCCCACCCGGGTGTATGGTTGAGGGGGCACAATTACAATCGGGCTTAGTTTGTCATCTTAAAAAGTCCTTATATGGACTCAAACAAGCACCCTGGCTGTAAGACCTGCATTCCACTAACCCGGTCTAACCGTGTCGTGTCAGGTCTTCCCATCATTGTTGGACCAAGTAAACCGACAGTATGAAGTAGGATCACAAACTAGGTATGAAAAATTGACTCAACACTCTAAAAACTATGCGTATAGTTGAATACCTGGGTAGGTATGGTGGACAATATGATAAAAAACTAAGATTACAGACCAATGACTTTACGATCGATGTTTTCGACCCTATGGTTGACGGATTCTGCTACTGTATGTCCAAACGTAGGATCCCAAATCAAACTCCAAATTTGAAAACTTTCCTAATTTGAGGAGGATCTCTTTTCTATTATTAGATAACTCTATATGGAGAGTTTTTCTCTATAAAAAAAGGACGTCCCTCAACCTTTTTCACTCTTTTAGAACATTAATAAACCCTAGAGGAAGAAGAGAAGGAGAGAAGGCTAAGGAGAAGGTTTTGCTGAGAAGATTTTAGCTCTCTACCATAGGCAAATGTATGAACCTAATCTCTGATGATGTAAATTCTATGGAATAAGCCTTTTATGGGGGATTGGAGATGTCAAACTATTATGATCCATGTGATTCCTTGAGTAAATCCCAAGGCTAACCATGAGGGATGAGTTTGGTGATAATGATTGATGAGAAACTACTAATGATGACCATAGGATAACCTTAGTATGAACCCAAGAGAAAAGCCGAGGAGTCGACCTAAGAAGAACTTGGATTGAATGTAGTTTGTGACCAAAAATCATAAGGTCGCAACTACGGTCGACCATAGCATGACCATAGCATGATCAAAGTATCGACCATAGACATTCGGGAAGAATTCAGAAACCATATGGTCGCAGGGTATGGTCGGCATATAGTGCGACCATAGGGTATCGATCGTACGTGGTAAGGTCGACACAGCATGCGACCATAGGGCCTATCAGACACCTATCAGTGATCTGTTTTGATTTTTGACTACTGTAACACATTACACATGAATCCTAACTTAAATTTATACAACTTTTTGGTCATTAAATTGATTCAAAGAGAATTACAAGGCTTGGAAGGAGATCAAGTATTGCTAATAGGTGAGGGAACAAGACCTAAACTAAATGGGATAATAATAAACTGTTCTATTTTATTGAGTTCAATAAATGATTGATTCTATGCTTGTATGCTTGTAATGAGCATCTCACATGTCATCCAATATTTCTGTTTATTATAACATGATGCTGATGATGATGCTAGGAATAGACATGTGACTCTGTGTGTGTGGTTAGTGTGCTTGATGCGAGTGGGGCATCAAGGGTAGGACGTGGCATGGTGGTCTTTTACTTGGTCACCAGACTCTAGCTTTATCTCTACTCAAGTCTTGCCCATTGACATCGTCGTATCGCCATTACCTTAGCATAATTATTACGTCGTAGGGCATCAGGGGAGGTGGTCTCGGACCGTGTGGTCTCTGACTCTGTCGAAGGGCCTTAGCTCTATCTCTATGGACATATTGAGGGATGCTGGGGTGAGGCCTTGGATACACAGGATGACATTTAGGGATTGGTTAGTTGCGAGCCCAGTTTGCAAGCTCTTGCCAATAGGGGCTTACGTGTTGATATGGGTAGGGCATCAGGGGAAGTGGTGACAGTGTTGATCCGAACACTTTAGCTCTATCTCTATTCCATGGTGGGTGCATGTGGGACAGCAATGGTGTTTGATCCATTGGGTAGATTCATACACTCGTGTATAGAGGTGCGGTGGCGTCAATCCTTTCTATAGCATATTGTAAACTTAAAAATCATACCAAAGATATGAATTGAATGCATGCATATGTTTGTTGCATTGTTTTGTTTGCTCACTGAGCCGTAATGTATGCTCACCATTTTGATGTCGAATATTTTTAGTTGATAATGTAGGTCCTACTGTAGAAGAGTACGTGAATGCGTCGACATATGGACACATGGCGGCTATGGACGTAGAAGCTGTTGAAGATGCGCATGATCCTTCATGCGAGTGCAATCAATGCGTCTTTGATTAGTTTAGTTATATTTTGGTTAACGGACATGTAATTGATTATTTTATTTTATGTCTTAAGTTACTTGGTGATAACTGTGTTAAATATTTATTTATCACTGTTAGATACTCACTTCATTAATTATAAAGACTTCCGCTTATTTGTTTATTATCTCTGATTATTATTGTGGAATGTGTATGTGGTTGATATGGTGGGTACTACCTAACAAAGATTCTGGTTGAACCGTTGGCTTATTGACTGTAAGACCTGTATCATACTAACCCGGTCTTACCACCTTATATCAGGTCTTCCTATCATGGTTGGACCAAGCGGACCAAGTGCGTGAAGAAACCACAAGGCTAGGTATGAAATTGAACCCAAAATATCTAATTAGGAGCGTGTGGTCGCATATCTAAACAGGTGTGGTTGACCACACCTCAGAATAATGAGACCACTGGAGTCTGGGACTTGTGGTCATAGATTTGGGTTGTGTGGTCGACGGATCCTGCGACCCCACGTGTGACCACACGATACTGAATAGACTTCGTAATTAGGAAACTTTCCTAATCTAAAGGGGGTTCTTTCCTAATCAAAGTAGGACTCTATATGGAGGGTTTTCCTCTATATAAAGGACGTCCCTTAGCCTCTCTCGCTCTTTTAGAACCCAAATTGAAACCCTAAACCTAAGAGAAAAAGAGAGAAAATAAGAAAAGTAGAAGGAAATTTGGAGAAGAAGCTTAGAGAAAGGTTTTTGCAAAGAAAAGTTGTAACTCTCTACAGCAAGCTTAAGGTATGGACTTAACTCTATGGGGTAGATCAAATAGAATAGGTTCTTTTCAAGATTTATGTGTTAAATCTAATGTAATGATTTCGATTATGGAATTTCTAAGAAAAACCATGAGAAAATAGGTTAGGAATAATTGATAATGAGAAACTGTACATAATGACCATAGGATAACCATAGGATGAACCTAAGTGATGAGCCGAGGAATCGACTCAGGAAGAATTCGGATTGAGATGAAAAATTGACCAAACATCATGTAGTCGCAGCCTGTGGTCGACTACAGGGTAACCAGAGGGTCGACCACAGCTATTAGGGAAGTTCCCAGGAAAGGTGTGGTCGCATGGTTTGGTCACATAAAATGCGACCATAGGGTTTGACCACACAATGTGTGGTTGCATATATTGCGACCACAGGTTCGACCACACATCCGACCACACGATGATAGCAAGCA
Source organism: Protea cynaroides (assembly GCA_028583415.1). Classification (NCBI taxonomy): domain Eukaryota; kingdom Viridiplantae; phylum Streptophyta; class Magnoliopsida; order Proteales; family Proteaceae; genus Protea; species Protea cynaroides. The sequence continues at coordinate 16,212,315 of CM053270.1, read as the reverse complement.
TATTTTGAGACCAAACAAGGTTTTTGACTACTGTAACTTGGTAAACTTGAACCCTAACTTAAATACATTAATTGTTTAGGTTCCTAATAGATTCAAAGTGACTTTAAAAGCTTGGGAGAGGAACAAACATCGATCAAAGGTGAGGGAATAAGACCTAAACTAATTAGATAATAATAAATTATTTACTTTATTGAGTCCAATGTCATGATTGATTCTATGCTTGTATGCTTGTAATGTGCATCTCACACATCATCCAATATTCCTGTTATTACTGTTCATGCATATTTAATTCCGTTTATTTATAATATGATAATGATGATGATGATGCTAGGAATAAGCATGTGAATGTATGTGTGTAGTTGGTGTGTTGGATGCGAGTGGAGCACCAGGGGGAGAACATGGCATAGTGGTCTTTGACCTCGTCACCAGACTCTAGCTCTATCTCTACTCAAGTCTTGCCCACTAGCATCGTCGTATCGTCATTACCTTAGCAGAACTATTACGTCATAGGGCATCAGGGGAGGTGGTCTCGGGCCATGTGGTCTCTGACTCTGTCGAGGGGCCTTAGTTCTATCTCTATGGATGTATTGAGGGATGATGGGGTGAGGCCTTGGATACGTTGTTTGACATTAGGATTAGTTAGTTGCGAGCTCAATTTGCAAGCCCTCGCCAATAGGGACTTACGTGTTGGTATGGACAGGGCATTAGAAGAAGTGTTGGCGGTGTTTGATCCAGACACTTTAGCTCTATCTCTATTCCGTGGTGGGTGCATGTGGGACGACAATAGTGTTTGATCCATTGGGCGGATTCACACACTTGTGTATAGAGGTGTGGGGGCCACCAAACCTTTCTATAACACATTGCAAACTTAAAAACCAGACCAAAGATATGAATTGAATACATGCATATGTTTGTTGCATTGTTTTGTTTACTCACTGAGCTCAAGTTGGAGAGCTGACCCTCGCGCACGCAATTCTTTTTAGTTTCTGATGTTGCAGGTGTTACAGTTGAAGATTATATGAATACACCAACGTGTAAACATGCAGCGGCTATGGATGTACAAGCTGTAGAGGACAAATATGGCTCGCCAAGCTAGTGTTTCAACTATGTTTACGCTTAGTGGTTAACTTTCGTATTGTGATACTTGTAATCAGTATTAATTATGTTTTGGTTACTTGAAGATAACTTGTTAAATATTTAATTATCACTGTACACTCTCAGTTCATTATTAATAAAACTTCCGCTATTTATTTATTTATTCTGATTATTATTGTGGAATGTGTTTTGGTTTAACATGGTTGGCATAGCCTATATGAGATCCTGGTTTGAACCGTTGATTTATTGACGGTTCATCACACTATTCTGGTTAGTCCAGAATTGGGGTGTGACATTGACGGTTCATCACACTATTCTGGTTAGTCCAGAATTGAGGTGTGACACCAGCAATGGAACAGAAAATTTGTCTCAGCCCTCCTTCACATGGGATTTTCTTAGTCATTGGCTGATGCCTCTCTTTACATACAACCGTTCGTCTATATTTACTGCTATTTTGGTGTATGTTGATGATATCATCATCACCGGAACGGATGAGACTCATATTGCATCAACTAAGGTCGCTCTTCATACATATTTTCATATCAAAGACCTCGGTGCACTTACCTATTTTCTTGGCATAGAGGTGATTTCAACTGCTGGTGGGCTCATACTATCCCAACAGAAGTATGCTCTGGACATTTTAAATGAGTCTAGGCTTTTAGCAAGTAAACCAAGCCCATTTCCAATGGACCAAAATCTGAAACTTGATAATGAGTCGGACTCTTTAATTGATGATCCATCTATGTATCGTAGATTAGTTGGGCGACTCATCTATCTCACTGTAACAAGGCCCGATCTGTGTTTTACGGTACATTTCCTAAGTCAGTTCATGCATGCTCCTCGTGCTCCACATCTACAGGCTGCCATATGGGTGTTACGGTATTTGAAAGGGTCAATTTCTATTGGACTGCATATGGCCCAACATAATACTCATATACTTTCTGGTTATTGTGACTCTGACTGGGCTGGGTGCCCATTTACTAGAAGGTCTACATCTGGCTATTTTGTCTTCTTTGGCCCAAATCCTATTTCGTGGAAGACCAAGAAGCAACATATGGTTGCTCGCTCGTCGGTTGAGGCTGAATATAGGGCTCTAGCTATGCTGACTTGTGAGCTCTCATGGATAAAATCCTTGTTTCAAGACTTCGGTTTTATGCATCCCTTTCCAATCTCTATTTACTGTGATAATCAAGCTGCGCTTCACATATCAGCAAACCCGGTTTTTTACGAGCGCACTAAACACATCGAAATAGATTGTCATTTTGTAAGGGAACGCATTCAACAAGGAATGATTCGACCACTTCATATTCAACCCAAATTCCAGCAGGCGGATCTTTTGACAAAGGCATTGGGTCAAGGCCCTCTCTCCTTTTTGTTATCCAAGCTAGGACTTTGGAGTTCTTCTACGTCTGCTTGAGGGGGCACATTGAAATGTATTTTACTCATTTATGTAACTTTACATTTCTATCCTTAGTTAGTCTAACTTGTTGTTAGCTTGTATATATATAGTCTTCAGTACGGTTGATAAATGATATAGAATGAACTTTTGAGTTCCGATCTGGCGTCTTTGATTGTGTATCACTTTGACACTTTTTCCTTTTTCTAAATTTCCTTTGGTTTTTTTTTTTTGGGGTGTGGAGGGGGGATAGAGACAGGAGCTGATAAAGGCACTCTAGATATTGGTGAAGGAAGAAAGTAAAGTCTGGAGGAAGTTTCTGCAGAGAAAATGGGTAAAACATTGAAGAGGAAGAGGGAGGAGGAGAATGAAGAAGCTCGACTTTACTAGTTTATCCCTTCATTTTTATATTTACTTTGATGTTTGAGGGAAAATTTTGTCTATATGCATCTTGTGACATTATGTGAAATTGCATACCATTGTTACAAGAATATTTTGCCAAAAGATTTAGTTCAAAATCTATGTTCTGTTCTTTAAAAAAATTCAATACAACTATTTAAAGAGAAAGTTCCCTTTCACCCATGATGGAGAAAATTGAGGGTCATCAATCCATCCCCCCCCCCCTCCCCTCCCCTCCCCTCCTCCTCCTCCTCCTCCACAAAACAAAAGAACTCTTCTTACTAAGCAATTGCAGGGTCAGAGTTCGAGACATCTGTTAAAATTGTTAAATCAACTCTTACACTACACATTTCATTTTAAAACTGATTATGCCTCTATCCAATGTACTAGGCAACTGATTCTTGCCTAAGACAAAACTGAATTTCAAAAAATAGTTCTACTCTAGGTATAAAGACAATTTTAAATTCAGCTAATGACATCCAAATTGCAGAGATATACTAATTCTAATTGGACAAGATATCAAATTTTGAATGCCACAGGAAGAGTTGAAACTTCAGAGCTATGTGGTTATAAACATGGAGTTCAGAAAAGGGAAGATTAACTAGACTATAAAGAATCTTGTGAGAGCAATAATAGAGACAACCGAAACACAAACACACAATATGATAGAAAAGTAAACAAAGCCTTTTGAAAGATTTGGTTCAGCTACAGAAATCCAAGTCTGCTATTCCAATCCAACTTAAGTCTCTACTTCTCTTTCTGACCTTTTTTTTCCTGCTCTCTATGACTCCTACTGGTTTCCCTGATTTCCTTATTCATCAATCCTACAGAATGGTGGCTTCAGTTGCAGTATGTGATCATATTCATATCCCCATCCATCAGTTTTGTAATAAATCATATCATTATTTATTTTAACACTATGGAAACAAGCATTTGAAGATATTTTTGAAAATTACTCTTCCTTTACGCAAATAGTCTGGGAAAGACTTGCTGATACAATAATCATAGGAAGTAATGGCTGAGGATTCATTCATTAATTAACCTTTAGAATAGTCCATTTCCTATTTCATCTTTTTGTTATTGGAATTAATGTAGAGCTTCTTTCACTTCTGTTTAAGAATTTAAACATGGTTTCCTTATTGAAGGTCTGTGGGAGAAATTAACTGGCTTAGGTAGAGGCCATTCTATAATTTTGTAAATCTTCAAACTTCATTTCTAAATTATCTAGAGTTTAACTTTTTCATGAGCTTGTATGAATAAACTGTCATACAGATCCCGAAGTCATTTTTGGTTGCTAGATTAAGTTCAATTGGTTTTCATTTGAGCTGTTAAATGATCTTAGCCTATTTTATATGGTGATTTCGAATGGTGAAGGACTTCTGAGAACAACCTAATCTTGCTTTATAAAACAAACAATACATGGAGATAATTTTCATATCTACAGCAAGCAAAAGAATTTTTCTCAATGATACAATTAGAGGACACCCATTATACAACACTAAATAGACACTTTAGACCGCACATGCAAACCAGGTGGCTTTTCCTTAGCATACAGGAAAAAGAAATGGAAAAATATCTGATGATTATATCCACTTAAATAAAAAAATCATTTGAATATTTTATGTTCCTCAATCAAGACTATATAATCCATGTGATGCCACTCCGATTGCATAGCATCCCCTTTGCTCTTCCCCTTTTTTTTTTTTTTTTTTTTTTTTTTTGGGTAAGAATCCCTTTTGATCTTCAATTGGATAATATTATGCATTATATGCAAGCAAGGTTTTAGTAATGGTTTCGGATTGTCCGTATCGGCTTATTCGTATCGGTTTCCAATACCAATCAGATCCTCATTTATTATTAGTTTTTTAATAGTATCGGCCACTTGTCCCTACCCTTTTGGTCCTACCACCGGATTGGTTTTGGCATCTACCAATACCCGATCTGATACCGATTACTAAAACCTTGTATACAGGCATTATTGGATTGGTACAAGATAGAATTCATCATAGGTAGCCATCAGTTGAAGGATATAAATAAATTAGCATGCATATGATACAAAGTAGCAGTATCATTGTTTTCTTCATTGAATCATCTATAAGTGGAAGTTTCATAAGATGAGTTTAGTCCTAACCTTGCCGGAAGGAATCATAGTCTCCTTTCTATAGGCTCCTTTGGCTGAATTGAACTCTGCTGTGTCTGATGATGATACAGGATTTACTACACAACTTTCACTTTCAATGTCCTTTTTAATTGAAGAGTCCTCCTCAATTCCGTAAGTATGCATGGAGCTCACATTTGCTGTCACAGAACCAGGCAACATCTTCCCATGGAAAGCATCTTTGTCATCAAACATATAAAGCCCACTTTGATCAGCAATCTCTTTTAAATTTTCCACTTCGGTCGGTTTGTCCACTGCTGCAATTTTGTGTGTATCTTCCTCAACCCTCCTTTCTTCGGCCATTTTCTCTCTCTCTTGTATTGGTTTCACTTCATGCTCTTTGCTTTTATATACATTTTCCTGACCTCTGTCTTGTGCTCTTTTCCCCTTTGACTCTTCCACTAGTTTTTTAGCATGTTTCTCATCTCTCTTTTCTGCTGTTTTCTTTTTAAACATACTCATTATCACTCTTTTTTGTTTCCCCTCGGTTCCAATCTTGTCAAGATTTTGGCTATGTTGCAATGTTTTCTCCTCTTCTTCTATAGCAATATCCACTATGTCTCCATTTCTACCTACTTCAACCACTCTCTTTGCCTCTGTAATCAGTTTCTCCTCCTCATGAACTCTACTATCCCCCACTGTGGCTCCTTCAATCTCTTTTACTGGTTTTTCCTTTGCCTCTGAGGCATTTTTCACATTTTCCCCATCTCTATTTTCTTCTATAACCATTGAAGTGTTTCTTAAGGGTTTCTCCTCCAAGTTTTTTTTTATGGGTTTTTCCTTGTCCCTTCGAAGATCTCCTTGCTGCCCTCCATTCTCTTCTTCTGTAACATTTTCGGCTTCATCCTGTTTGCTATTTTTATCTCCAATTTCAATACTGGTTTCCAACCCTTGCTTCACATATTCCATCAAAAATTCTTCCTCCTCATTCCATTCCAAGATGGGAGGAGAAACAGGTATAGGGAAGAACTTACTCATGATTTTCTCTGTGCAAGCATAGCTAGCAAAGACAAACCCGAAAGGGACTGCAAAGGCAACACCTAATGTGGAAAAGACAACAAGGGGAGGAAGAACAAAAGGAGCAGACGAAATTGCCACACCTGTTATTGCAATCTTCTTCCCCAGACACCATCCCTTGTTCAAGATCAACCTCATTGTGCTTCCTTGAGATGGAGATTCCTGAACCATCCATTCCTCCTCTCCCTGTTCCTCCATCCTGTGATCAAGAAAAAAAAATTAAAAAGCAAAAAAGATAAGCACCCTATCTAAGTCAAGTTCAAAATAATTAACCAAAACCCATTACTGAAAGAAAAAACGAAATGGTACCTGCTAATGTTGTGCTAAAAGCGCTATAGCACAAGAGGGTTTGCAGAAGAAGGGCTTAGACGGTGTGAGATAAATACACTGTAGGAATGCATCTCAGCATGCATGGTGGGAAAGGGGGAGAAGTGTTAAGAAAGCCATACAGGTTTTCAACGTGGCCGCAAACGAGGTGTGGTATCTGCGACATGTAATGATTGTGTTCTTCCTCGTGTCTCATCTCATTCAGTATTTTTTTGTCTTTTGTAGTTTTGCTTGCCCAGGTGGCTTTTGCTAAAGATCGCATAAGATGTGACGCTGCTGGTTATATTTCATATACCTGGTCGTATAAGATAATTTTGAAACGCATACCCATAGATAAAAGGGGAAACAAAATGGAAAAAGTTCATTTTAGAGGTCTCACTCACTAATAGGTTTTTTTTTTTTTTTTTTTTTTTTTTAATATTATTAGAGTCAGTCAGAGAAATGTATTATACGTGAGATGATATTTAAAATAAATAAAAAATTGTCATTTCGAAGATTTTTGAAAGTTATTTCAAGTGGGAAGAAAATCGAGTTGAAAATTGACCTAAAAAAAAAAGATTATTTTTTGAAGGATTTTAAAATTACAATTTGTAAAACCATTTGAACACCACCTATTGATTAGTCCAAGGGAGTTCCTAGGTTGGACAATCGAAAGTTGACTTGGTTAATTTTATCAAGGGTATTTTGATTTTTTTTTTTTATTATTATTTTTTTTTGGGGGGTAATAGGTATTTTGATTATTTTGAGAAATGAAATTATCCTCTACCAAAAAGAAAAAAAAAATTATCAACGACATCCATAGCACTCTAGAGGCGGGCTGTGAAAGCCCTTCCCATAAAAGAAAAAAACCGAATTAAGAAACAGGCTTCGTGGAACACAAACCCATTACGATAAAAATGGGTGTTTACAACACTGATTGAGTGATTGTCTTGTCTTATCTTATAGGGGAACACAATAATCCAATTCATCCTTCTTCATTTGATTTTTCTATTGATCAACATTCTGAGATACATCGACGCTTCCAGTACAAACTGATAGTGAGGGCCTTTCTTCCTTCTTCATTTGATAGGTGAAAGGAGAATCGTCACCTGACATATGGACGCAGTACCCAATTCAGTTCACCTGAAATATGGGGAATATCGAATGCGCGGAATAACATCCAGTTACTTACTTATCCAGAGATTAGGTAAGAGTCAGACTACATATGAGAACAATAAAAAATTCAGTTTTTCTACTAATGTTGAATTAAAGTATTCTCTCAAATACTAAGCCATGTGATTTCCAAATTATATAAATCGGACTCCATACAGAAAATATTCCATTTTGAGGGCCAGGAATGGCTGACGAAATCTAGAAACTAAACAACATAAAAATATGGGATATGGATCATAAGTCCATGACAATGATCTAAATAATATGTTACACATCATACGGAGTTCTTATCACCGAACACATTTTTTTATTTAGCACTGGATTTTTAAAAAGTATTATTACCATCTAGTATGTTTAATATGTATCCATACCCATTTTTTACGATACCCTATCTTACTATGGCCCCAATATAATCCTAGCTTAAAGGCAATGCAAGAGAGCAACACACTCATCATCCCCTTTTTTTATGTCCAGACTTGGCCAAAACTAGTAGACTGATTTAACTCAAGGTCTACGGTGGCCAATCTGATCTCCAAATCCATCTCTCTCTCTCTCTCTCTCTCTCTCTCTGTTTTCTGTTTTCTGCTCTGTTTTCCATTTGAAAATCTCTACATCCAATAACTAAACCTTCCAATCTGCCCTCTGTTTTCTACTCTGTGTTTTCCTTTTGAATCTCTGCATGCGGACAACAGCCAAACAGCACATAAGAGCGAAACCATACAGCAAATTTTGGAACTTCAGGATTACAAGCAGTTTCAGAGAGCAGTCCAGGAAGAAGGAACCCCCATTTAAATAAACAAAGTAATTAAAATGTACCAAGTAGACAACCTTCCACCAAAAATTACTAATACAACCATCAAGCACCCTCCCGAAGGATGCGGACTCTGATTAAAAGAAAAATCATATACACTCTATACTTAGAAACCCTCCCTAGTTTGTCCCAAAAAGACAAAACCATGGGATCCTAAACCAATATACTCCGTTGGGACTGAACCAACATGAGAAAGAATGGGAAATTTCTTCCGACAAATGGTGACTAAAACAACAACTAAAAACCGATGGGAATTCAACTCTTCTGCTGTAGAAAAGCCAGACCAATGAGAATACTTTGACTGACATGCTTGAAGCACGTGGGAGAACCGTAACAAAGATACAAGTTCCCCACTTTTGCCTCATTACCTTTGGGAACCCAGGACAGATTCAGGTCCAAACACTTCCAAACCTTAAAAGACATTTCCGATCACTGACCACCTTGACCAGCGAACCAACTCCGTTTGAACATGTAACCACTCTTAAGTTTCTCTACCGCAATATGCAAGCAAGAGCAGGGGGAGCAATGCAAAATTTCGAGCCAAAAAGATCAACCACTAAAGTCATGAGGTGACTGCTGCTGCTTTCTCCAGTTTCTCTTTCTCTATCTCTGCTCTCCTCTGATCAGCATGCTGTGAAATGCCACTTGCAAGGGCTTGGTAGTGGAAATCAAGCCTTTGCATAAGATTTTGGAACTGCCCCAGATCTGTTGCTTGCATACCTGGGAGCACAGAAGTTAACAGTGTTATATAATGCAGTAATGCAGTAATGCAGTAATGCAATAATGCAAACACCACCTAGCGGTTTTAATAGGAAGATTAGTATTAAATACCTTTAACAATATCCATGAAGAAAACAAAGGGGTCAACTTCATCTATCGGTGACTGCAATTCTTCATCATCACTGTAATCTTCATCTGAGTCATCGTCGTCATCATCAGTTGGGCGGAAGGATTTTGCCTGTGTGCACAAGCCACATATTTTCCCATATATTAGGTACAGATCTTATACCAACAAAGCCAATTTTCCAGAAACCCAAAATGGAAGTACACAGAAGTATATACCATCAAGTACCATCAATATGAAGCTGCAAGTTTCAGTGTTTTCTTTTCAAACAATATTTATTAATCAAAACTTCAATGCTAATGACCTCCCCAAAAGCTTCGAAATCATGCCAGTAATGGTGCCGCCCAACAATGGCATGCATAAAGGACATAAAATGTAACAGAAGAGAAAGCTCAGATTCCATTCTAGGAGCATCCAAGCAAGTATTCCAGACCTAGCACTCTAGATAATGTAAGTATGATGCAAGCAGTCAAATATGATATTAAATAATTCATGTTCTAGGATGTAAACCATATATTTTGAATTCTTTATAGAAAAGGGAAAGAAAGAATGCACTGTTCATTCATATATGGTGACCAAGTGAGCAACAATAGTGATATGAAATTTCATATGGCCTTCTTCCCTCCCGCCTAACCTAGCCATTCAAGTATCCATAATACGTGCTGGCCATACAGCAAGTCAAAACAAGAAATTAAATGGCATAGGGATTCAGATCTCACAGACCTGGGCTGCTAGTTTTTGTAGCCTAGCACTGTCAGCTTCATCTCCATCCTCAACATCAACTCCCATTTCCTTGTCAGATCCATCATCATCTTCTTCTTCATCATCGGTTTGGAAGCCATTCATATCATCGTCATCGCCTTCTTCCTCCTTTGCAGCTTCTGCCATACAAAATAAAAGAATAAATAAATAAATATGAAGCAGATTGAACAGGAACCTATTGTTGAACAGAGATAATGAGCACAAGTTCCCAACTAAATGTTATTGAGTTAACAAAGCATAAAAAAGAATAAATATCAATCATGAATAATGTATGAACCTGCCACTTGATCCTTGTAGGCAATAAGCAGGTCTAGTGTTGCCTTGAAAATAGGTTCTAAAGCTTCCCCTGGCAACTGGTCCGCAGGTAGTGCAAGAAGAGCTGTTAATCCCAAGCAGCAAACCTTCTTATCGTGCTCCCTGCAATCATGAAAGTGCTTATAACCGTATACAAAGATCTAAGCAATAAAAGTAACCATAAGAAAACAGGAGTAAACAGGAGTTCACACACACACACACACACACACACAGGAGTAAACAGGAGTTCAAAAGATAGACAATAGATAATATTTAAATCACCTTTTAAAATTTACACGTACACCACTTTTTTTGACTTGTTGCAGCATCTGAAACCATAAATTAAAGACCTCTGTTGCAACACCAAGCTTTTGGAGAATACCCAGAGTCAAAGTTGCATTATAATAAAGAGCATCAGCTATCTGCAAAACAATTAAGATTAGATTCTTTATTAAAAGCTACACCCAATGCAAGCTCATAGGAGCAATAAATTCAGAAGCGTGTGCCACATAAACTACAGAAAATGAAAGAAAACATGTTTTAGAATCACCAAACAAAAAGGAAGACAATTGGTTCAGAAGCAGAAGGCAAACTTTCCTTCTGTATGACACCAAGTGATGGTGCCTAGTACCTTCGCTTAGCACCAGCTGAAGATGCTAAGAAAAGTTTGCTTTCTGCTCTTACCATTACACCAAGAAACGGCCTCACAATGATGATGATGACTATCCGAAGCATCTAAGGTCATATGATACAAGAGACTGAAACATGTTCATGGATACATAAAGCAAACACTTGAACTGGTGGTGCCTTATGAAATATTACATTTAAACCAAGATTTCACTTTTCTTTTCTTTCGTTATTCGTTTCTTTTCCAGGTGTTAGGTAAGAGATTCTCACCACTTGCATCAAAAGACATTTCAGGTATGATTTCTCTGCTCGTCTTAAACGTTCAATAGTGATTCTAAGATATGGCTCAACCCAGTGATCCACTTGACCTTTGCAGTTTTGAAAAACTACTTCAATGAGCTTAGGAGCAGGCTCAATATCATTGTCTTCCATATTCTTATCTGTCATGATCTGCACGGTGAGAGTCAACCATTTGTTCTTTTATCACCATGGAAGGGGGGGAAATCAACAAAGGCCATGAAAAAAACAAAATATTGAATCTCTAAAGACATACCTATCTCCTTGCCTTTTATCTCAAATTCACAACCAGAAAGAACAATTTCAGTGAAGATCAAGAATACTCACAGATGAAAGTACATTCCAAAGACTTTGCTGATAATCAGGATCCTTGCAAGTTAGAAAATGTTCGGTACTCCTGGAAATATAGTTGTCCAATGGAACCAGAATATCTACATGACAATGAACTTATGAGACTCAAAGTGCATAGCAAAGTAAAAAGAGCTGCTTAAAACCAACAAGCCAACATAAGTGTGTAATAAAGATCAAGGAACAATACCCCATACTAAAACAATTACAAATACTCGCTTATATCACTCCTCAGAAAATTGCAAAAAATGGATCGACTTCCTAAAGTAATAATGTATCAGCAAAAGGGTGTACACCGATGTTGACTAGGTTTTATATCCAAGACAAGGTAGAAATACGTTTACTTTTTATATTAAAAGCAAAAGAAAACTGAATAACTGATGCAGGCCAAGTTTATTCCAGAGGAAAGGGCCGCAGGTCATACAAGCCATCTGATGGGCCCAGGGCCTAAAACCAGCCCAGCTGAGATCACTATCTAGAGATCTCTTCTACCGCCAGATTTCTTCTTCAACCAGCAAGTAGTAGTTAGTTAGGACTCTTTGTTTGATTAGTTTCCTAAAATTTAGTTCAGTTATTTCCATTGTTTAGTTTCCTAAAATATAGTTCAGTTATTTCTATTATTTAGAAAGTAGTTCTATTAGTTTCCTAATTTCAGTTTTAGAAACTTTCCTATATTTTGTTTTAGAAACTTCCCTGTAAATGATGTTTAGTTTCTAATTCCAATTTGGAGACTTTCCTATTTTGTTTGTAATCTTTCAAAGCTATAAATAAGATAGAGAGGGCAGGCGACAAGCTCAGATTTTTCCAAAAAAAAAAAGAAAGAGTTAAACTCCAATTTTTCTGGTTGAGTCTCTTACGGTTGTGAAACTCAAGCAATTGTATTGATGTGTTCCTTCTTTTACTCTAACATTTGCGTACTTTTAACAAATTTAACTGGAGCATAACTCATTTAATGTAGTTTGGATTCAAGTAATCTCGAATTCGTTGCAAAGCTAGCATAATCAGTTTTTCAACAAATCCGAGATTGCTTAAATCTGAGTTATAATGAAAGAGTTAAACTCTGGTCAAACCTTGTTCGGAGTATGCGAATGCTGTTTAAAGTTGTCTGAATGTAAATTATTTTTTGGGCATCAAAGCAAGAGATTATTTTGGTGTGCTCTTGGTTTTTAGTAATGCTTTACCATAATAAAATTTATGAAATTTTTATATTTGGAAAAAAAACCTAGTTGAAAATCACCCCTGCACCCAAAAATACAATTTTTGTTCTTGAACTGGAGGGTTGACTTTTTATCCTTCTGGAATTTGAATTTTAGACTATTTTATTGGATTCAAATTGGGGGGGGGAGGTATTTGCTTATTTATGCATAATATCTTAAGTAAATGAAACATTTAATTAAATGATATTAGTCATAAATAAGTATTACTTGATAAATGTTGTTCCTGCCTAACCTAATAAATCTTGTGAAGAAAAATCAGGAAAAAGAAAAAAAAAGCTGATTCAGTACAAGGACCAGCTTAGTAGTGGTCCAGCCCAAGGACATTGTTCACATTGTTCACGTGAACAGCGTTCACGCGGTACTGTTCACATGAACAGTACCAACAGAAATTTTTTAAATATTTTATTTCTCTTTTGTTATTTCTTTCCTAAAGTTAGTTCAGATTTTATTTCCTAAGTTGATTTACTTTATGAGTCAATCTTAATTGTTTCATTGTTTTAGAAACTTCCATATTCTCTATAAAGGAAGTTTCTATTTAGTTTCCTAAAAGTTGTTTTAGACCTTTCCTTTTCTCAATAAAGGAAGTTTCTGTTTCAGTTTGGAGTTCCTATTTTTGTAACTTTTTCCATAGTCTATAAATAAGAAGAAGTAGAATGCTGGCAGTAGAGAGAGTTGGCCAGAGTTTAATATTAAATTTTGGCTGAGTCTCATTGGTTGTGAGACTCAACCGAAACTCCTATTTTGTTCATTCCCGTTTTCAAATAATAGTTGTTTTTCAAAAATTCATAACTTCTTCATTCATAGTTGAACTACCTTCAAATTTGGGTATGTTATTAAGCACATCCTAGAGTACTTCCCCTCCAAGTTTGAAGACCTTCCAACAGCTGAATCTCAGCTGAATCTCAAGATAAGTGAGTTTTTCCATAATTTTATAATTCTGGTTTGCTACAATACATGTTTGAGACCTACGGGCAAGATTGGTTTTGATCCCACCCATTAGATCAAGCTCATCTTCTAGGATATTGTTTCTCATATCCTAAGGATCAAGATCCCAATTTTTGAAACATTTTTACAAACGAATTTGAAGTTGTGGAATTATTTGTTCAAATTCAATTACTCTTGTTTGTTAAATTTGGGTTTAGACTGAATAGAGATCCTAAAGCAAAGAGGGATCTATGAATTGGGTGTGTTGAAACCCTCTTTGCCACCAAAGGCCCAAGGCGACGGCGTCCAAAGCGCCCAAGGCGACGCCCAGGGAGCCTGGGCGACCGCCTTTTCAACACTAGTAAGGGGCCCTGGCGCCTAGGCCCTTGGATCACGCCCGGACGCCGCCTAGGCGACACCTTGACAACTATGAAACAAAAATTGATTTCCAGGAAGTATTCTTCATTGAAACAAATGAAGCCTTCAAGAGGATATCAATAATTCATGCTACAGATTATAGGGTCACCACACCTGAGACCTCATATCAGTGCTAGAGATTAACACAGATGCTGATGATTCAGCATTATATGCAAAAGCAGGGTTTTGGAAGACTGGGAAACGCAGAAACATAATTCTGTTATCCGAGTGTAGTTCAGAACTTCAGATTTTATCGTTCGAGAATGCAAATTTTGTGCTGGTAAGCAGTGTACAAGAGAAATGTAGAAATTATCAACAGGATCTGTTCATGTTGCTAGGCTGAGTAATATTTGATTTAAATAAATGCCACTGTAATTATTTAATAAATGCACACTGTAATTATTTAAATAGTGTTCTCCAATGAATGGAGGGCAAGAAGGATATAGGAAATCAAAAAATAGCAAGCAACAAGAGTTAACGTCACAATTGCATTGAATCAGGCAATCATGATTCAAAGATGCAAATCAGGATTATAAGGACAAATTTAATTTAAGCAAAGCTACAACAAAATGACTATATATACACTTACTTGGAAAGAAATCTATAGCCCAATCTGTCAGCGCTTCCATCATTGAAGGCCAAAGACTCCACATCTCCAAAGAAATTGTAGGAGAGAAAAATGTCATGTATGACACAATTTCCAGGATTTCCTCAAAAACCTCTGTAGAGAAAAAGATATCAGAGATGGAAAACGATGATATTAAGAAATAAGAGAAAGTGCACTTGAATCACCCACTATTTTGAGTCCAATATAATAGAGACTAAGCATTATAAGGAATTATTAAAACAATTATTGGGAGAGTACACCACAGACCAGGAGTTAAAACCCGTCAGATCTGAAAAGTAAGAAATAGCGAAAGGCCGTCCTTAAATGGACCTTAGTATGCTCTCTCTAAAACGATAATCCAACATATTGTGCAGACCAAAATACTCAGGAAATCCAATGGATAACCACGGTAATTATTCCACAAGGTAAGGCAGCCTCATCACAATTAAAAATTTGTTCACTCTATTTCAAACCCAATACTAAGTCTCCATGCTTATCAAGTCAAACCAATCTGACATGCCCAAAAAAAAAAAGGTCAAGATATTTGACAAACTACAAGGATTAGTTATACACATTATACAAACAAGTTCTCAGTTACTAGTAAATATAACAATGTAATCCAGGCATGATGCATATGAAAGTTAACACAGCAAGTGTCATGGACAAAAAACTCAAGGATTTGAAAAGCACAGAATGAAATCCAGAAAATACTCATTAAAATAGGAAAAGATTACCTTGCCCATCAGTAGTCAACATCCTACGCATTATAGGCAACAGAGTAGGCTCAACTTGAACAAAAAGATGGGGAAGCCTGCTCACAGACTCAAGGATTGTGCTGATTGCACGCAAACAACCTACTGCGGCCAGAGCACCTGGGTCATCAGCCTCGTCCTCGGCTTCAGCAGTGTTCATGCACTTCCAGAATGCAGCAGCCTGTTGGGTAAAAATGGAACAAAATGAGATCACCAATTCAACAAAACAAGACAATTAAAAATATAAATTGAAACGAAGAAAAGAAAGTAAATTACTAGGTTCTGGCATAATCCAAGAGCATAAGGTGCCATCTCTTCCCCAAATTTGTCTACAATTGTCTCAAGAGAGAAAACTAGGTCCTCATTCTCAACCTCATTCATAAGTTTAAAGAACTCTGTAGATGACATCAAATATTCATGAAACAAATGTGCTAAATGCTGAATTGGAAAAGTTAAGAGGCATCATAGTTCAAAATCACATACCATCAAGAAGTTGAGGAAGAATTGGACGGATTTCACCCAAATCTGCACAGCAAAACAGGAAGATTTATGTTACATGCACCCGAAATAAAAATAAACAAGCATATACAATATCAGGGAATCAACTTAACACAAGAGACTCAACTCTGACTAGACATACCTTTACAGGCTTCAACAAAAGAGCGTAATGCAAAGACTGAATCGACACGAACTGGAAGCTCAGGATCACGCAAGCCAGAGACAACACTGTGTAAAGCTTTGCGGAAATTGTTCTGGTCTGCAAAGTTGATATGTGCATACTGGCCCGCAACCCATGCTGCCTAATATTCAGATAAGCAATTTACAATGAATTAAGTCAATACAAATTGGTGAAAATAAAGAAACAAGGGCTTATGTAAGTCATCAAGTAAAAGAAAATGATCATTGGGTCATGGAGAGCCACATGTAAGCATATATGAACCCATAGCTCAATATTTTGAAGATTTGTTTTGGTTTCGACAACAGTTGAAACGAAATACCCTGCAATTTGAGGAGGATACAAAGTTTCTGCAAAACATTTAGCAAAATGACTTGACATTTCATTTCTCTGATAAAATATAAACCCATGTATAAAGGTCAAAACTTCATCTGATTCCGAAAATTTTTTTGAGAGGAAGATTTAAGAACTCCAAAAAAAATATAGATTTGTGGAGAATTTGCTTCAGTCTTTGCTGAATCAAGCCTTTGTGGTCTATTTTGAACATCTGCATCTATCTTTGGCAGGATTTAAGCAAGAGCTTGGCATATTTCAAATTTGAAAGTGAAACTTTTTTCCTTAAAACTATTTTTTGCAAAAAAAAAAAAAAAAAAACGTGTCAATACATATTGGTTGGGGCTTAGTTCTATATTTGTTAAGACATAGTTAGCTGATTTATAGCTTCATGGAGTTGGCTTGAATTTTCAGCCCAAAAAATTAAAATAGGGAATATATTATGATTTGGTTTGAAATTTTGTGAAATTATTAATGTATTTTCAAGGCAAAATTCAATGCTTTGGCTGCCAAAATGGACCAGATTTCAGCCCTTTTGGTGGTACATCAATGCTTTTGAACCTCGCATGAACCACGGTGGGGAGTGTAACCACCCGCTAACCCTCAAAAGTACATATATATATTGAGAGAGAGAGAGAGAGAGAGAGAGAGAGAGAGAACTCGCTACATGTCCCCCCCCCCCCAAAAAAAAGGTTCCAACATGGCTACATGTTCCCCTTCTCTTTTTCTCCTCTCTTCTTTCAAATCTTCTTATCTTCACTCTTACTTTTCTCTATTTTTTTCCTCTTTCACTCTTGCAGGTTGCTGAATAGATGCAGAATTCCAACAAGAGAATTGGTTCAATTCTCTAGGAAAACTGAACCTGTGGTTCAAGATATACTCAAATTTAAGTTCTCAAAGGGTTATATGGGTCATGGGCAGAGTATTTTTGGGTTTTCGATTTAAAAGGCCCATTCTATAAGCCCAAATATGAGGGATTTTAGTCATATAAAAGACTAGGTGTTAGTTTCTATTTTCTAGAGTTTCTACGAAGTTTCTATTTTCTAGAGTTTCTACGAAGTTTCTATTTTCAAGAGTTTTAGTTGTAATGGAACTTCGCCTTAGCTCATGCATGGGAGAGTTTACTTATTTCTGTTTTTCCTAAAAGCTACAAATAAAGGGAAGTGGTCACAACCTCCCCCAAGAATTTTTCATGTTTTGTGGTAGAGTTCTGTGAGATTAGACCTGCTCTACTATGGGATTCAGTAGAGAAACCTGGTGAGATTCTAGGAATGGGGCTAGGTGGGATGGTGGGATTCCTTCCCAGCAGTTCAGATGGGATTCTTGAATGTCATATCTCTTTTTTCTCTTTCATTCTTCTCCAGTGAAACAAGTCAGTTTTCTGCACTACTTCATTCCTGCACATGCTAGTTCTAATCATGTTCTATTGTTTAAACTGGAATTCTGATATCTAGTTTCTTCTTTCTGTTAAAACATTAAAACATTCTGATCTTAGTTTTATTCTCTTTCAGTTCTGTTTTCAATCACCAGAATTATGTCCATCAAAATTTCTGAAACCCCAAAGCCATTCTGTTTCTAAACAGTTGTGCTGTTCTGATTTCAGTTTCTATTCTTTGGGTTTCTAAGTTTTGTGCAGCAATGCAATCTGATTCTAGTTTTTATTTTCTGTTAGTTTCTAACTTCTGAATCCACCTGCTATTTCTATCTATCGTTTCAATTCCTATTTGTTGCTTTCTAAATCTGTTAGTCATTCTGTTTCAATTCACCCAAAAAAAAAAAATTAAAGAAAAATTATGTTTCTGTTCAACCACCTAATTTCTGACCAGATTTGGTAACCTGCTATTTTGGGGACTACACCATATCTTGGAATTTGACTATTGGAGCCGGTTCAAAATTTAATGGTTTATTTACCTTCCCTGTTAGTACACTAGATAAGATTTTGGGCCACATCAGACTTGTTTTTCTCTATTTTAATTAAATCTCAATTGTAAATTTTGGTTACTAAATCCTGCAATTTTGGAGAATACTTGGTGTTCTGTTTCCAAATCCCTTAGGTGATTAGAATCCCATTAGAATCATATCGAAACAGCAACTTATCTTATCAGTCAGCCCCTGAGATGTGACCAGCAGCCAATCAACTCCTCAAATCCTAATTGGGATCTAGGGTTGGTTGCCTACATCAAGTACCTTATCATATATTCATGAAAATCTAAGCTCAATAATTAGTAGAATTCTTTTAAGTTATAATTATATATAATGCAAACCAAGTCCAAAAATTAGTCCTACTTAATATCTACTAGGTATGGGCTTCATTTGTAATTGGCTGAATTCAAGGTTTTAAGTATCAATACGATATGCCCCGTATCCACCGATACGTAATATCGGCAGTGGTCAATACGATACTCTTCAATACGTATCTCTTTTATTTAAACAAAAAGTGTATCCATATATATCGACCGTTTCGAACGATACAACTTGATACACTTCGATACGGTCGATACACTCGATATGTATCGATACACCTAAGTTTCCATTCTTGCAAAAAATAAAGATACACTTACCGATAAAGCTCGACACACCTCAATATGAACCAATACGGTTCAATATGGTCGATGCACACTTATAAAACTTGATGCAACTGAACCTTTTTTTCCCTTTTCTGGTCTTCTTCCTTGCTGAAAACCTACAGTTCATGTGAACCGAAGGTTGTAGCTCATCGAATGTCATGAACTATGTCTTTAATCCTTGGAAATACTTCAAGATTACTAATTATAATATTTTTATGCTTAAAAATTGCGTTTTACATGTTCCCTAATCATTCATGTGTATACCTTGTCCCGTATCCTAGCGTATCCACCGTATCCACGATACGATACAATACGTCTCTTAAAATCACCCAACCAATACGCTACCAATACACGATACTTTAATGCTTGGCTAAATTAAAATTTTGTCTTATTTAATATCTAAAGAGGTGTATAAAAATAGAAATTTAATTAGTAGTGAGATCCTTTAGGTAGTGTAGTTGATTTTAATTTATTCATTAAAGAGCCTCCTATAATTAGTCATGTGAGGCCCAAGTTATTTAGAAGATATCTAGAAGATTTAGTCTTCAACAATTCTAATTACATTTTTTAAGTCCTTGTTAGTAAGTTTAGGCTCTCTTTGGTATCATTTTTCTTTTTGTTTTTCTAACTTATATTTGTTTTTGTAGGTTTTGGTATCATTTTTGGGTGTTGTTTATAAAAAAAAAAAAACAAAATAACCCCAAATTGTTTTTGCGCAAGACTTTAATGAGCATGTGTTTTAAGTGAGGTACAATTGTAAAACCAACATTTTTTTTTGTAGCATTAGCTTCTCATCCACTCATCTTTCTTTCTCCCTCTTTGTTTCAAGGATTCGGCCAACATAAAACAATTTTTCTGGCTGTCGAACCTTCTATCCATTCCTTTGGATGTCAAGTATAACAAAAAAACGGCAAAGGTTTCCAAAATTCAAGTTGATCGGAGAACGAGATCACTAGATATCAAGATTTGAAAAATTCTGCAACTTGAAGAAATCCAACTTTATTCCTGATTTCGGCCACCTCAATTGTACTTCTCTGGCTGTTCATTCACTGGATGTCAAAACCGATAAAAAAAGGCAAGGGAGTTCAAATCTCAGGTCAATCAGATAAGGGGATCACAAATATCAATGCTTAGAAAATTCTGCAACTTGAAGAAATCCAACTCTTATTCTTGATTTTGGCCACCCCAGTTGTACCTTTCCAGCCATCCAACCTCCGATCAAATCCGTTGGATGTCAACACTAGGAAAAAAAAAATAAAGGGTGTCCAAATTTCATGCCGATCGGATAAGGAAATCACAAGATATCATGGACTGAAAACTTTGCAACTTAAAGAAACAAAAACACATTTTTATTCTTAATAATACCAAACTTATTTCTCATTCTACAATATCGTATGCATAGTAGCTACCAAAGAACATTTATTTTTTATCAAAAATGATTTTCAAAAATACTTTTTGATAAATAGGCAAAAATCAAAGTGAAAAATGATACCAAAGAGATCCTCAACTACCTAAGAGTTTTAGATTTATTTCTTTATAAGTATGTAATCAATCCCTGACAATTAGAATTGAATTAAAGAAATTTAATTTAAAGCGTACGCCAAGTGAAGGCCCCTCTCTCTCCCCTCCCCCCCCCCCCAAAAAAAAAAAAATCAATCTATTTCTCTCTTATATCAAACTGGTATCTCTCTCTCTTCTCTTTTTCTTATAAGTTACTGTGTTCACGATTAGTGTTCATGAGTACTAATCACAGCCCCAAAAACAAAAGTTTTACCTTATACTCTCCCTATTTCTATTCTATTCCTTCCCTAATCCATCGTACCTTTTCCCACCACCTTTTTATTGTAGTTCAGCCCTAGAGTTTGGAACATTAGGATATCCTACATCACTATTAGAGTTCTACGTAAGTTCATTTGTTTATTAATCATGACAAGGATTATCTTTTAAATAGTATCAATTAAGTTCAAATTCTAATTAGAACATGGCACTTATATTGCAATTATTATTAGAGTTCTAGTGTTTTTCCTGAAGTTGAAAAAGAGAATTGATTTTGGGGGGTGGGGGGGATGGTCAGGCAGAAACACAGCATTAATGTTAGGGCTTGCCTCCCTGGAGTAGAACCAAAATTGATACATTTTTTATCCAGTATTTTTGATGGAATAGGAAGAGAACAACATTCACTCCTTTGCAGCCGTTTGATGGATAGTAAATTACAGTTCGTAGTTTACTTTTATCTCTTCATTTCCTTGCAAAACTAAATCATCTCCAATGTCTTGCTCCTATATATATATATATATATATATAATTTTCCTCCATGTTTTCAATTTAAGATTCAATACAGGAAACATGCTTTTTTAATACGACCCAGGGCGTTTCCCAGCCACCTCACCATAAGACATGCCTCAAGACCTACGCCTGAAACATTTTAGAAACACTTTCAGGATGTAGGAGAAAACAACCATCAGATATACACAGCATTCCCATGGATCCACGTTAAAAGATCTATGACCTACCAACCTGCCTTTCACTATCATGATTAGTGCAGGATATATCACACGCCATCAGATGCTTGAAGATACAAAAATGGAAACTCCCGTAGTTCACCCAAGCTTAGATCACCCTGATTTAACCTACCAAGGTTTTCCACAAGCTAAGCACCCAAGGGTGCAGCTTGAGGAAAATCTCATACATCAAGGTGTCCAAGAAAGCCTAAAATTTTAGCAGATAGGGAAAAAAAAAAAAAAAGGGTAACTAAAACCCAACTAAAGATGACTATATTAAAAAAAAGAGGTGCATGGAAAGGTAAAAACTTGTGATAGGAAGGGTAAGAAGGAATTCTTTTAACCTCAAGTTTGCCTCTTGCGCATGATTAGTGGGGATTCCATTTACCATCTTTTCATTGATTGTGTTTCGCAAGGACTGTTTGGGCCTGTTTTGTGTCCTGGTTTGATTGTAACACCAACCCTACCCCACCCCCCACCCCCAAATCCCTGACTTCACGGGCATTGGCAATCAGTTCCTCTTGGAAAGAGTGGACACATGTTTTTGGTTACTATTTGGACTTAATTGGAAAAAATAGTAGGATGTTTTGAGCATGGCAAAGATGTATTCATGAGATAGTTGAGTTCGTTATGGTGAGGACTGTTAGGTGGACTACTGAAAACCTCATATGGAATTTCAATTGATATTTTACGAGATGTTGGAGTCTCGTTGCATCTTCTAGAGTTGGGCAGAACCAGATTCAGCATGCATGACACACCAACATGACATCATCAAACTCAATACAGATGGAAGCTTGAATTGTAATCCAAGCCCTAATTGTACTGGAAGAGTGTTTAGGGAGAACATGAGTGCGGGGATGTCCAAGCTTTTTGGGGCCCTATCAGAATAGCATATCCAATCACTCCTGAGTTGGAGGCCATCATCAAATGTATGGAAATATCTCGTACAAACGGATGGATGTCACAATTGTAGAGGGTAACTCAAGGCAGGTTATCCAATGGTTGCAAATTCAAAAGGAGACCATGAAATTATTACCATTTTCTCATTAGGAAAGCCAGATTTTTTGCTCTCTCAAGGGAAATTTACTAGTCTACGGAGAATGAGGTAAGGTAACTCTTTAGCAGATGAGCAGGCTGGGGAAAGTTCAGCTGGTATCAGACAGATTCTGTAAACTTAGAACCTACCCCCATTGTCTGGCCTGCTATGACGAACCCAAGCTGTGGCCTGTTCTTGTTGTATCTATATGTTTGCACTCATAAAACTTTGCTGTTACTATCCACAGAAATTGAAAAATGCAAAGAAAGAAAGGAAATGCAAATAGCAGAAGCAAGTACTGCAAGGAAATTAATAAAACACGAGAAATAAACGTGTACATAAATTATCAAGAGACAAGCATAGGTTGCCAAATCTACGACAACAAAGAAATAAAATTGAAGGTGAAGCAACAAACCTTTGCTCTTAGGTGTCCTGCAGGACTGCTAAACTCAGGAAAAACATGTTGCACTAACATGCGCTCGAGCTCAAACTTGTACGGTTCAGTTTGTTTCAATTTATCACATAATGCTCCAATAGCAAGAAGAGCACCATCCTTTTGTCGATATGGTTTGTACTCTGCTGGTGACTCATCATATCTAGATTAAAAAAATAATATTCAAAGATGTCAACAACTATTCTCCAGCTCAGAACATGTAGGCAGTAGAAAACCAAAGGTACCTCCTAAAAATCTCCACAAGGAATTGAATGAACTTCTGTAGGTTTTCTTTACCACGTTTCCTGACCATCTCACTTACAAAATCCATTGCAGCAGTCCTAGGACTATATAAATCTTCAATGATATCTGCACGGAAGCATTAAGAGCTTAAGCAAGCCATACCAAGAGAAAGAAACCAACAATCTTCAGGTGATATGACCGGATTCAGAAGACTCACCATAACCTTTCCTCACATACTCATGGGGATCTTCATTCCAAAGCTTCTGATCATTATCATTGAAGCACATAAGGGGGAAAATTATCTCAAACAGAAGAACATCAAGCCGTGGTTGCAGCAACTGATACATACTATTCTTTGATATACTGCAAAAATATGAGAAGCGGAGAAGAAGTGGAGCAAAATGAATTAGCTTCAAAGAATATCCAACTAAAACATCTGACAAAAAGCAATGTATGTGCCAGTCGATAATCTTGGGTTCCAGAAATCAAACCACTGACCCAACTTGTCAATAGAACAATTGTTTCCACTGTCAGGAAAGAAACACAAATATCACTAGAAACTAAGGGTTCAAATGACCATACCAGCAGCCTGACTAAATAAATACATGGAAACATAATAGGTTTGAAGTTTAATAATAATTAAATTTATTATTAAAATTCTTATTATTATTATTATTATTATTATTATTATTATTATTATTATTACAAAAGCAACATAAATAATAGGACGCCTTGCATTGATTACCACAACTCATTTAAGAGAATTCAAATAAGTATTGGAGGGATGGAAAACTCAGAAAGTAAGATAGCTTTTAATCCATAATACTCTCCCCTTAAACTATGTGCTTGTTCAAAGGGACAGTTATTGCGGGACAGACAGAGTAATCACTTACAAGCAGAGAGTAAATTTATTTTTAGTAACACAACAACAATCATAACAAGAGAAAATGCATGGCCCCATCAAGATAAGCTTCCCTTGACGGACCAAACAAATTTGTCACGTTGTAGAATTATGTGGAATTCCAATTGTTGGATAGACATTGACGGTCTGGATAGGCCACTTGTCAAATTTCAAATTCAACCATACATTCTCCTGTGTATTGGCATGCACCCCCATGAATGTCCATGCACCCCTACAGTACTCAGGCCACTCCTGTGCACTCTCCCATAATCCTGAATTTCAATGCTTTAGTCTGCCATTTGGCAAACTCCGTTTGAGCTGAAACCTGACATGGAACCAACGGCCTAGGGGTATTCTTGTCCACAAAATCTGGGCATCATCGGATGTGCCACATGGCAGATTCTTGGGAAGACCAGATAAACTATTCTATTCTTGGCAGGCTGACCAGATATACTTCCCCCAAAGAATATTGAACTAATTAAATTTTATATAACGAATACTACATACATAGCCATTTGTTGATAAGCTTATCTTCACTGTCCATGATTTAAGAGACATGGGGAGTTTGACTAAATCGAACTGAATTCTGAATGTATAGAGAGCCACTTGGGTGGCCAGCATGTCACATTTCATGGACCATCTCAACCCACGAAGAGGTTTTTTCTCCCATGTATTTTCAGTCATCAAACCAATGAAGGAGGGTTTGGGCCATTTGGCAATTCTAACCACTGGATAGAAAGGGGAACGTAGATGGCTATTTGTCAAATTTCAAGGGCAAACTCAATGACATGGACCACCATGTATTGAACCTTTTCCCTAAGTATCAACCATCCAAATGTTGAAAAAAACTGACCTGTTAATTGTGCCACATGGTGGGCTGAAACTAACTACAAGTCAAGGACAACACAGTTATGTACACAAAATTTGGAAAGATATTCAAAAAGAAGTTGGAGGATCCCTTGTAAGTGGATTTGGATCATCTCCCGCGAGGGCATCTCCCAGTGAGGGCCTCTCCAACCGACAACATGTTGGAGAGGATCCAACGGTGAAGGATATATCCTCTAATTCTTTGTTCCCCCTATCTCTCTCAAGTCTCAATCTCTATCCCTCCCTCTCTAATCTCTCTCAATGTCTATCCAAGATGGATCCTCTCCAGCAAGGGCATCACCCAGTGAGGGCCCTCTCCAACCAACATGTGTTGGAGAAGATCCAATGGTGAAGAATATATCCTTTGATTCTACGTTTCCCCTATCTCTCTCGAGTCTCGATCTCTATCCCTCTCTCTCTCTCTAATCTCTCTCAATATCTATCCGAGATTGATCCTCTCTAGCGAGGGCAATGAGGGCCTCCCTAGCCGACACGTGGTGGAGAGAATCCAACGGCAAAGAATATATCTTCTAATTCTTTGTTTCCCTTATCTCTCTCAAGTTTCGATCTCTATCCCTCTCTCTCTCTAATCTCTCTCAATCTCTATCCTCTTTCTCTCCCTATTTTGAAGGATTCCGAATCCACCCCCCCCCCCTCCTCTCCTCCAGCTCAACACAAAGTTCTCAGAGGTCATGGATTCATTCATTCATATCCCTCACCAAAGCTTGATTTCTTCTTCTTCCCAGCACCCCTCGTGTCGAAGCTCAATATACTCTTCTAATGAGACAGTTCTTCTACCATGATCCGCATCTCGTTTACTTCCTTCTTCTATGAGATCATGTGTCTTACATAAGAATGGAGTTGAGCACTTAGTCCTTGATGATTGGCTTGAGCTGCTCCGGCTTATTCCACATTATAGCTCTACCGCCCCAGCCATTCTCAAGGACACTGAAACATGCCTATTTACCCAACTTCTTGCTTACACTGGAAACAAAGTGCCCACTTTTTTAATTTCTTCATTCTTCTACGTTCTTTTCCTCAATTGTTTATGATGGTGAAAAAAGCAAAACCATTGTGATTTGTGAGCTTAAAATGGTAATTAAAAATTTTAAAAAAAATAAGAAAAAAGGGGTGAAACAGAGAAACTTTGGAGTTTTATTAGAAATGGTTACCTGGCTCTTGTAGTTTCACAAAGTTTAATAATTTTTGCTAACATGTGGATTGTGAGATTGACAAGATGGAATACATATAATGTTCTTGATGGTCTTGAAGCAAGATTTGATGTTGACTGGTATATTAGAAGTAGATGAAAGGATCTCTACAGAGAATTTGGTTCCTTTCCAGCAAGTTTTTGTAATCGAGAGAAAGAGAGATTTAGAGGATATATTCTTCACCGTTGGATCCTCTCCAACAAATGTCTGCTGGAGAGGCCCTCATTGGCCCTCATTGGCCCTCACTGGGCAATGCCCTCGTTGGAGAGGATCCAAATCCCTTGTAAGTTGCCTTTAATTTGTTGAACAAATCATTAATTTGTTGAACAAATTTACTTTACATATGTTAGTTTATGTCTATCAATAGATATTGATAAGAAGAATACGAATGACAAAGTGGTCATAATGTAGGATGGCTGGGCTGCAAGGGAACATCACTAACACTCCTACAAATCAGGAACGCCAGTGAACTAACACACAGAACATACTGACAGAATAGGGAATGACTGATAACTCTAGATTAAACCACTGGTTAGGATTGGAATTCCCATCAAATGGATTTGCTGCTATGCTGATAGAATGCTCAAAATTACAGATTAAATCAAGGGAGGGATTGGAAGAAACAACCTGAAACTGTTAATAATCTGGGACATTGATGACACATAGTTGTCAAGGCGTGAAGGCGTGAAGGCGTGAAGGCGAACAAAGGCGATGGAGGCCTGACTGGGCGCCTAGGGCGACCAAGGCGCCCAATTTCCAAGGCGACCCAAGGCAGCCTGGGCTCCTAGGCGACGCCTTAACAACTATGTGATGACATAAAACAGTTGCTGGATTTCAATAGACCAGAATATATCATATTCAAGAACAAAGGGAAAAAAAGAAGAGATAGGAAAAAGAAGGGATAGGAAAGGGCCCCTCACCATGGTCTCTCACCATTGTCTCTCATAGACTCATAGTAACTGTATCACACAGCAAACCAGCACAAAGCTATTCTTTTTTAATACTGCAATTGTTTCCTTTTCCAGCCCCCCTTCTCTTTGATTAATAATTAAGCAACTGCTACAAGATTTGAAACTTTAAAAATAAAAAAGGAAAATTACACGTACTACCCCTGGAGTATGGATTAATATCACCTACCACCCAGTAGTTTCTGACAATTACATCCGCTCCCATTTAACTGACAGTTGAAACCCAAAAAATTGAAAGACAGTTATACCCTTATGTTTTTAAGCTGAGAAAAATGAAAATAACAATTTTAACCTTTTGTGCTTTCTTCCTAAATTGTACGTCTTCTTTTCCTTCCGTCACCACCATATCTCCTCCTCCTCTCTTCAATCTCACTACCACACCTGGCACATCATTGGGTTCTGCCGGAAGCTAGCTTGAAAACAACGACGACAATTTTCTGGTTTTGGATATGGCATTGCTGGTTTCTCTGATTTATTAGATGAAAGTTCATTAAAAATTAGATCTAGGTGGGAAGCAAATCGGCAGCATCAGCATCAAAATCGCAGAGATCATCGCGTATATATATTTTTAGCTTCAGATTTTCTTACATGAATTTGATAGAAGCATATCATGAATTAGAGAACTGCCATTAGAGAAGGTCCAAAATTCTGTCAAAAGCTCCAGACACTCCAGGCCACAGGTGGCGCATTATCCTTTTCAGTTGTTTAATTGTTTCTTTTGGCTTCATTTTGCCTCAGAAAAACTGAAAACAGAGCACGGATAGCTCAACCATCTAAAAGCACTCACCTTCACCTTATAAAGGA
The DNA here is from genome assembly GCA_028583415.1 of Protea cynaroides. Classification (NCBI taxonomy): domain Eukaryota; kingdom Viridiplantae; phylum Streptophyta; class Magnoliopsida; order Proteales; family Proteaceae; genus Protea; species Protea cynaroides. Next base: position 16,184,331 of record CM053270.1, on the reverse strand, counting down.
AGCCTAGCATAAAGCTTTGAATGGATGCATGTAGTAACATTAAATGCCTACTGTGACTGCACCCCATGAAAAACTAGGATACATATATGTGTGTGTGTACTGTTGATATGGGGGTGTAAAGCCATGTGTCATATGGCTAATGGAGGATTTCCAGACTGGTGTTCATACGAGAGCAAAAACCATATTCCCTTTTGTTTCTTCTTCTTTCTCCTCCATCTAGAACAAAATCGAATATAGCATTTACAACTTGTAATTTTCAATTTGAGGGAAATGGGTAGGGTGAAAACAATAAGTCTAACTAAGGATAGATAAGACATTTCAACTTCCATTAAGGGTAGTTTTGTTCGTAAAATTTTTAGTGTTAGCTGACATCATCATTTAACGGAAATCAGTTAATGAAGTGGGTCTTTTTGTTACATTTTTTGAAATTAGGGGTGGTATGTGTAATTGTCAGAAACTAGTGGGTGGTAGGTGTAAATAGTCCATAATCCAGGGATAGTACATGTAATTTTCCCAAATAAAAACTACTAACTCTTGCACATCACCAATAATTGTCAAGGCGCGCCTAGGTGTCCATGTACCATGGTGGCACGGACACCTAGGCGAGCGCCTTGGACATCCGTCAGCCCTCCAACGCCTTGTCAACATGACAACCTTGCAACCAATCAATCAAGAGCTGAGCTGGACTGGACTGGCTCATCAATCAATCAGGCTAGGGTGGAATGGACAACTAGCCCTCCATGCAGCTGGGCCAGAATTAATCAATCAGGTTTATGGCTACGCCAGAACTGGACTGCAGGGCATGCAGCCCATCAATCCATGGGCTATCCCATGGCTGAACTACATCAATTTGCCCCCACTTCAAATAAACTCGTCTACAAGTTTTGTAATGGTGAAGAATGATCACGGTAGGGTTAGCATTCAGCTCCCTCTAATATCCAAACTCTAGTTGCATTTGGAAGTAGGTAAGAACATTTGCAACCTTGGGTTCTCTCTCTTCGAACTACTGAGGAGGAATCACAAAGTCAATGTGTTCAACTTCAATTGTGTAGGCAGTGCCCTTGAAATCCTTAAATACAATATCTTTGGCATCTCCATGGTCTCCTCAATCTCCACCGTTTTACCATTGGCTTCAACATCATCAACCTCAACCATAGGCATTGGTTTCTTCTTGTTGTCTTCAACTATAGATTCGAGCTCCTAAGAAGAAACATGTTCTTCCACAATCAATGTAGGCACTAGATCTTCCTTTGGTAATGCAAATCATTGCTTTGAAATGAGGTTTCTTCTCTTCCCATAGAAGTGCTATGGATGATTCTCAGACACCCACAAGTTGCTGCATTCGAGCCATTCGCTTATTTCAATTCTTGGAATTGGGTAGTCATCAAGTTCATGCTAACAGAAAGCTGGACGTTTGTTTCGAGTGTTGAACTAGGGGCATTTGCTATTCTTGCCATAGCTCTGATACCAAATAATGCAAGAGGTCAGTCAATCTCAAACTAGTAAACCAGCCAGAGATCAACTTGCAGTAGGATTGTGTTTATAAGCAGAACAATAAGTGAGAATTGATATTTTGTTTTTTTTTTTTATTGGATAAAGAAGATAAAGAAAGGATATAACTAGAGGCTTCCAACCGAAGGTTTCAAAAGCTTCTCACCACCAGTAGGCTTCCCACCTAGGAATGGCACACTCTACCACGGCATCACACCCCACACTAGCACTCACAGCGCACATGCACATAGCATTTCATATTTTTTGTAAGGAAATCATTCCCCTTGGCCATAGGCTTACATATATTTATAAGGACTCAAAGTAAGAAATAAAAATAGAAACACAATAAAGATCGAAATCTAAACTAAATCAGATCCAGTAAAATCCAAATAAGATCTTGTGAGATCAGATCTAACGTAAACCTTCTATAAATTAGAAACTAACACCTAATCTCGTATAGGACTCAAATCCCTCGTTTTTGGGCTTATAAAATTGGCCCATTACAAGAGAAAGCATAAAATAGTCGACCCAACAATCATAGTTGTCAAGGCAGTGCCTAGGCGCCCAGGCAGCCTTGTGATGCCTTGGAAAATAGGGCGCCTTGGTCGCCTAGGAGCCCCATCAGGCCCCCAACGCCTTGGCACCTTGACAACAATGCATACAACCCATTGGGCACTCAAAACAAATACCATTGGCCCATTCCATTGCTGTACTGTTCCATCAGTTCTGCCCGGCATAGAAAAATAACTCATTCCCAAGTTTTGTAGTGACACCAAATCATCTCTGCATGATTGTCCTTCAATCTGAGGTAAAATTCAGCAACACTTGACATCGTCCTGTCAACATAATTGCTCCATTGTCCCTCCATATCTCAAATACCAAATAATGTAGGGTGGCTAGGCTGCAAGAGAACAACACTAACACTCCCCCAAAAAAAAAAAAAAACAGAATCATGCTGAACTAACACAAAACATACAACCCCAAGGAGGACAGCTCATTGGTAAAAGATCAACACCTCAAAAAAGAGGTCATGAGCTCTACTCTCCTTGGGGCCACTACCTACCCCAAAAAAAAAATAAAAAAACACAACATACTGACAGAATACGGAATGACTGATAACTCTAGATTAAAGCACAGGATAGGGTTGGAATTCCTATTGAATGGATTTCAAATAACGTAGGATGGCTAGGCTGTAAGAGAACACGACTAACACTCCTACAAATTTGCAGAATCGCATTGAAAACACACAGAACATACGGACAGAACAGGAAATGATTGTAACTCCAGATTAAACCACTCGATAAGGTTGGAATTCTCATTGAATGGATTTCAAATAACATAGGATGGCTTGGCTGTAAGAGAACAACACTAACACTCCTACAAAAAATCAGAATCGCAGTGAACTAACATAGAACATACGAACAGAATAGGAAATGACTGATAAGTCAAGATTAAACCACTGGATAGGACAGGAATTCTCATCGAATGGATTTCATGTTATTCTGATAGAATGATCAAAATTACAGATTAAATCAAAGGAGGGATTGGAAGAAACAACCTCAAATTGTTAATAATTTGGAACATCGATGAACAGTTGCTAGATTTCAATGAACCAGAATATCAATTGAAGAACGAAGGAAAAAAAAGAAGAGAGGAGAAAAGAAGAAAAAAAAGATAGCGAAAAGCCTCTCTCCCAAGGTCTCTCCCCGTTAACTGTATCACACAGCAAAACAGCAAAAGCTATTCTTTTTTAATACTTCAATCGTCTCCTTTTCTAGCCATCCTTCTCTTTATATAATTAAGCAATTGTTACAAGATCGGAAACTTTAAATAGAAACTACAAACTCTTACACATTAATCAATCAATCAAGAACTGGATTGGATTGGTTGTCAATCAATCAATCAAAACCAATCAAGTGCTGGACTGGATTGTCTGTCAATCAATCAACCAAGAGTTGTACTGGACTGGCTTATCAATCAATCTCTCAGAGCCTAGGTGAAGAAAATCTGAGTAGTTATCATCCCGGCTGCCTGGCTGGGCTGGAAACAACCGGACAGCAAGCTCCTCCATGCGGCTGGGCTTGGCTGAATGTAAACAGAAAGGTTTGAGGCTAAGCCAGTACTGGGCTGCAAGACATGTGGCCCATCAATCCATGGGCTACCCCATGGCTGAACTGCATCAGGTTATGACTTTTATTTAAACTAGCATCTTTTGAACGTACTTTTAGCTCAATCATTGATCCAATATTTAAGTAGAAGCGAATAAATCAAGGGCAGAGATCAACCATAAGTCAGATAAACCATAGCATTCACTAAATGCCAGGGGAGTATGGTGACTAAAAATTACCCATGGAACAGCTTCAAAGCTTAATGAACAAACCAGGAAAACAAGAGAAAAGGTCAAAACAATAAAGAGAATATAAAATCTACTTCATCCTGGCTCAAAAACAAAAGCATATGATTCATGTACTACTGGGCTGTATTGCAACCATGAAAGATAGCCAGCAGAAAGATGATCATGTCAAGAACAAGAAAATGAACAAACCTTAGTACAAAACAAATAATCAGTTGAAATAACAAGATAGGATGAGGAACATAACACACAAACCTGTTACTGAGATATTGCAGAATAAGGTTGGTAACTCTATCCGGCAGATATCCACCTACACGAACCATATTCAACAAGTTCAAGTGGCATTCTAAAATCTTCCCAGCATAATTCTTCTGGAAGACTTGAGCAAAAGCTCTGTTTTCTGGCTTATGAAGTTTCAGATCTCCAAACCTGTTAAAGATGATGAAACAAAATACGTGGCCATTATAGAAAATCTATAAAAACAATACAACCACTTTGTTGAAGCTAATTTGAATTCAAGAACTCACCGAGTGTAGAGCCTGTTTAAAATGTGTACTGTCCATTTTTTCACTTTCCACCATCCCCATGATTTTCTAATCTCTGGATCTGCGGGCTGCCCTTCTAAAGGTACAGGTCTTTCCAATATATTCAAGAACAAAATCATCCATGCGTTGAACACATCCGAATCAAGCAGCTGCTTAGGAATCTCTAACTGAGAAAGAAAAGAATAAGTGATTGCCATCAACCTTCATGAGGAAGAGATTAGTTTTCAACTAAAGATAATCCAGAACAAATAAAAACTTGCTATGCTAGAAAAACATACATATATGGATGACCAGAATATTTTGCAGATGAGTTTGATTAAATCTGCAACTTCAAGTGATGGGTTGGGGATCTGAACTAGTCTGTTAAAGATGTTAAGTAGATGAGGAAATGTCTCTTCAACAATGAGGTAAACCGGCGTTCTCTCTTCATCTGACTTGAATCTTCACAAAACAAAAGAAGATTTAAGGAAAATTAGTTTCATTAAAATAAAAATAAATAAATAAAAAAGGTAACACATATAATAGAGTCTGTGATGGAAAAAACATAAAGAATAACAAAAGGAGGGAAACGGCAAAGAAATTAAAAAAAAAAAATCAAACAACCAAAAGAGGTCAATCACTTCATTAAAGCTTTAAAAATTGAGCAAAATAAAACAGGAGTGTTTATAAACTATTGGAAAATTCTTTCTTCACACATTTACCCAATACCTCTATAACCTGCACTTTTTGTCACATGGACTAATGGTTTGACAGTACGACCAGTGGATAAATGGGGATGTACTCGATATGCCACCTATCAGTTTTGGTGATCTAACTCAACTTTATGGCCCACAATATATGGAGTTATTCCCTAGGTTTTCAATCATTTCTGTTGAGCTCAAATTCACCTCACTTCCTTCTTTCCTTAGACTTTTCAATTCTTTTACAAACCCCCTAACAATGGCACTTGAAGATTTCAAATAGGTCCAAATTTTTAATCATATTTAAATGCTGATATGGATCCACCAAAATTGTGCCCCAGGCCCCCAAACCAACACAGCCATGCGGAAGAGGGTAAAGAGGTTGCATGGATTCCAAGAAAGGACATGACAGCACCCAGCTCCCTAAATTTATACATATTTAAGTTTGAAATGGTTTGGAAGCATAGATCCTACAAAAGAACCACTCTGAAAAGAGACAGAAGAAACTACACTAAGTCTCTGCTTGTACAGCACCACGACAGACTTTTGTTAAGATTTATTTATAATGTGTTTTTGGAATTATTGTGTTATGATGCAACAGGGTCCTTGTACGCACCTTCAATCTTTTCCTCCCGTTATCAACTGATACACAACAGACCTCGTCTATTTTGCAAATTACACAGGAATATGAGATACCAGGACGGTGATTCAAATCAAGATTTTATAGTACCATATCTCAAATCACAAAAATCAAATAGAGGCCAAAGATACCAGAGCAATGCCGTATCAGACTACTTGTCTCCTTGTAGTTGGATCTCCAAGTTTTTTGAATGCTCCAAATTCTACTTGAGCATCCAAATCCGGGTCACAATTCGTTATTGGGGGATAGGGATATAGAACCAAAAGAAAGATATTTTTGTGGTGAAAAAAAAAATTGCTGCTTTATTTATTTTTAGACAAAAAATATTTCTTTTTTTTTCCTTCACCCTTCGCTTTGAAAGAACAGATAAAAAAATTTAAAAAAAAATGATTCAACCTCAGACCCATGAATCCATTTTTGTTCTTTCATTCCAGGTAACTCCCTTGAAGTATCAACTAATGGAGGAGGAGTGATATTAGAAAACCCGCCCTTCCTCTTTTTTTCACAAACAAATAGGAAGTTACGGATCTAATTCGGATACAAGAAGGATTACCATATATAACACAAAATTTCTCCTCCGATTCCTTCTAGTCGAGCCTCTCGATCAGGATAATGTTGGTTAAAAAATATCATATCATTAATAAATGTAGGAAGCAATTATACAAATAGAGAATCAGTAATAAGAAAATGCAAAGAAAATGTAAACCTATAGATTGAAAGGCAATATACTTACTCATATTTCCTAGCAAGAATCCTCAGGACAAACAAAGCTCCATAGACTTGTTGATCTTGTTGTAAATTATATTTCACCCACTGGAGAAGGCTTGGCCATTGCTCAGGGTAGTCTGCATGAATAATTGTCTTGATGCATTCACCAAGTTGTGCCCTATGGAATATAAATTCAGATATCATAAAGAAAAATCACCCATACTGCGGAATATTACAATCATGTTCCTAACCAGCAGTACCAAACTATCAACAAGAGTAAAGAACATTGAAGCCAGCCAATCAAAATTGCCTTGTATAGGCTACAGAGCAACTAAGTAAGTTTAGTTGCAGCAATTAAGAACCTAAAATAAAAGTTACAAACTGAGAATTAGAGTTTAAACAAACAACCCATCAAATTTCTGTAGAGGGTTGTTACTTTGTAGTCCTAACACAATAAGGTATATCTCCATTAGCAACACTGAGAAAAGTGCACAAAACCAAGGGGGATTAATGTTCACATCAGTTCACTAGATAAAGGGTAGACAGTACGAAACCAATAGGCTTACCTCAACAATGGAGGAACTTGTGTAACAAACACAAGAATGTTCTGCCTCACCATGTCCTTATCACTTGGCAAGATCTTCTGTTGCTCATCTAATGTGATGAAAAACACCAAGCATTAGACCTCCATAAGAGAAACCAACAAAACTGGAAGTTAAACCTCTCAAACTAATATACCAGGCTCATGAGGAGACCAGTTTTTAGCCACGAAATTCTTGAAATGAATACTGGCAACTTGCTTCACGGCTAGGTCACAGTTAGCATCCACAATAATCTGTAACAACCTTACCAAATGCTGTGGAGTGTACTGGTACTGCATAATAGTATCCAAAATCACATCAAATAATGCCCAAATAATGCAAAATATATGAAGTACAAGGAACAACTTCAAATTGATCAACTGGCAAAAGTAGCTCCAGTATTAAATATTTGAAATTTCATAAATTTGCAGTAAACCAACATTCGTTGTAATGATGACTTCATATCATCCAAAATCCACATAATCGCATAAATTAATACACTCAGGAAAAGCAATCAAAAACTAAGGCTGAAAAAACTCTATGGGTATAAATTTTTACAAAAAGAAAAAAAAAAAAGGGCAATATGCTATACAAAAACAAATAAAATTAAAAATAAATAAATAAAAGGACAAACTTCACACCGATTAAGTGCATCGAAATTATCAACAACTAAGAATTCCCCTCAAATAAAGTCCAATTTAATCGATAATCAATCTTAAAAGCAATGAAAGTGACAGTAACTTATGGTCAAAGATACATAACCAATCATATAACTTCAATAATCTATTAACATACCTGATTGAGACTTTGTTCAGCAGCTTTGCGCTCATCCGGATTAGGGCTGAGTGCCGCCTGAAGAATAACAGCAAGACTAGGAAGATCCATGAACGGCAACTGTCGAAATCAAAATAATCCGATGACAAAACCTGCCGATCTAAGCAGTATTGGATTAAAACTATATAGTTTTAAATTCGATATAAGAAGTGCTTAGGGTTCTGGAAGCAGCAGATCTAAGAGCCGAGAACTGAGAGGATATTTGTATAGTATAAACTATACTCTCGCTGGCAGTAGAAGAGAGTCCTCCCAGAAAGAAGCCCAAGAGAGAGAGAGAGAGCTATTTATATCTCTAGGGTTGTTAAGTTCGGCGACTCAAAACTGGGTGACGGGTGACCTGACCGACCGTCTTTGGTTTCTCGCGGTTGTACGGTCACGAGGTAGCAAAGCCGCCACAACCCGAGACCCCGTTTTAACCGTTGGGATTTTTTCTGTCCTTTAACGTTAGACACCTATGCAGAAAGGTTATTTCGGTAATTGTAAAAATAACTTCTTTTTTTTTTGGTAAAAATAACTTTAGTACTAGACAACTGTCTTATTATAAATTTTGAATTTTTTAGAATTCTTAGTATCATTGTGGAATGGAGTAGTGTGACCTGGAATTTGTTGCACGTGTGGGACCTGTTTTTGGAGTTGTGTAAAGGTAAGAAAGGAATACTGCTTGCACAACAGCACAAGCGAAGCACAAGCGATGCTTTGGTTTTTGGCTAAGCTTTCTTTGAATTTTTTTATTTTTTTTTCTATTTTCAATTTTTAGCTTTTCAAGGTGTTTGGTATCATTTGTGGTGTTATTCGTAAGAAACAAAAATGAAAATAAGGTTAAAAATCAAAAAGAGGTTTAGACTTCCTTTTGATTTTTGCTCAAAAACTTTTTCTGATTGTTATTTAGCATAGATTTAATGAACATGTGTTTTTTATAAAGATAAAACAGTTAAATTAATATTTTTTTTATAACATTTACTCCCTCCCCTCTCTCCCCGACTTTGGTCACCAAAATGGTGCTTCATCATTTCGCCCCATAGCTTCTGGGCCTCATCCTCTTCATCATCAATCACGTCTTTCAATTCGTCCGGGATATGAACCATTTTCTTCCCTCCCTCTGCAACTCTAACAATGCCCCCATCGTTGGAGGAAAAAAAAAATCAGAGCAAAAACGATGTTACATATCTTTGTCTCTCTCACTCTCTATAAAAAACAAGAAACAACGAGCGAAAGACTAACTGAAGGAGGGACTTTCTAAGGTGACCCCCCGAATACCTTGGATTGTTGAAGGGTGTTGTTGACTCTGATGATCTCCTGTTGAACATCTTGCATGAGATGCTTTAGCAAAACAAGATTTTTAAGGTTATTAGGAAGAACATTGTGAAGAAGTGCATTGAGATGTTGACTGAGATCGCTGGGAACCAAGAGGATCATGGAAAGTTTTACAAGGCATTTTCTAAGAACCTAAAGTTGGGTATTCATGAGGACAACCAGAACAGGACCAAGTTCGTTGATCTGCTCCGTTACCATTATACCAAGAGTGGTGATGAAGTGACGAGCTTGAAGATCGCCATGATTTCTTTTTGGGTTAGAAGAAACATACTTTGGACTTCAAAATACAATGGTGATCCCTCCGAGAATCAAATTCAATATGAGGTGAGTTTAAAAGACTGCTTTCATTCCCTTCTTATTTGTTAATTTATGGATCAAATAGACGAATTGTTGTTGGGTTTTTTCATGCAATCAATCATTGCTCAAAGCGAAAGAGTGGATTTTTAATATGTTTATGGTTTCAGTTTGATCGAAGTTTCTGTTTTTAAGGTTTTAAGCTTTTCTATTCCTTGTGTCATCCTGTACTGTAACCACTGACCCTCCACCTGCTATCGTCATCTTCAGGGATTAGAAAATTTTCTATTGAACTATTTTGTACTGTTTCATTAGATTACATACATTGAGGTTCTATCACCACTACATGTTTCTCCTGTATTAAACCCATTGGTTTGGGATCCTTTATCTCGATATGGTTAGAGAATCTAATCTTTGGCCGTTGAATTCAATTCTGTGAGTCTGGTAACGTTTATCATAGATGAGCTGGACATCATCATTTTCAAACTTCTAGAATGGCGTCCTTCAGAAGAAAAAAGAAAAAAGACCCAAGTTTACAAATACAAGAAATCATGAATGAAGAAGGTCACTCCCCTTTTGTGATTTTTTTAAATCGGTACAAGAGCAACTACTCTCAAGTCACTACGGTCTCTGTTATGTTTCCTGCTATTTCCATGTTAATGTCGGGAAAGGGTGTCAAAGAGCATCTAAGGCTATCTTTTTTGGACTCCTACCTAGCTAGTAACCAAAGCAGGACGGGATGAGAATGATGGTCACACTTAACAGGCAAAAATGGTGTCGTCACTACCCCTCTTTGCAGTAGCTCTTCTTTGGATCCACATGGAAGAGGTCACAAAAGGGAGATGTCGAAATGTATTTTGGACATAGACATACCAAATATATTTTTCATTCTACAATCTATTTTTTATTGTAGCTACCAAACAACATTTTATTTTTTATCAAAAATGATTTTCAGAAATGATTTATAATAAATAGATAAAAAAACAAAAATAAATTGGATCCAAAGAGAGCTAAATCTTCTCACATGGCAAGGCTGGCACAATAATGTATGTCATTATGTCATTTGATAGTGGATAGGTTGTCTTAAGGCCCAAATTGATCAGGCTTGGGGTTGAGCCTTGTATTGGAAATAGTCCCACATTGCTAATGAAATTGGAATCCTATGGTCTTATATAGGGAGAGTCCCTCCACTTACTAGTTCGAACTTTTGAGTTGGAAACTTGAAATGGTATCAGAGCCAGGTTCCCTCTCATAATAACCCTAAAAAAAGAGACCAAGCCACCGAAAGAGGGACTATGGTCACCTAAAGATAGACGATCACCCAAAAAGAGGGACTAAATGTCACCCAAAGAGGGATCAGTCACCCAAGAAGAGGGACCAGTTGTAAGACCTGCACTCTGTGAACCCGATCTAAACCTTGATTTCATGTCGTAACAGGTCTTCCGATCATCACCGGGCCAGATGGGACGAGCGGATGACAATCAGGTATGAAATCGGACCAAACAGACCAAATAAGTATGATTTTACTCATACCGGTCGATGGTACCGGTCTTGTACCGGTCGACCGGTATGGTCTGCGCAACAAACTACCAAGATCCGGAAATGGATCTCTGCGGGTCTCACTTTTCTAATTCTGAATCCTAAGACTTTGCTAATCCTAAGAGGCTTCCTAAACCTAATTCTTAGCCTATTTAAACCCCTTTAAACCTCTTAGAATCCCTTCCATTGATCCTCACAAACCCTAGAGAGGAGAAGGAGATTGGAGAAGGAGAAGGAGCTAGGAAGAAGAAGGAAGAGCCGCCGTTGCCGTTCGACGATGCACACCTTACGCCAGTCGACGGTAAGTGTTTAAACCCTTCCTCTCACATAATGACTCTAGGATGGTTGGGTTGTTTGGATCAATACCATGCAAAGCAGGTATTGACCTAAACCCTACTTTGCCGTCAAACCCTAATTTAATCGTTAAACCCTAGATTCGAGTTATAAGATGAATACCATCAAAGCTAGACTTGAATGGAGTTGGAAACAACTCTAACTCAAAGCTCAGACATAGAATGTGTAAGAGAAACACTAGAATCAATAGAGAGTGATCGACGGCAGTCGAAAAACCAAGTGTATGGTCTTCCGGAGACATATCGGTCAACCATACCTGTCGCAGGTCATGCGATTAACCTGCGACCGGTACCTCTCGGGGAGTGGCCTGTGGGGACCGGCTGATCATACCGGTTGCCAGTTTTCCCCACAGAGCTGCGACCAGTACCTGCGACCGGTCAGCTCTGTGAGGTGTATTTTGTAACCTCATTGGTTTTCGACCAATGTAAACCCTGAGAAACTATTCTAATTGAACCCTAATATTATGTAGGACTTTGTGATAGCACGTTTGGATCTTGCGATGTGGAGCAAGCTATCGAACGAGCGTCAGGTAAGGGAATCGGACCTAATACCTAATAATTAATGGACAGTAAACTATTGTTAATAACAATGAATATTTGGTATGATGTTTGTGCATTTTCACATGTCATCTGTTATTTCTAGTTATTATATTTGTTCATGCATATTCCATATGCTAGGATGTGATTGTTAGGCATGTGATTGTTTTCGTTAGTGTGTGGAATGGGAAGGACCTGGGGTCTGGGATCATTCTTCACACTAGCACCTTTTTGTAGTATTCTATCTTAGCATGCTTGGTGCGGGTAGGGTATCAGGGGGAGGTCGTGGCACTGTGGTCTCCGGCCTGGCCACCACGCTCTAGCTCTATCTCTATGCCGTAGGAAGTATTGTTGGGATAGAGTCTACTTGCGTATTGTTCTGTCTTAGTATGCTTGGTGCGGGTAAGGCATCAGGGGGAGGTCGTGGCACTGTGGTCTCCGGCCTGGCCACCACGCTCTAGCTCTATCTCTATGCCGTAGGGAGCTGTACTGGGATAGAGCCTACATTGATGACATATAGGATTAGTTAGTTGCGAGTCCAGTTTGCAAGCCCTAGCCAGTAGGGGCTTATGTATTGGTATGGGTAGAGCATCAGGGGAGGTAGTGGATGCCTTAGCTCTATCTCTATTCCATGATGGGTGCATGTGGGTTGGCAGTTGTGTGATCTACTGTGCGATGCTACACACTCATGTATAGAGGTGCGGTGGCCGCCAATCCTTTCTATAGCACATTGCAAACTTAAACCAGACCACAGCATAAAATGATTGTTATTCATGCATATAACATTGATACACTGTCTGATTGTCTTACTGAGCTAAGTTGTGAGCTCACCCTTTGTATATACACTGTTTTTAGATGTTGATGCAGGTTACACGGTGGACAATTATATGAACGCTCCGGCGTATGGAGGTGTTGCTGCTCTGGACGTACAGGTAGGAGAGGACGAGCATGACGCCTCATGCGAGTGCCCTTTCTGCGTGTACCTTTGATTTTATTTTATTTGTTTTAGTTATTTTTAAGGTGATGTAAAGATATTTAATTACGTTTGGAATTTGGATAATTGAATACTTATTTAAATTTATCAATAGAATACTTAGTTCATTTATTTAAAGAATTCCACTGTATTTATTATATTCTGATTGTGGTTATGTGCAATGGTTTGTATGAGTGGACATGGTCTTATTGAGATCCTGGTGTGAACCGTTGGTTCAGTGACGGTTCACTCACACCATTCTGGTTGATTCAGAATTGGGGTGTGACAACTTGGTATCAGAGCTCTCAGGCTCTATCCAACAGACCATATTGTACTTAACTAAGTCGATGAACTGAGATAGGAAAAATTAAAAGCTTTAATAAGAATACACCTTAAGCATTGTTTGATACCTGAGACGATATAAAAAGAGCATAACATACCATACTAAACATGGAATTAATAAATGCACATGCTCTAGATAGGAAAAAACCATAAATTACCATTAAAATATTCAAGAGTGATAAGTTAAAAGTGCTACAGGGTACGGTCCACAAGCCGGACAGTTACCCTGTTATATAAACTATAAAGAGAGAGAAAAATAAGAGGACTATCATGGGGTAGGGGGCCTAGGAGGAATAGGGTCGGCAATTTCATAATCCCGCTCATAGGCCACCCTAAGCCAGTGCACCTGATCCTGAGTGACTCTGAGGCTGCGAGCCAAGTGCCCCAAGTTACGGCTCATTTCACGCTGAGCGTCCCTGAGCTCCGTGTACATACCCATCACGGTGTCGGGAGGAGGCTGAGATGGTCCCGCTGCATATGTGGGCTGTGGTGCTGGTGCTGGAACATCCTCCATATGATCATCGCCACCCTCGTCATCACCCGCCGCCTCTGGCGCATGAGCAACATTGGCCGCCGCTGCCGCTCTTCCGCCGCCGCCGCTTTGCTGGCTGCTACCCTCCTGAGTGGACGAGGGCGAGCCTCCAAATCCTCATCACTGATCGGCAGGTTATCCATCTGCATCCGCAGGATGGCATCCCAGTCGATGTCAGAGGTCATAGTGTCCTCTACAACGATCTCACCCCTCATGTTCACTCGTAGTCGCTGGAGAAGAATGGTGATAAGCCGGCCATAAGGAAGGTTACTGGCCTGACCGGGTAGTGTAGCATGAGGCATGGTTTTGATGATGATATAGGGAAGGCAAACCCGCTCCCCAGTGCAAATGCAGTAAGTCAGGTACTGAGTGAGCTGAGATAACTCACTATAATGGCCGCTCTGGGGCATAATGTTGTGTTGGATGATACAGTTATATATTCGAGCAAGGGCTTCAAACTAGCAGCCTTCATGGGCGCCTTAGGGTTGAGAAGTTGCTCTGAGATCTCCTGGCACAGATCGTTAGTGAGAAAGCCCTTCATCTTAGGGGCACAGTAGACTAAGTCCCCATCATTGGGAATGCCCAGAAGATCAGCAAGCTAGTGAGTGTCGAAAGAGATGGGGACACCCTTGACGTAACTGGTGATGCGGAGCGCTTGACATTGATTGAAGTCGTTGACATCCCCATCTATTTTCAGGTTGGCATAAAAGTGTTTGACGAGGTTGGGATGGGTAGTCGTCGTGTATGTGATGATCGGCAACCAACCAAGCCTGCCAAAAGTAGCTTCCACATCGAACCGCTGCAACTGCTCCAAATTGGCACACCGCCCAGACTCGATATTCTTCCCTTCGAACCAAGGGAAGCGGGCTTGTGCCACCTCAGATCAAAATCAATGCTCATCGAGCTGTGGTACAGGCAGGTGGGGAAGGTGCATGCCTAGACCATAGGAGCGCTTGTCAGCACCTCTGCATGGAGCCATTAGAGCTGCAAAACAAGGAAAAACAAGGAGAATTGGTTAAAATTGTCAAAATTTCGGTAGCATAACGACAGAAAATTTAGAAAAAGCCTCGAACTCACCCAAAAACATGGGGAGGAGGACTTACGTAACCCCCACACACTTCATGGAAACCAAACATAGAACAAACAACAAGAAATTTAGAAAATTTAAGAAAAATCAATTTTTTTGTCAAAACCTAGGTCAAAACTAGAAAAAATTGATTTTTCCTAAAACCTTTCGGTGGAACCTCAAATTAGTTGAGGGCTTTTGCTCTTAGGGGTCCCTAAACCCTTTCTAAACCGAAGGAAAAGAGTTTCTACGGTTAGAATCTTCCAATCAATGAAAACCATAGTTTTTAAGCATAAAACCATGAAAAAAGAGATATGAAAATGATGAATGGAAGGAGAGAACTTACTTGGAGGCGATATTCTAAGTCTTGGTCGAAAGAAAATGACTTCTAGGATCACCGGTCGGACTGTAGCAACTCAGGAGCCAGAGAGAAATTGCCACCGGAGAGAAGAAGAAGTGAAAAGTGAGAAAAATTCTCACTTTTCGCGACTTAAAAGGCAGTTTTGGGCATACCGGTCGACGGTTTTGCCCATACCGGTCTACCGGTACCCCCTAGGGTACTACAACCGCTATGTCTCGGTCAGAATGAATTTCTAACCGGTCGACTATACCGGTCGCCCAGTTCTCTACAAAGTCGCGACAGGTATGTCGCGACCGATCAACTGGAAAAGAGCCAGAAAATGTTTTTTTGGAAAAAAAAATTTTAAAATTTAAGTTTCCATTTATACTTTTTGCCTGCTATTGTTCAAGACTAACACTATTATGATTATTCGACTGTACCTTATGTGTTATGTCTTTGTCTCAGATCCAAATAGAATAATCTGAAATGGTAGGCGAAAATGGTCGTAGAGGCTCACGAAAGCGCCACCACTCCAGGGTGCGCCAAACTGAGGAAAATGTGGAAACTGGATATGTTGAAGAGAAAAACCAGAACCTAGAGAGTGGAGAAGGGCAAGTTCCCAGGGCACCCACAAATTTACCAGGCCCTCCTCATACAAACTTCGAGACAATTGTCATGAATCTGGTTTACCAGATGGAAGCTCAGCAGAAGACATTACTGAATGAGATGCTGAAGATGTTCAGGCCACCGGGTTATGTTCCCACTGAAGGTACGCCTGAGTCTGGAAGGAATAATACTACACTGCCAACGGATGGTAGCCCAGGGCTGATGGGCTAAGGACATAATTTACAACCACCGCATCAGTTTCCATCATCGTCTGCTTACCAGGGAGCCTACCCGTACCCACCACCATGGTACGGAATGAATACACAGGGACAGCACGATCTGAGTCGAGCAGTGGATAGATTCTTAAAACTAAAACCCCCTACATTCACAGGGAAGCCAGGGAAACCACTGTGGCCTGCACAGTAGGTTGCAGAGATAGAGAAAAATTTCCGTCTCATGACATGTTTTAAGGATGAGAAGGTACTGTTTGCCACACATATGCTCAAGGAGGATGCCAATGCTTGGTGGAATTCTACACGGGCATATTTGGAGACAAAGCACACTCAGATTGATTGGGCAGTGTTCAAGGGAGCCTTCTTTGATAAATATTTTCCGAAGAGCTTTAAAGATCAGATGGAGAAAGAATTCTTCAACCTACAGCAGTCTCAGTCTACTATGGATGCTGACCAGCAAAGGTACGAAGAGCTATTTTTCTTTGCACCGGCAAGTATGCAAGAAGAAGAAACAAAGACCCGTAGGTTCACCATGGAACTGCATGGAAACATTAGAGAGCACATCTTGGGTCTGGAGAAAAAGGTATACAATGAGGCTGTATAGGTTGCCAGAGTGATTGAATCAAGTCAAAAGGACAGTTTCTTTGCTCAGAACAGGGGACTGAAGAGACCGGCTACTGAGACTTCAGGTGGTGGTAATAATAGATCCTTCCGCCCATACAGGGCTCAGTCCACTATGGTGCCTATAAGAAACACTACTGCACTACCACCGCCACAGTTCGCTGGACAAAATCTGAACATTAAATGTTTCAATTGTCAGCAACTGGGTCATATTGCAAAGACCTGCACTTTACCTAAGAAACAACCTCCACAGCAAGGAAAGGTATTTGCAGTTACCACTGAAGAGGCAGCCGCATCACCGGATGTGGTCACTGGTATGATTCTATCCCTTCCAATTTAGCTTACTAGTTTTATTGTGTATGAGCATGTAGAACTAAGGGATAATTAAATTACAGGAACTATAAATATAGCTGGTATACCTGCCAGAGTACTCTTTGACTTTGGGGCCACGCACTCCTTCATTTCTATTTCTTTTGGGAAGCGAATGGAATTACCTGTCAAGCATCTAAACCCAAGCTTGATAGTTCGCTCCCCACTAGGAGTCGAAGTGGTGTTGAACAAATATTTTGGACCGTGTACAGTTAGCATTGACGGCCGAGATCTAGAAACTAATCTAGTTCAACTCGAGATGACAGACTTTGACGTCATCTTGGGAATGGATTGGTTAGGCCAGCATTCAGCCAGCTTATTATGTGGTGAAAAGAAGCTTGTGCTTAAAGACGAGAAGGGAAAAGAGTTAGCTTCACCGGGACCAAGTTACCCAGGAAGCGGAAGCTGATCCTCTCCGCTCAAAAAGCTAAGAGATGCTTAAAGAAAGGAGGAGTGGGGTACCTAGTGTCTGTGGTCGACATCACTGCTGAGGTGCCAAAGATGGAAGATCTAGATGTGGTACGAGAGTTTCCAGATGTGTTTCCAGAGGATCTCCCAGGTCTACCTCCAGACAAGGCTACAAAGTTCATGATAGACCTAATGCCAGGGTCGACACTAGTGTCTAAAGCACCGTACAGGATGGCCCCTACCAAACTAAAGGAGTTGAAGACCCAGTTATAGGAATTGCTAGATAAGGGTTTCATACGACCAAGCATATCACCATGGGGAGCACCTGTATTGTTCGTCAAGAAGAAGGACGGTAGTGCACGACTATGTATTAACTACCGAGAGCTGAACAAGTTAACCATCAAGAATCGATATCCTTTGCCTAGGATCGATGATCTGTTTGATCAATTGCAGGGTGAAAAGGTTTTCTCAAAGATTGATCTCAGATCAGGGTATCACCAATTGAAGATCAAGGCAGGAGATATTCCAAAGATTGCTTTCAGGACAAGGTATGGGCATTATGAGTTTCTAGTTATGTCGTTCGGTTTGACTAATGCTCCAGCGTCGTTCATGGAACTGATGAACCAGGTGTTTCATGACATGTTGGACACCTCGGTCATCGTATTCATCGATGACATATTGGTCTACTCAAAGGACAGGGAGGCTCATACAATACATTTGGGAGCAGCCCTACAACGGTTGACAAGGGAGAAGCTTTATGCCAAGTTCAAGAAGTGTGAATTTTGGCTGAAGGAGGTGGCTTTCTTGGGCCACGTAGTATCTGAAGACGGTATCAAGGTAGATCCAAGTAAGATAGCTGCTATAGTAGGATGGGAAGCACCAAAATCAGTTGCGGAGATTCGTAGTTTCCTTGGATTGGTTGGTTACTATAGAAGATTCGTGGAAGACTACTCAAGGATCGCCGTTCCACTTACCAGACTAACCAAGAAGGGAGAGAAGTTTATATGGTCAGATGAGTGCGAGAAATGCTTTTAGACTTTAAAGTCAAGACTAGTCTCTGCACCTATCTTGACCATCCCAGCACCAGGCATACCATTTACCCTATATACGGACGCTTCAGGGTTGGGTCTTGGATGTGTATTGATGCAAGGAGAACAGGTGATTGCCTACGCATCAAGACAGTTGAAAGAGCATGAGATGAATTATCCTACACATGACTTGGAGTTAGCAGTGGTGATACATGCAATCAAGACCTGGAGACACTACCTCTACGGTGAAAAGTTCCAGATTAAGTCAGATCACAAGAGCTTAACCTATCTTTTCACTCAAAAGGACCTGAATATGAGACATATGAGATGGCTGGAGTTATTAAAAGATTATGGTTGTGACATCCAGTACCATCCGGGTAAGGAAAATGTTGTGGCTGATGCCTTAAGCAGAAAGTAGGCATTGAAACCTGAGGCAGGACCAAGTACAAATGCTGCATTATGTGCTGCAGCCTCGAGCTCAACAGAGAATGATGAAAAGTATATAATAGAGACTGCAAGAGATCCAGTGGAACATGGCTTAATTCATAAATTTACATTGATGTTCGCAGCCTTGAAGATCTCATCGGATCTCATAGATGAGGTCAAAGTAGCAATCCTACAGGATCCACACCTCAAGACTGTACAAAAAGATCTAGAGAAAGGTAACAGCAATCCTGACTTTACCTTGGATTCAGACAAGGTACTCAGGTATCGTGGACGATTATGTATACCTGAGAGTGAGAACTTAAATATCAGAGATCGAGTTATGATAGAAGCTCATTACACTCCATACTCGGTACATCCAGGAAACACCAAAATGTACCATGATTTAAGAAGATTATATTGGTGGAGGGGTATGAAAGCAGATATAGCTCGTTTCGTGTTCCAATGTCTGAATTGCCAGCAAGTTAAAGTGGAAAGGCAGAGACCTGCTGCAGGTTTACTAACCTGCATGGAAGTGGGATTGTATCACAATGGATTTCGTCACTGGCCTACCCTTGACACCAAGGTCTGTGGATGCAGTTTGGGTTATAGTCGATCGACTTACCAAGACAGCTCGATTCATTGCGGTCAGACCTCAGTATACCATGGAGAAGCTGGCCAAGCTATATGTAGATAATATAGTTAGACTTCATGGCGTCCCAGAGAGTATAGTATCTGATAGAGATCCCCATTTTACATCGCAGTGTTGGGAAGGATTACAGAAAGCTATGGGAACAAAGTTGAAGTTTAGTACAGCTTTTCACCCTCAGACGGACGGGCAGTCAGAACGAACTATTCAAATTTTAAAAGATATGCTCCGAGCTTGTGCCCTAGATTTCAAAGGAGCTTGGGACAAGAAGCTATCGCTCATCGAGTTTGCTTATAATAGTAGCTACCAGGCTACAATTCAGATGGCTCCATATGAGGCACTCTATGGGAAGAAATGTCGTACACCTCTGTTATGGAATGAGGTGGGAGAAAGAAGAATTATAGGACCGGAGTTCGTTGAAGAAACATGTCGAGTGATTGATCAGATCAAGAAAAGAGTGAAGACAGCTCAGGTTCGACAGAAGCACTATGCGGATAACCGATGTCGAGATCTGGAGTTTGCAGTGGATGATAAGGTATTCCTGAAGATATCACCGGTGCGAGGTCTAAAACGGTTTGGTAAGAAGGGAAAGCTATGTCCCAGGTATGTGGGACCATACGAGATATTGACCAGACGTGGTAATGTGACATATCAATTGGCTCTACCACCATCTATGTCAAGCGTTCATGATGTGTTCCATGTATCATTATTAAAGAAGTATGTCAAGGATCCATCGCACATCTTGACAGCAGACCCCCCAGACTTGACAGAGGACTTAACATTTGAAGTGGTACATGTAATGCTCTCAAGCCAAAAGGTGCAACAACTTCGAAGCAAGGATATCCACTATGTGAAAGTGCATTGGAAAAGCCAAGATGTCGAAGAAATTACTTGGGAGGAGGAGAGCGCGATGAGAAAGGAGTACCCTAACCTTTTCGACGATCAAGGTACGTTCAAATTTTGAGGCCGAAATTTCTTTTAAGGGTGGGGGAGTTGTAAAACCTACATGCAAATTTCGGGGACGAAATTTCTTTTAAGGGTGGGGGAGTTGTAAGACCCGTACTCCGTGAACCCGATATAAACCTTGATTTCATGTCGTAACAGGTCTTTCGATCATCACCGGGCCAGACGGGACGAGCGGATGACAATCTGTAAGACCCGCACTCTGAAAACCCGGTCTAACCTTGGTTTCGTGTCGTGACAGGTCTTCCGATCATCACCGAGCCAGACGGGGCAAGCGGATAACGAACAGGTACGAAATCGGACCGAAGTCGACCAAGTATACCTGATTTTAGGTATACCGGTCGATGGTACCGGATGATGGTACCGGTCGACCGGTATGGCCTGCACAGCTATGTGCGGGAATTTGGAAATTGGTCTCTACGGGTCCCGCTTTCCTGATTTCGAATCCTAGAAGTTTCCTAATCCTAGTAGGGTTACTAAACCCTATTTCTAGCCTATAAATACACCTTTAAACCCCTCAAATCCTTTCCATTGTCTCTCACAAACCCTAGAGAAGAGAAAGAGCTTGGAAAGGAGAAGGAGTTAGGAAGAAGAAGGAGGTGCCGCCATTACCGTTTGACGAAGCTCTCGCTACGCCTGTCAACGGTAAGTGTTTGAATCCATCTTCTTACCCTATGTTAGTTGTGTGGGTGGATCAATACCATGCAAAGTTGGTATTGATCTAAAACCCTAAATTGGCCAATAAACCCTAAGTTGCCGTCAAACCCTAGATTCGAGTTTCGAGATGATATTCATCGAAACGAGACTTGAATGAGTTGGGGATAACTCTAACTCAAAGCCTAGACTTAGAATGGATAGGAGAAACCCTGAAAATCCATGGAGGATGATCGACGACAGTCGAAGAACCAATGTATGGTCTTCCGGAGACATACCGGTCGACTATACCGGTTGCACATAGTGCGACCGGTATGTTGCGACCGCTACCTCTCGGGAGGTTGTTTGTGGGGGACCGGCTGACCATACCGGTCGCCAGTCTTTCCCACAGAGCTGCGACCGGTACATGCCACCGGTCAGCTCTGTGAGGGTATTTTGTAATCTCTGTTGGTTTCTGACCAACATGAAATCCTAAATAATATATTCTAATGAAACCCTAATATTATGTAGGACGCTGTGACTTATCGTTTGGATCTTGCAACGTGGAGCAAGTAATCGAACGAGCGTCAGGTAAGGGAATCTTGTTTCTATCCTAGTGGGTTAGTTGCGGATAGGGTATCGGGGGAGGTGAGGTTTGGTGGTCTCCGACCCGGCCTGCACGCTCTAGCTCTATCTCTATGCCGTGAGACGGCTATCTTTGGGATAGAGCATACATTGTTGACATATAAGATTGGTTAGTTGCGAGCCCGGTTTGGGAGCCCCGGCCGTAGGGGGCTTAGGTACTGGTATGGGTAGAGTATCGGGGAGGTGCGGGTATACCTTAGCTCTATCTCTATTCCATGATGGGTGCATGTGGGTTGGTGGTAGTGTGATTCCTGTGCGACGCCACACACTCGTGTATAGAGGTGCGGGGGCCACCAAACATTTCTATAGCACATTGCAAACTTAAAACCGGACCACGCAATAAAATTGATTGTTACTCATGCATAATCTTGTGAAACTGTCCGATTGTCTTACTTGAAATGTTGCGTGCTCACCCTTTGTATATACATTGTTTTAGATGTTGATGCAGGATACACTGTGGACGATTATGTGAACGCTCCGGCGTATGGAGGTGTAGTCGCTTTGGATGTACAAGCGGGGGGGGACGAGCATGATGCTTCATGCGAGTGCCCTTCTGCGTGTACCGTGATGGAGTTTATTTAGTTGTTTCGGTTATTTTTGTTTGTTATTAAGAGATGTAAAAGATTATTATTTTATGTTTGAATTTGAATAATGGGATATTTATTTAAATTATCAATAGATACTCGGTTCATTCTATTAAAAGTCTTCCATTTGTATATTTATATTCGATTGTGGTTATGTGTAATTGGTTTGTATGGGTGGACACGGCCTATTCGAGATCCTGGTGTGAACCGTTGGTTCAATGACGGTTCACTCACACCATTCTGGTTGGATCAGAATTTGGGGTGTGACAACTTGGTATCAGAGCCAGAAAAATAGCCAGAAAAATTCTGATCCAACCAGAACGGTGTGAGTGAACCGTCATTGAACCAACGGTTCACACCAGGATCTCGAATAGGCCGTGTCCACCCATACAAACCAATTACACATAACCACAATCAGAATATAAATATACAGCGGAAGACTTTAAATAGTCTATGTGCAACCGGTATAGTCAACCGGTATGTCTCCGGAGAAAAATTTAAAAATTTCTGATCTGGTGGGTGTTGAAGGAGATCCCTGATTTTAGGTATACCGGTGCGAAAAAATGGCTTTACAATCGCGAAAAAGTTGTAAGACCCGCACTCTGAAAACCCGGTCTAACCTTGGTTTTGTGTCGTGACAGGTCTTCCGATCATCACCGAGCCAGACGGGGCAAGCGGATAACAAACAGGTACGAAATCGGACCGAAGTCGACCAATTATACCTGATTTTAGGTATACCGGTCGAGGGTACCGGTCTTGGTACCGGTCGACCAGTATGGCCTGCACAGCTATGTGTGGGAATTTGGAAATTGGTCTCTGCGGGTCCCGCTTTCCTGATTTCGAATCCTAGAAGTTTCCTAATCCTAGTAGGGTTACTAAACCCTATTTTTAGCCTATAAATACACCCTTAAACCCCTCAAATCCTTTTCATTGTCTCTCACAAACCCTAGAGAAGAGAAAGAGCTTGGAAAGGAGAAGGAGCTAGGAAGAAGAAGGAGGTGCCGTCGTTACCGTTCGACGAAGCTCACGCTACGCCTGTCAACGGTAAGTGTTTGAATCCATCTTCTTACCCTATGTTAGTTGTGTGGATCAATACCATGCAAAGTAGGTATTGATCTAAAACCCTAAATTGGCCAATAAACCCTAAGTTGTCGTCAAACCCTAGATTCGAGTTTCGAGATGATATTCATCGAAACGAGACTTGAATGAGTTGGGGATAGCTCTAACTCAAAGCCTAGACTTAGAATGGATAGAGGAAACCCTGAGAATCTGTGGAGGATGATCGACGGCAGTCGAAGAACCCATGTATGGTCTTCCGGAGACATACCGGTCGACTATACCGGTTGCACATAGTGCGACCGGTATGTTGCGACCGCTACCTCTCGGGAGGTTGTTTGTGGGGGACCGGCTGACCATACCGGTCGCCAGTCTTTCCCACAGAGCTGCGACCGGTATATGCCACCGGTCAGCTCTGTGAGGGTAGTTGTGATCTCTGTTGGTTTCCGACCAACAGGAAACCCTAAGCAATGTATTCTAATGAAACCCTAATATTATGTAGGACTTTGTGACATATCGTTTGGATCTTGCGACGTGGAGCAAGTTATTGAACGAGCGTCAGGTAAGGGAATCTGACCTAAACCTAATAATTAATGGACAGTAAATCGTTGTTAATCATTGAATATCTATGATGTGATGTTTGTGCATATTCACATGCCATCCTTTACTTTCAGCTATTATTATTGTTCATGCATTCATAGGATGTGATTGTTAGGCATGTGATTGTTTTCGTTGGTGTGTGGAGTGGGGCATGGGCCTGGGATCGCTCTTCACACTGGCACCTTTTGTAGTATTCTATCTTAACATGCTTGGTACGGGTGGGGTATCAGGGGAAGATCGTGGTACGGTGGTCTCCGATATTGATGTTGTCCCGGCCATCGTTGGATGGTACTGAGGATTCCAAGTCGACGCTGGCTTGTCCACGATGCTTTAGCTCTATCTCTATGCCGTAGGGAGTTATGTTGGGATAGGGTCTACCTGCGTA
Organism: Protea cynaroides; assembly: GCA_028583415.1. Classification (NCBI taxonomy): domain Eukaryota; kingdom Viridiplantae; phylum Streptophyta; class Magnoliopsida; order Proteales; family Proteaceae; genus Protea; species Protea cynaroides. The sequence goes on along the minus strand of CM053270.1, from coordinate 16,160,006 downwards.
TTGTTTCTATCCTAGTGGGTTAGTTGCGGATAGGGTATCAGGGGGAGGTGAGGTTTGGTGGTCTCCGACCCGGCCTGCACGCTCTAGCTCTATCTCTATGTCGTAGACGGCTGTGCTGGGATAGAGCATACATTGTTGACATATAGGATTGGTTAGTTGCGAGCCTAGTTTGCGAGCCCTGGCCAGTAGGGGCTTAGGTACTGGTATGGGTAGAGTATCAGGGGAGGTGCGGGTATACCTTAGCTCTATCTCTATTCCATGATGGGTGCATGCGGGTTGGTGGTAGTGTGATTACTGTGCGACGCCACACACTCGTGTATAGAGGTGCGGGGGCCACCAAACCTTCCTATAGCACATTGCAAACTTAAACCAGACCATAGCATAAAATTGATTGTTACTCATGCATAATCTTGTGAAACTGTCTGATTGTCTTACTGAGCTGTGTGGTGTGCTCACCCTTTGTACGTACATTGTTTTTAGATGTTGATGCAGGTTACACTGTGGATGACTATGTGAACACTCCGGCGTATGGAGGTGTGGCTGCTCTAGATGTGCAAGTAGGAGAGGACGAGCATGACGCTTCATGCGAGTTCCCTTTCTGCGTGTACCTTTGATTTGTTTTATTTATTTATTTCAGTTATTTTTTATTGGATTATAGGGATGTAAAAGATTATTATTCTATGTGTTTGAGTTTGAATAATGAGATATTTATTTAAATTATCATTAGATACTCAGTTCATTCTATTTAAAGTTTTCCGCTGTATATTTATATTCTGATTGTGGTTATGTGTAATTGGTTTGTATGGGTGGACACGGCCTATTCGAGATCCTGGTGTGAACCGTTGGTTCAATGACGGTTCACTCACACCATTCTGGTTGGATCAGAATTGGGGTGTGACATTTCTTCTGTTCTTCAATGGGTTTTATTCTAAGGTCATCCAATGGCCATCAGTAGTAATTTCTTATCAACCCTAATCATCAAATTCACTCCTCATGGTTCTCCTTGGGATTTTCTCAAGGAAATTACATAGATCATAATAGGTTGATATGGCCTATCCCCCATAGAAGTCTTATTCTTTAGAGTTTACATCTCTAGAGATTCATTTCATACCTTTGCCTGTGAAAGAAAGTCAATCCCTTCTCAGCAAACTCTTCTCCTTAGCTTTTTCTTCTTCTCCTTCTCTTCCTTCTCTTTCTTCTCTTCCTTCTCTTTCTCTAGGGTTTACTAATGTACTAAAAGAGTGAAAAAGGGCTGAGGGATGTCCTTTATATAGAGAAAAACTCTCCATATAAAGTCCTTTTTCAATTAAAAAAGCAATACATTAGTTTAGGAAAGTTTCCAAAACTCGGAGTCTGATTTGTGTTCTCACGGTCGATCATACGATCGCATAAATCGTCGACCGTAAGGTCAAAATCATCGACCGTGGGATTCTGGGTTTGAGATTTTTGCTTCCCTTCCTTATGGTTGACCATACCTACGCAAGCATGCGACCTTAGGTTTGTTTTTAGTATTTTTAACTCGATTCTCATACCTAGTTTGTGATCTATCTTCACACGCTCGGTCCACTTGGTCCAAGAATGATGGGAAGACCTGACATGACACAGTTAGACCAAGTTAGTGGAGTGCGGGTCTTATAACTCCCCCCTCTTATATAAATTTCATCCTCGAAATTTACACATACCTTACGAGTCGAATAGGTGAGGATATTACTTCCACATAGCATTCTCTTCTTCTCATGTAACTTCTTTTACATTTTGGCTTCTCCAACTAACCTTAACGTAGTAAATGTCACGGTTGCGAAGATGTTGCACCTTCCGGCTAGTGATCTCAAAAGGTACTACTTCGAACGTCAAATCTTCAGTCAAATCCGGTGGATCCGTTGTTAACACGTGTGTTGGATCTCTGACGTACTTCTTCAGTAATGAGATATGAAATACATCATGCACACTTGACATGGACGGTGGTAGTGCTAACTAATACGCTACTTTTCCACGTTTATCTAGAACTTCATAAGGTCCAATATATCTGGGACACAACTTTCCCTTTTGTCCAAACCTTTTCAAACCACGCATAGGAGATATTTTCAGAAATACCTTATCACCTATGGTGAATTCGAGATCTCTGCATCGATTATCTGCGTATTGCTTCTGACGGTTCTGAGCTATTCGGACTCTTTCCTTGATAATGTCAACTACTCGACAAGTCTCTTCAACAAACTCTGGTCTAACAATACTCCGTTCTCCAACTTCATTCCAAAACAAAGGAGTTCGACATTTCCTACCAAACAGTGCTTTATAGGGTGACATCTGTATAGTCGCTTGATAGCTGTTGTTATAAGAGAACTTAATCAATGGTAATTTCTCATCCCATGATCCTTTGAAATCAATAACACAAGCTCGAAGCATGTCTTCTAAAATCTAAATAGTATGCTCCGACTATCCATCTGTTTGAGGATGGAATGCAGTACTGAACTTCAATGTTGTACCCATAGCCTTCTGTAATCCTTCTCAAAACTTTGAGGTAAAGCGTGGGTCTCTGTCGGACACAATGCTTTCAGGTACACCATATAATCGGACAATATTATCTACATAAAGCTTAGCTAACCTCTCTAAGGTATACTGAGGTCGTATAGCTATGAAATGAGCTGTCTTGGTCAAACGATCCACAATCACCCAGACCGCGTCAACTACTCGGGGAGTCAATGGTAACCCAGTGACGAAGTCCATAGTGATGTAGTCCCATTTCCATGCTGGTTCTGGTAGTGGCTGCAACAATCCTGCAGGTCTTTGCCTTTCAACCTTTATTTGTTGACAATTCAAGCATTGAGACACAAATTTAGCTACATCCCCTTTCATTCTTCTCCACCAATATAGTTTCTTCAGATCATGATACATCTTTGTACTTTCAAGATGTACTGAATAAGCGGTGGTGTGAGCTTCCTTCATTAGTCTGTATCTAATATCCAAGTCTTTATTTTCAGGAACACATACCCTTCCTTTGTATTTTAGTACCTTTTCAACGTCCAAGGTGAATTCAGGAGTAGTCCTACCTTTTTCAATGTCTTCTTTCACCGTTCTCAGATAAGGGTATGATTTAATGGCTGCTTTTACTTCATCTAGCAAATCAGGTACAATCTTTAATGTAGCAAACATGTTGGAAAATAGATGAATAAACCCTTGGTCAATTGATTCATTTGGAATATCAATTACGAACTGCTCTTTACCGTAATTAAATACTCTCCCTGTGATATACGCCACAACATTTACACTAACTTCTTCTTGGGATTCTGTCATAGCTTTTCTGCTTAGTGCATCAACAACTACATTAGCTTTTCCTGAATGATACTGGATATCGCAATCATAATCCTTCAATAATTCCAGCCATCTTCTTTGTCTCATGTTCAACTCCTTCTAATTAAAAAGATGAGTGAGACTCTTATGATCTGATTTAATCTGAAATTTCTCTCCATACAAATAATGTCTCCATATCGTAATAGCATGTACTACTACTGCTAATTCTAAGTCATGGGTGGGATAGTTCTTCTCATGTGTCTTCAGTTGTCTTGAGACATACATAACTACTTGTTCTCCTTGCATAAGTACACAACCTAAACCTAACCCAGACGCATCAGTGTACAAGGTCAATGGTTGTCCTGGGATCAGAATAGTCAAGATGGAAGCTGATATCAATCTAGCCTTCAATGTTTGAAAACACTCTTCACATTTATCGGTCTAAACAAAATTTTCTCCTTTCTTTGTCAGACTGGTGAAAGGTACAGTGATTCTAGAGTAATCTTTCATGAATCGTCGATAGTAACCAACTAAACCTAAGAAAACTTCTGATTTTTGTAACATTCTTAGGTGCTTCCCATTTCACAATGGCTTCAATCTTGCTAGGATCCACTTTAATTCCTTCAGCGGATACAACATGGCCTAAGAAAGAGACTTCATTTAGCCAGAATTCACACTTTGTAAATTTTGCGTAAAGCTTCTCTCTTCTTAGTCGCTGCAGAGCGGCTCTTAGATTTGTGACATGAGTTTCTTTGTCCTTGGAGTAGACTAGTATGTCGTCAATAAATACAATGACTGACGTATCCAACATATCACGGAATACCCGATTCATGAGTTCCATAAAAGTTGCGGGTACATTATTTAATCCAAAAGACATGACTAAAAATTCATAGTGTCCATATCTTGTTCTGAATGCTGTCTTCGGAATATCTCTTTCCTTAATCTTCAACTGATGGTATCCTGACCGAAGATCAATTTTGGAGAATACTTTGGCACCTTGCAACTGATCGAACATGTCATCGATCCGAGGCAATGGGTATCGATTCTTGATTGTAAGCTTATTCAATTCTCGATAATCTATACATAGTCGAACGCTACCGTCCTTCTTTTTCACGAACAATACTAGCGCTCCCCATGGTGATATGTTGGGTCTAATATAACCTTTGTCCAGTAATTCTTGTAAATGTACCTTCAGTTCCTTCAGTTCAGTAGGAGCCATTCGATAAGGTGCTTTAGATACCAGTGCGGCTTTGGGTATAAGATCTATAACAAACTCTGTCACTCGGTTGGGTGGTAGTCCTGGTAGTTCCTTAGGAAATACATCCAAAAATTCACGCACAACTTCAATATCCTCCATTTGTGGTGCTTCTTTGGTGAGGTCGATCACGGATACTAGATACCCAATTCTTCCTTTCTCGAGGCATTTTTTAGCCTTCAATGCAGAGAGAATGAGTTTTTGTTTACGGGGAAATTTGATTCCCGTAAAACTAAACTCTACTCCTTCCTTGTCTTTAAATGTCAATTTCTTTTCTACACATAATAGGTTTGCAGAATGCCGAGCTAACCAAGCCATTCCTAAGATAACGTTAAAGTCTGCAAGCTCAAGTTGAATTAAGGTTGCATCCAAAATTTTCTCGCCGATAAGAACTGAACATGGTCCATAACCTTTGTCTAGTTCCACTTCTAATCTCATAGGTGATCGTACAAGCAGTTTGTAGTCTAAAGGTCTGAGGGATAGATTTAACTTCCTTCCAAACGATACAGATATAAAAGAATGAGTAGCTCCAGAATCAAAGAGTACTCTGGCGGGTAAGCCATTAATAGGTACGATACTTGTGATTTGATTTAATTTAGTCTACATGCTCACACAAGGTAGTATAAAACGAAAGGTTTAGGTCATACATGTGACCACATCAGGCGATTCGGCAGCATCCTCAGATGTAATTGCATACACTTTTCCTTGTTGTAGCCGCTTCCTTGGCTTAGGACACTCCCTTGAATAATGTCCTACTTGATTACAGTTAAAGCATTTAACTCCATCACTACTTTGCTTCTGTTGAGGTTGGACTGTCGGAGTAGTCTTGGCTGCAGCATTGAAGCCTTGAGTACGGAAGGGTTTGAATGTCTTTGAGTTCCCTCCATTGTATGTGTTTCCATTGGGCCTTTTATTACCTCTGTTCTGAGCAAAATAACTTTTCCTCTGGCTCGATTCCAGTACTCGAGCAATCTGTACAGCTTCATTATAAATCTTCTTTTCGAGTCCCAATACATGCTCACGGATGCTTCCCCCAAGTCCCATGACGAACCTTCGCGTTTTGGTATTTTCCTCCTACATGCTAGAGGGAGCAAAGAAAAATAGTTCTTCATAAAGCTGTTGATATGCGTCTACAGTCATCTGTCTCTGAACAGACTCAGAAACTTCTTTTCCATTTGATCTCTGAAACTCCTGGGAAAATACTTCTCGAAGAAAGCTTCTTTATAGATAGCCCAAGTCAGTTGGGCATGCTTTGTTAACAGATAACTTCTAGTTGATTTCCACCAGTGGTGCGCATCACCTTTCAGCATAAAAGTGGCACATAATACCATCTCTTCTTCATTTATAGTCATCATCATAAATTTTCTTTCCATCTCATCGATCCAGTGAGCTGGCCATAATGGATCTGATGGCTTGCCTATAAATTCCTTCGGCTTTAACTTCAGGAAACACTCGATCAGTCTGGAGTGATCAAGCTGATACTGTGCATATACTCCATACATAGGTGGCTGATACTGATAATTTCCTTGGTTATACCCGCCTTGCAGTGCTTCAGGGTTTTGCATTTGGCCTTGTACTGCTTGTGTTTGCGGTGCTTGGGGTACGGTGTTGCTACCACCAGGTGCAGTACTAGCTTTTCCTATAGGTAGAGGTGTCGTGTTTGTGGCTGAGAAAGTCATTCCCATAGCAGCTTGCATGTTGGCTTGCACTTACTATATTTACTGCAATTGTTGTGCTAAATTCATCACCGTAGTAGCCAAATCTGTAGGTGGTATAGGTAGGTTGGTTGGGTTGGCTTGGGTGTGCACATTCTGAGGTGCAGTATTTTGAGTTCCAATATTCCTTTCCTGTCCTTGTTGACCTTCATTATCATTAGTCTCCATAGGTGGTGGAGATGGGTTTGCATTTTGTCTCATTCTACTTACTCTGCGTCCTGCCATTTAAACTCTTGGTTGAATGATATTCGGAAAGGCTGCACATGTGAGACAAGATATGATGGTGGTATGGGGTTAGTCTCACAATGGAAAGCGAGAGAAAACAAAATCAATAGGCAAAAGTTCAATCAGAATCAAAATGTAGACAACAGTAGGTCATACAGTCGATGGCCTATGGTCGCATGTTGTGAGACCATAGGTGCGACCATGACATCCCTGGCAACTTACCGAGACCCTATGGTCGATCATACGGTCGATGGTTTTGGTCAAATTGTGCAACTGTAAGATCCAAATCAGTTTTAAAAACCTATTTTCGAGAGTTTTCCTCTTATTTCTTCTTCTTCCTCCTACGGTCTCTACTCAACTCGCCTCCAGTGAGTTGCTACAGTGTCGACCATACATACTTGGTGATTTTTACTTCGATCTACGACCTACATTCCATTCCACAAGGTATGTTCTCTACTCACTTTCATTTTTAAGCTTTCATACCTAGGGTTTTTGTCAATTGTAGGGTTTTCTTCGAATCAATATTTTTTTAACCATAAAATTTTAATTTTTATTGGGGGATTTTTCTATTGGCTACCCAATGGATGAAAGCCCTCAAGAAAATTTGAGTTTCATCTGTTGGTTTGGTAAAAATATCGAAAATCCCAATTTTGACCTAAAATTTGGGGTTTTTGCCTAATTGTCAAAATTTTTTAAATTCGACCTACCTAGTTAAAATTTTCGATTGGATATGCATTGCAGGATGGTTTGGGACCTATGTAAGTCCTCCTGCCCAATGTTTGGGTGAAAAGTGAGGCTTTTTCTCATTTTATGTCTTTATGCTGTCAAATTTTTCCAAATTTTCTAACTTGTTTTCTTGTTTTCTTTTCTTACAGCTATCATGGTTCGCACCAAAATTCCTCGAGTTCATGACCCACTTCACTTCAAGTCTGTGGAAGCAGAAGTGAGATACCCTTGGTTTGACCGAATGAAGGTTGAAGGGGGTAGATGTGTGAACTTAGTCCACTTGGCCCTGTTTGATGTGGAGAGGGCATTTAGTGATATGGGCTGGCTTCCAATGATCCTATAAGAGGCTTGCACTCTCTCGGACCTGGTTAAGCAGTTCTACTATCACCTTCAGGTGGACGATGACCTAGATGTTGAAAGGGGCAGGGAGCTTCAGATCACCAGTTGGGTGAAAGGGGTTCTGATTTCTTTCAACTATCAGGAGTTGGCTGATCTCCTAGGTATCTCCAATGATGGGCAGTTGGTTTACTGTCCACCTAGAGAGCCACATTTTCTTTCCACACAGATGCGTGCAGAGATCGATAGTCAGATTCTTCGGGATGACTGCTGGGAGGTAAAAGCAGTCAACCTGCGTCCAGAGCCACGTGTCCACTGCAAGATTATCCAGCATAATCTGATTCCCCAGGGCAGACATTATGAGATGATCTCTCAGCTGACTCAGTACCTGCTGTACTGCATCTGTACTAGGCAGTCTGTCTGTAAGGTCAAAATCATCAACCGTGGGATTCTGGGTTTGAGATTTTTGGTTCCCTTCCTTATGGTTGACCATACCTTCCCAGGCATGCGACCTTAGGTATGTTTTTAGTGTTTTTAACTCGATTCTCATGCCTGGTTTGTGATCTATCTTCACACGCTTGGTCCACTTGGTCCAGGAATGATGGGAAGACTTGGCACGACACGGTTAGACCAAGTTAGTGGAGTGCGGGTCTTACAATTCAGGTAGCTAACTTGTTCTGAGCTTGAATGCTAGAAAAATGTCTTGTCTACCTGGGTACGCCTCCTCTCTTTATAGGTTTGGAGTCACCTAATGTGGGAGCTGGACATATCCTCTATCGTGGTGGAATGTCCTCCCTGGAGTGTGATTTGTGCCCATTGATTTAGAGATCATATGATTTTTTACTGAGTCATTCGGACAGTGGGATCGCTTTCTCAGGATTCCTTTGTTTTTCATATGGCGGATATTTGGAGGGAGTAGGATCTTAGACTTTATTTGATGCGGGTCCCACTTGTACATTACAATATAGCTGGCTTGTGACATGTGGATCAGTCCGTCGAGGTCCAATTGAAGGGGCACCGAGGCTTTGGTAATGGAGAGCTGTCGAGGCTTCCATATGGTTAGGCTGAGGGTCCTACCTTGGCGAGACTCCGAGGTTCAGGGGCCGTGAGGTTCCGAGTCATCGAAGGTACGAGGCTCCGAGGTCTAACGAGGGTGGTCTCGCGTGGCTTCCATGATAGCAAGACTCCGAAGTTCATCATTATCTCCATGTGTGGTTCCTAGTTCATCAGGACATGCTTTCTTCTTAGTCCTCTAAGGTAGACAATGCGAGTTGGGCCCTCCTTGTTCTAACCCAGGAAAACACATGTCGAAACCCAATTGAGGGAGACGTGTCCTCCTATATCATTCGCAAAAATTTTAATCCAAATTATAAATGTATTTAGGAATAAGAGAACTAATCTGTCAATAATGGCAAACCATAGTCGATATTACCAACTATATGCACCATGGAAGCATTAAATACATTCAAGAATGGGTTAAAAACTTAAGGAATCAATGAGGCTGAGTCGTGCCACCGGTCACTTCCCTTAAGACCATAGTCCCCCTTATTGGCGTAATTGGGTTGGTATGAACTGGTCTCCCAAGATAAAACAGTCCCATAGACCTGCTAGTCCTCGTTGCACTTGCTGACTGACCCTCGTCAGGTTGTGCTCAATTGGAAAAACTCAAAACTAAGAAAGATAGAAAAACTTGTTCACACTATTTTAGAGAAATGGGTTACACCTCCTTTCTACATATAGGAGAAGAAAAGAGACATCCAAAGGTTGTATCCAAAAGACATGCCACTAAAACCATGTCTATACCACAAGACATGTTGGTCAATGATTCAGACATATCACCAATAGTCACACACATTGGTCATTTATGTGCTTACACATGCAAAATTTGGTTAAATAATATCTTGAATCTCTAATTTTAAAACTAATTAACATTCCAATAATCTCCAACGTATTCAAAATAATTAACAAAAACCAACTTAGTACATTAGAAACAATAAAGACCCATCATTGTAGGTAACTTTAACATTGGGCCTGATAAGCCATACTGCATAATACAGATAAAGTCAAACTTCTTGAAACCATTCCTAATTGGTGTAGCAGACTGACCTACCAGCCACATCATTCGATGCTTTAATGTCCCTATAGATTATTTGGACATTTTAAGGCCCTGACCCTACCTTGGTGTCATGGATATTTAATGTATTTGGCCTTAAAAATATCATTAGAAGCGGTCTCGCTTATTAAATCCACTTAGGTCATCCCATAGTGTACACCATGGTTACACAAACCCATATTTGTGGAATATAAGGTTGATTAAGAGTATACAATCATCATCGGTTCATCAGGATGAGTACTACTTTCTAATCTAACCAGAATGAGCCAAATATAGTAGTGCTAGTCAAGTCATCTAGTTAGTTTGCTTTTACCCTTTAAACTTAATTCCAAGGATCTCCTATTAATAGAGAGGGTGTCATCACATGACTTATGCCACATGCCTTAGGCGCTCATTCCTTTAGATGAATACTACTATAGATCAAAGACTAAATAATGATACCAGTCAAACTTGTCTAACTAGGTCAAAAGTGTGCTACCAACTTAGCTTCTCCAAATATATGTACAATCGATTAAAACATAAATGTCTTACATGTCCTTAGATATATATGCAAGCGATTCCTATTACTTGAATTAGCACAAGTGGCTTTGGGTTTTATCATATACTTGTTATAGTGATTTTTACCCTTTCGGCTCTTATCCCAATTTAACCTCAAAGTTGTACAAGCCTTAATCCAAGGTGGAACTAGTACCACTAGTTTATCTTACCAATTCGATGAATCACCCCACCAACTTATCACCTTCTGGATCAAGATAATATTCCCGATTCTAAGTTTATCTTCTAGATTTCATGTCCAAGTAGAGATTAATTATTCTACTTGTCCTTATTCTTCTTTTTAATAAGAGATTCAACATACAAAATTTGCATTCGCACAAAACTCCCATAATTTTAGGGATTACCATTGTAACACCCCAAATCCCAGATGCAGATTCCCATGCTTCACTGAACAAAAGACATTCAAGATTGAAGAGTAAAGGCAAATAACCCAACTAATGTCTATTAAAAGAAATATAAAAACAAGGGTAGCTATGTTGGCACTAAAGAAAATAACAAAGTCTTTAAACTTAATTAGAATCTCTATCATAACATGGCTCAATCCAAAGTAAATAAAATAAATAAAAATTCATCTAATTATCATGATTCTCCTACTAAACTAGGTTCTCCTTTGCACCGTCATGCACATTGTCTGGGTGTACATACTCCTCAATAGGTGTTTCAATGAATTCTTCCTACTATGAAATAACATAAGTAACTATGATGTGAGCTAACACGCTCAGTGAGAAAGGTACAACTACTTTAAGCATATCAAGCATTCTAAAATGAACATCTCATATTATGTATGACCATTAATCAATATCACAAGGTGGATCATTTTCAAGAACAATTTACAGGCTGTAAGACCCGCACTTGAAAATCCTCTACTAACTGGGATTTTCCCTATGCCAGTCTTCCCACACCAGCAGTTGATGGACCCGATAGAGATATCCAGATCTTAGGTGAGGAACCCTAACTGGACCCATGAAAGTAATAGAAGGCCTTAAATGGGCCCAATATACATACCAGGGCCTTGAGAGCAGCACACAAGGCTACCCTTTCAAAGGTGCCAGTAACTAAAGCAACTGGCTACTTGCCACCAGCTCAGCCTACAAGTGTCAAGCACTCACTCTCCTCTTTATTATAAATAAAGGGCCAAAACCCTCATCTGGGGTTTTGCCCATTGTGGACAGCTACATTTGAGAGAGGAGTTATTGGTGGAGTATTATGGGAGTAAAGCCATCTTCTTGCTCTCAATCTCCATATCCTAAAGTAAGTAAATGCTCTCCCCCTCTATTTGTCTTCTATTAAGACCACCATTAATGGCAAGCTAAGGAAGCCCTAGATATGGTTAGGATGTGCACACCTCCAATGGGGTGTTGCTTGACCTCAAAACACCACAAATGGGTGGGGAAAATGATCCCCACCATCAGAAATGGCCTCGTGTGAAGTGGGTGTGACAATCCCCCACCTCCCTTCTTTGATTGAGTCTGGTTCTCGGACTTAACCAGCGGATGCGAGTTGATGGCAAGGGCAAGCCTTGCACCCAACTCCTGATTGGTTGAGCTTGGGGCTCATGTCGGCAGATGTAGCCATCGGATCAGTCCACCAAGCCCTACACTTTACATATTTCTGAGTTAGGCTCAATTGACAGACACAAGCTGGCGGCACCTTCGACGGGGCTATTGTCCATCAGATAGCCAATGTGCTAGCTGGTGCTTTCAGCCATAAAGCCAGAGGCTACACAAAGCTGGCAGATACACCAATCAGCTCCTATCAGCTGGCTCAATTACATAAGGCAGTATATGGGCTAAGGCCTAGCCGGCGGATACCACCGCCAAGGGCTCCCATCCACCGACTTATCTGTAGATGCCCAACTGATTCCTTGTTTCCTTTAAGAACCGACCATAGGGTTCCCAGCTCATTTTAGGACCATAACGATATTGTGGATGCTTCTACATTAGTTTAAAAGTTAACTAACCAACATATAAAAACTTATGCAAATGCTTAAGTAATCATACATGGGACTTAGGGTGAAGTCTTTAACCGACTTTCAATTTAGCAACACTACTTGTGCCTACAGGTGAGGGATTGGGTCTATAGTTTAATAGGTCATTATGTATGAATGTCTGTGATTGAATATAACATGTCATTTATAATTGCAATATTTGTTCATGCATTTTGCATAAATATATAATTATGAATGAAGTGATGTATGGTTATGTTTAGTCTGTGTGGCATGTGTACACTGAAGTACTGGTAGCGTATGGCCATATGGATCCTACTTTACATAGCTAGTACTCTAGCATGGGCACGATAGCCCGATGGGACTAGGGTCAGGGATCTCTACTGTAGTGCGACCCCCTTTATATTTGTGCACATGTTTAAACATAAAATGGTTTATATATTCACTCCATGGTTTATGAACCCTTGCTAGTAGGGGGTTAGGTACTAGCATAGGCCCCTTTCCCCAGTTACGCCGACATATTGGCGATGGGATGAGTCCGATGTGACCTAGTGTAAGACTCGCACTCCACGAATCTGATCTAACATGGGTTATCATGTTGTGATAGATCTTCACATCATAATTGGATAAGATAAAGCAGCTGAATAATGAAGCCACGCATCAAGGTATGAAAATTGACAACTTTAACCTTTTTCGATTTGACTGGTTGAGCTTGTCTGGTCTCGCAGGCAGTGCCACCAGTCAGTGCCACTGGACAACCCAATTTTTAATCCGTGAATGAAAATTAGTGGGACCCACTCCCCAACTCTTGTATGGAAACCTTCCCATACGAGAGGTGGATCCTTATAACGATACTCTCCCTATATAAGAGCCTTATCTCTCCATTCTATCTCACTTTTTGACCATCAAAAACCCTAGACTTAAGAGAGAAATCTTAGAAAGGAGCTATGGAAAAGAAGAACGCTGTGAAGGAAGGGATCTTCCTTGAAGCATGAACTCACCGTTGATTTCCAATCAACGTCATCAAGAAACCAACACTCTCTATCATTGTAGAAAGTTAGGGAAGACATAAGAATGGAATCAACGCCACGAATGGCCAACTGTTGATTCGAAACCCAAGATGAGTGTGTTGGTCCGATGATCACAAGGACTTCAGGTTTTAAACAACTAATCCTAATGCATTTTTGACTTTAGAATGATGTAGGATGAACCCTAAAAAGAGTAAAGGGATGGACTCTGCAGAAAAGATAGAAGGAGAACCAACTTGGACAATGTCTAGTGTGTTCTCTGGTGGGACTCATAGTCACACCGGTGAGTTGATCGGTGGGACATATAGTGTCACCAGTGATGCCACCGGTCATATTCGAGAAGTCCCAGAAAAATGACCAGTGGGATGATCGGTGTGGCGGTGCCACCGGTCAATGTCCGGTGGGACTTATTCTACTCCGAACAGTGAATCCGAAGAAGGGAAAATTACTAGAATGTAACCTAATTTAATTCCTATTGTTTGTTTTGGACTTGTAAGCAAGCAAAGCTAGTCTCGACAACTCAGAGAGTGTCTAATGTCACTCAACAGGTGAGGGACAGAACCCCAAACGAATTGGTTAATAATCAATGAATCTTGTATGTTGTTTAGTGTACTGTGCGTTTAACATGTCATCCAATAACTGTTATTTTTAGTGTTCATGCATATTTATTTCTGTTATGATGAGACTGAGGATAGGCATGTATTTGTTTAGTTGGTGTGTTGGGTGGAAAGAGGTTGGAGCCTTGGACCATTCACTGCATTGACACTACTTTGTATCACCATCTACCTTAGCGTAATTTGGTACGGGATAAGGTATCAGGGGGAGTGCTAGCGTTGTTGGCCATAGCCTTACCGTTAGGCTTTAGCTCTATCTCTATCTAGTAGTAATAAGTGCTGGGGTAGGGCCATGGATACACTTGTGATGACATGTATGATTGGTTAGTGACAGATCCCCAGTTTGCAAGCCCTCGCAAGTAGGGGTGTATGTGCTAGTATGAGGAAGGGTATCAGGGGGATGCTTATGGTTTGGTTGTAGCTTGCCGTTAAGGTCTAGATTTATCTCTCTCTCATAGTGAGTGATGTGGGGTGATAGCGATTTCAGTTGGAGCCTGACCATTGGGTGTGCTCACCCTCTCGTATATGGGGGTGTGGTTGTAGTTTATCATTACCATAGCACACTGCAAACTTTACCAGACCAAATGATTGAATGTTATCTCGTGCATGTTGCTTGTGGCATTGTTTTGTTTCTCATTAAGCTAAGTTTTGAGCTCACTCTACGGCATCATATTTTTCTAGTCAATGATGCAGGTATCACTGTGGAGGATTACAACAATATGCCTTTATATGGACGAATGATGGTGCTTAATGTGCAGTTAGTGGAGAACAAGCATGACTCGTCATGCGAATGCCAATATTGTGTCTATCTTTAGGTTATTTATTGTTTCGTACGGATTAATAAGATTGTAATAAGATATTATTTATGTTTTGATCATTGAAGATAATTGGATATTATTTAATTATTATTTAGATTCTCAGTTCATTAATAAAGACTTCCACTGTTATTTATCATATTTTAATTATTGGTTATGCGTTGGTTTGAATGTTACCACGGTTCTTTGTGATCCTGGTTTGAACCGTTGGTTCGTTGACTATTCAATCACGCTTCTGGTTGATTAGAATTAGGGTGTAACACCTAGTGTCTTGGATGCCAAGATGGGCCTATCTAGGAGGTGATGAGCCTCCTAGCCGTGGGCCAGATGTGGACATTCTTGGGGTACCGAAAACTACATATCCTTAGCTGGTGCATGAGTGTTGGGATCCATGTACAAGTACCTATAGTGACCACACGAGTAGGGCACTGTCAGAACCATTACACCCAGCCTAATTAATGAATGGCATCTTTGCATTAGGGTTGCAACAAGGCCGGGTTGGGCCGGTTTTTTAAAACTCTAACCCTGACCCTAAGTACCTAATGCCCAACCTTGCCAAGGTCAGAAAATGTGCAACCCTAACCCTACCCTGGCAGGGTTTGGCCTAATCCTAATACTACCTTGATTGACCCTGATAGGGCCGGGTTGACCCTAATTTACCCTAATTCAGGGTCAGATTGACCCTGATTGGCCCTGAATTCGTCCAATTAACAATATTACTTGGAAATTTTTACATAAATAGATCAAATTTAAAAACTAACATGTTTTCAATATAACATTATAACTTAAAGTCTTAAACATATAACTACTTCAAATTATAGTTCGTAAATGACATGATGAATCTAAATTATCCAAATCAACCCATGAAAATCTTTTAAAAACTTAACAAATACAAGCCATACCAAGAATAACCAGTTTAAGTGTTTAATATAAGATCTGATAAATGGGAAAAAAAAAACTAATGGCCACGATCTACAATATAGTCTTCCCAATTTCCATCCTCCTCTCATTCATAGTACATATTTTCTACAAAAAAAAAAAAAAAAAAAGGAGAAAAAACCATTAGAAGTTAGAATTGTCATATCAATGATATCATGTAAAAGAGAAATAAATTAAATGGTAAGGCAACAATTACTTACAAAATCATCAGAAAATCAACTCTAAGTCTCTAATGTCCAAACATATAATACCAAACATACAATTCATTTAGTAAAATTTATCAATCTACCAAGACACCACCAACTAAGCATGAGCATCTCATTTACGGAATCAATAAAATAAGGAGGGAAACATGGAAAGGACAAGGAGAAAACCCCCAACTTAACTGCAACCATTCAAAATGGTTAGACTAAACTTTGGGGATAGGGTACGTCCAAGAAGAAAGATATCTAGGTTACAATAAGAGGGATTACCTAGCAAAAAAGAAATATGCTTCGTAGGTAATTGAAGAGGGATTACTTTTTTAATGAAAATTCCTAACTCTCTCTCTCTCTCTCTCTCTCTCTCTCTCTCTCTCTCTCTATTTATGAGATTCTTTGTTTAATGTTTGTTCTTAAACATCATTATAGTGAAACATCACAAATAAATAGAGGCTCCAAGAATTAAACTTAAGTACACTGAAGATTAGTACCTTCTTGTCATTTGGACTGCAAATTTTGTTAAAAAAAAAAGCAAAGAACTAGAAATATTCTGCCCTACATACATCGAAACAGAAAATACTATCATATGCATCCCCTAAGTGTATGTGAAAATGAAGACCAGATGTCAGCTTAACATGTGAGTAGTATATGTAGAGTTTTATTTGAAACAGCAGTTCAAAGCTAAACCATTCTCCTCATATATATGGAATTTAAATGCTTTTAAAATATTTTCTTAAAATGTTGTATAATGAATGCCCTTCCAATTGATGGTACACTACTTAAAAGAAGCAAAAGGAACATACAACACTTGAGTTTATCTTTAGTTGGATTTTGCCCCAAGGATCTTGTAAGACCTGCACTCCATAAACCCGATCTAAACCTCTATTTCATGTCGTAACAGGTCTTCTAATCATAACCGGACTAGATGGAATGAGCGGATGACAATCAGGTACAAAAATGGACCAAAACAGAGAAATATTATCATACCGGTCTTATGATACCGGTCTATATACCGGTCGACCGGTATGTCTGCGCGGGCAGACGTGTTAGATCCAGAGACGGATCTCTGTGGGTCCTGCTTGGCAAATCTCAATCCTAGAGACTTTCCTAACGTAGGGAAACTTCCTAAAATCTAATCTAGCCTATTTAAGGACCTCTAAACCTCTTTAAACCTCTTTGATTGATCCTCACAAACCCTAGAGAGGAGAAAGAGATTTGAAGAGGAGAAAGAGCTAAGAAAGGTGGAAGAAGAGCCGTCGTTGAACAAAGAACACCATAGTTGAGAACCAACGGTAAGTGCTTGAACTTCTCTCTAAGTTAAGCATTATGGATGACTAATCATGACTGATCAATACCATGTAAGGCTAGGTATTGATCAAAATCCCTAAATTCCCGTTAAACCCTAATTGCTTGATAAACCCTAGATTTGAATTCTAGGCGAAGAATAATAGGAACTAGGACTTGAATAGAACATAAAATGTCACACCCCAATTCTGAACCAACTAGAATGGTGTGATGAACCGTCTATGATCCAACGGTTCAACCAGGATCTTGAATAGGCCGTATCCCTTTGCTTAAACCATATACATCCACAACCATAATCAGAGTAAATAAACAATAGCGGAAGTCTTTAATATTAATGAACTGAGTATCTAACAGTGATAACATAAATAAAGTATCCAATTATCTCCAAAAAACTAAGACATAAAATAAAATAAATTAATCAATTACATCTTCTAAATAATCCAACAAATAATCTAATCAAAGACACATGAGTTGCACTCGCACGACGAATCATGCGACTCCATCATAGCTTCTCCATCCATCGCTGCAACATGCCCATACATTGGAGCATTCATATAATCATCTACTGTAGGACCTGCATCATCAACTAAAAATATTCGACGTCGAAAGGGTGGGTGCACATCATGGATCAGTGAGAAAATAAAATAATGCAACAAACATATACATGCATTCAATTCATATCTTTGGTCTGGTTCATAAGTTTTCAATGTGCAATAGAAAGGATTCGTGGCCGCCGCACCTCTACACATGAGTGTGTGAAGCTGCCCAATGGATCAAACACCATTGCCATCCCACATGCACCCATCATGGAATAGAGATAGAGCTAAAGTGTCCGGATTAAACACCGCATGACACTTCCTCTGATGCCCTACCCATACCAATACGTAAGCCCCTATTGGTGAGGGCTTGCAAACTGGGCTTGCAACTAATCAGTCCTAATGTCAAACAGTGTATCCAAGGCCTCACCCCAGCATCCCTCAATACGTCTATAGAGATAGAGCTAAGGCCCACCGGCAGAGTCGGAGACTACACGGTCCGAGACCACCTCCCGTGATGCCCTATGACGTAATAGTTTTGCTAAGATAATGGCGATACGATGATGTCAGTGGACAAGACTTAAGTAGAGTGAAAGAGGCATGGTCTTGTGGTTTCTTTACACACTTGGTCTACTTGGCCCGACCATGATAGGAAGACGTAAGACAAGGTGGTAAGACCGGTTAGTTCGATACAGGTCTTACAACTCCCCCCCTCTTATTAAAAATTTTGTCCTCGAAATTTGCACATACCTTCCGAGTCGAAAAGGTGAGGATATTGCTTTCGCATAGCATTCTCTTCTTCCCATGTGATCTCTTCTATATCTCAGCACCTCCAAGTAACCTTAACATAATAAATGTCACGGTTATATAGATGTTGAACCTTTCGGCTGGTGATTTCAGTTGGTGCTACTTCGAATGTCAAATCATTAGTTAGAGCCGGTGGATCCACTGTTAAAATGTGTGTTATATCTCTGACATACTTCTTCAGTAATGAGATATGAAATACATCATGCACACTTGACATAGATGGGGGCAGTGCTAACTGATACGCCACTTTTTCACGTTTAGCGAGAATCTCATATGACCCGACATATCTCGGACTTAGCTTCCCCTTCTGTCTGAATCGTTTTAAACCTCGCATAGGTGATACTTTCAAGAATACCTTATCACCTACAACGAATTCAAGGTCTCGACGTCGAGTATCTGCATATTGTTTCTGACGATTCTGAGATGTTCTAACTTTTTCTTGATTATGTCGACTACTCGACAAGTCTCTTCAACAAATTCTGGTCGAACGATACTCCGTTCACCAACTTCATTCCAAAACAAAGGAGTTCGACACTTCCTACCATACAGTGCTTCATAGGGTGACATCCGTATATTAGCCTGATAGCTGTTGTTATAGGAGAACTCGATCAATGGTAGTTTCTCATCCCATGATCCCTTGAAAACAATAACACAGGCTCAAAGCATGTCTTCTAAAATCTGAATGGTATGCTCTGACTGTCCGTCTGTCTGAGGATGGAATGTAGTACTAAACTTCAATGTCGTACCCATAGCCTTCTGTAATCCTTCCCAAAACTTTGAGGTAAAGCGTGGGTCTCTGTCGGACACAATGCTTTCAGGTACACCATGCAATCTGACAATATTATCCACACATAGCTTGGCTAACCTCTCTAGGGTATACTGAGGTTGTATAGCTATGAAGCGAGCTGTCTTAGTCAGATGATCTACAATCACCCAGACTGTGTCAACTACTCGAGGAGTCAATGGTAACCTGGTGACGAAGTCCATAGTGATGCAGTCCCATTTTCATGCTGGTTCTAGCAGTGGCTGCAACAATCCTGCAGGTCTTTGCCTTTCAGCTTTTACACTCTCACAATTTAGGCATTGAGACACAAATTTAGCTACATCCGCTTTCATTCCTCTCCACCAATATAATTTCTTCAGATCATGATACATCTTCGTACTAACAGGATGTACCGAATAAGCGGTGGTGTGAGCTTCCTTCATTAGTCTGTGTCTAATGTCTATGTTTTCCGTTTCAGGAACATATACTCTTCCTTTGTACTTCAGTACCTTTTCAACGTCTAAGGTGAACTCAGGAATAGTCCTACCTTTTTCGATGTCTTCTTGCACCGTTCTCAGATAAGGGTATGATCTAATAGCGGTTTTCACTTCATCTAATATAGCAGGTACAATCTTCAATGTTGCGAACATATTTGAAAATTGACGAATAAACCCTTGGTTGGTTAATCCACCCGGTGTATCTATCACGAACTACTCATTACCACAATTGAATACTTTTCCTATAACATACATTGTCGTAGTCGTGTTAACCTCTCCTTGGGATTTTATCATTGCTTTTCTGCTTAGCGCATCAACAACTACATTAGCTTTCCCTGGATGATACTGAATATCGCAATCATAATCCTTCAATAATTCTAGCCATCTTCTTTGTCTCATGTTCAACTCCTTTTAATTAAAAAGATAAGTGAGACTCTTATGATCTGATTTAATCTGAAATTTCTCTCCATACAAATAATGTCTTCATATCTTGATAGCATGTACTACTGCTGCTAATTCCAAGTCATGAGTGGGATAGTTCTTCTCATGCGTCTTCAGTTGTCTTGAGCAATACGCAACTACTTGTTCTCCTTGCATAAGCACACATCCTAAACCCAATCCAGACGCATGAGTGTACAAGGTAAATGGTTGTCCTGGAATAGGAATAGTCAAGATGGGAGCGGATATCAATCTAGCCTTCAATGTTTGAAAACCCTTCTCACATTTGTTGGTCCAAACAAACTTTTTTCCTTTCTTAGTCAAACTGGTGAGAGGTACGGTAATTTTGGAGTAATCTTCCACGAATCGTCGGTAATACCCAGCTAGACCTAGGAAACTTTTGATTTCTGCAACACTCTTAGGTGCTTCCCATTTCACAATGGCTTCAATATTGCTAGGATCCACTTTAATTCCATCAGCGGATATAACATGGCTAAGAAAGCGACCTCATTTAGCCAAAACTCACACTTTGTAAATTTGGCATAAAGCTTCTCTTTTCTTAGTCGCTGCAGAGCGGCTCTTAGATTCATGACATGAGTTTCCTTGTCCTTGGAATAGACCAATATATCGTCAGTAAACATAATGACTGACGTGCCAACATATCATGGAATACCCGATTCATGAGTTCCATAAAAGTCGCGGGTGCGTTAGTTAATCCAAAAGACATGACTAAAAATTCATAATATCCATATCTTATTCTGAATGCTGTCTTTGGAATATCACCTTCCTTAATCTTCAGCTGATGGTATCCTGACCGAAGATCAATCTTGGAGGACACCTTGGCACCTTGCAACTGATCGAACAAGTCATCGATCCGAGGCAACGAGTATCGATTCTTGATTGTAAGCTTATTCAATTCCCGATAGTCTATACATAGTAGAACACTACTGTCCTTCTTCTTTACAAACAATACTGGCGCTCCCCATGGTGATATGCTGAGTCTGATATAACCCTTGTCCAGTAATTCCTGTAACTGTACCTTTAGTTCCTTCAGTTCAGTAGGAGTCATTAGATTGGGTGCTTTAGATACTGGTGCGGCTCCGGGTATCAGATCTATAACGAACTCTATCGCTCGGTCGGGTAGTAGTCCTGGTAGTTCCTCAGAAAACACATCTGGAAAGTCACGTACAACATCAATATCTTTCATTCGTGGTACTTCCTTGGTGAGATCAATCACGAATACTAGATACCCAACTCCTCCTTTCTCGAGGCATTTTCTAGCCTTTAATGCAGAGAGGATGAGTTTTCGTTTACGGGGAAGTCTGGTTCCCGCAAAACTAAACTCTGCTTCTTCCTTGTCTTTAAATGTCAATTTCTTTTCTGCACATAATAGGTTTGCAGAATGTTGAGCTAATCAATCCATTCCCAAGATAACGTCAAAGTCTGCCATCTCGAGTTGAATTAAGGTTGCATCCAAAATCTTATCGCCGATAAGAACTGGACATGGTCCATAACCTTTTTCTAGTTCCACTTCTAATCCCATAGGCGATCGTACAAGTAATTTGTTGTCTAAAGATCTGAGGGGTAGATTTAGCTTCTTTCCAAATGACATAGATATAAAAGAATGAGTAGCTCCAGAATCAAAGAGCACTCTGGCGAGTATGCCATTTATAGGTACGATACCTGTAATTTGTTTTAATTGAGTCTACATGCTTACACAAGGTAATACAAAATGAAAGGTTCAGGTCATACCTATGACCACATCAGGTGATGCGGCAGCATCCTCAGATGTAACTACCTTGGGCTACCTCAGGGTTTTGTACTGGAGCTTGTACAACTGGCGTTTGAGGTGCTTGGGGTACCATGTTGCTACCCCCTGGTACGGTGCTAGCTTGTCTGGCTGGTATAGGTGTAGTATGTACAGCTGAAAAAGCCATTCCCATAGCAGCTTGCATATTGCCTTGTACCTGTTGTATTTGCTGCAGCTGTTGTGCTAGGTTCAATACTGCTGTAGCCAAATCTGTAGGTGGGGCTGGCAAGTTTGTAGGATTAGCCTGGCCATTAGCTCCTGGTGGTGCCACATTCTGATCCTCTTGTCCTTCAGGATTTTCATGGCTATCTTTCTCCACAGGTGGTGGTAGTGGAATTGGGTTACGTCCTCGCCTGGTTACTCTTCGCCCAGCCATTTCCTGTTCCGGTGGTGGTATTGTCTGAAAAATCATAGAACATGTGAGGCAATCATAATATACGTCATTCCTATGTCGAAATCCAATTAATCAATGTAAAATTCAAAATTTTCAAGTCATATAGTCAAAATACTATATTTTCCATCGTGTGGTCGATGGTGGGGTCGCAATATGTCCGACCACAGGGTATGCGACCTCACAAAACCCTGTCAGCTCACCGAGAGCCTGTGCTCGATCGTGTGGTCGCAATATGTGCGACCACAGGGTCTGACTACACGAAGTCTGTCAGCTCACTGAGAGCCTGTGGTTGATTATGTGGTCGCAATATGTGCGACCACAGGGTCCGACCACACGAAGTCTATCATCTCATCGAGAGCCTGTGGTCGATCGTGTGGTCAGTCGTGTGGTCGCATATTTAGTTGAATTTTGCGACCACACGACCCCAAATCAGGTTTTTAAACCTGATTTTTGGAGTCATTTCCCACTTTCTCTTTTGCTTTCAACTCAACTCGCTTCCACTGAGTTGCTATAGTGTCGACTTCTCGTGTTTGGTGATTCTTTCTTCCATTCACGACCTTCGCTCCATTCCTTCAGGTATATTCTCTACTGGTCCTCATTTTTAAGCTTTCAAAACTAGGTTTTTCTCCCTTTATAGTGTTTTCTTTAAATTAAAATTTTTTCCAATCGTAAAAATTTGATTTTTATTGGGGGCTTTTGCTATTGGCCACCCAATGGATGAAAGCCCTCAAAAAAATTTGATTTTCATCGGTTAGTTTTTGAAAAACTTGAAATTTTTCATTTTTGACCTAATTTTTGGGATTTTTCCAAATTATTGAAATTTCTTCAAATTCGATCTTCCCAGTTTAAATTTCCAATTATATGAGCTTTGCAGGATGGTTTGGAACATATGTAAGTCCTCTTGTCCAACTGTTTGGGTGAAAAGTGAAGCTTTTGGCCAAATCATGTCGTTATAATGCCAAAATTTTGAGTTTTGCTCTATAACTCATATCTTGTCTATTTGTCTGTGTCTTTGCGGATAACATGACTCGCACCAAAGTTCCCAGAGTTCATGATCCTATTCTCTTCCGATCTAATGAAGCAGAGGCTCAGTATGCTCGTTATGAGCGTAAAAAGGTGGAAGGGGGTCGTTGTGTAAACCCGACTAATCTAACCTTGTTTAATATGGAGGGTGCTTTTGGTGATATGGGTTGGCTCCCCGTGATATTATATGAGGGTTGCACCTGTCCTGCACTGGTGAAGCTGTTTTATTACAATCTTCAGGTAGTGGGTGATCAAAATGATACAGACAGGGATAGGGAGCTCAGGATCACCAGTTATGTTGAAGGGGTGGAGATCTCCTTTAACTGTCAGGAGTTGGCTGATCTCTTAGGTATATCAAACGATGGCCCCTTAGTATATTGTGCACCTAAGGAACCCGAGTTCCTATCTTTGATGATGCATGCAGAGATTGACCGCCAGCTTCTTAGGGATGATCACTGGGAGATGAAGGTAATTAACCTATGGCCGAAACCTCGGGTGTACTGCAAGATTATTCAGCACAACCTGATTCCTCAGAGTGGCCACTATGAGAAGATTTCCCAGTTGACCCAGTATCTCTTGTACTGCATCTGCACTAGGCAACCTGTCTGCCTCCCGTACATTATTATCAGGACGATGATCCGTGCTGCGACGCCTGGTCAGATGGGCAACCTGCCCTATGGGCGTTTGATCACTACTCTGCTCACTCGCCTGCATGTTGACTTAGTTGATGAGAGGATCCATGAGGACACCTTCTCGTCTGACCTTGACTGGGAGGCCATCTGCAAGATGGGGATGCAGGATACGCAGGTCAGTGACGAGGAAAGGAACGCTATGGTGCGTCCCCGTACTCGGGTAGAGATAGCAGACGCTGAGGCGACAGCAGCAGCAGCAGCAGCAGGGGTCCATGGTGGTGATCCTGAGGATGATGATCATATGTTCATGGATGTAGATGCCATACCTCCTCCATCACCATTACATTCCACTGGAGCTGACCTTTCTCGGGTTCCTTCCCACTCAGATGGTCTTTCGCACCCACCACCAGATGACGTGATGAGGCTGCTGCATGAGAATCGAAAGGCCCAGCGTGTGACTGATCAGCGGGTGGCGGATCTGGCAGCTAGTCTCCAGGTGACCCAGACTCAGGTAGTCTGGCTTACGAGGGTGTATGCTGAGGATTATGATCGAGATCGTGAGGCACCTCCTCCAGCACCTCCAGCTCCATGACGCATATTTTTCTTTTTCCTTGTACTACAGAGTAACTGTCCGGATTGTGGACCGTACTCTGATTTGGATATATATATATATATATATATATATATATATATATATATATATATATATATATATATATATATATATATTGTTTTTATTCGATGTGTATATGAAACTTGTTTCTCATCTTAATAGTGCATTATTCTCTTTCTTAATTTTTGTCTCATACAACACAGGTGCTTATGCAGTGTTCTTATTAAAACTTTTAAATTTTTATCCTAAATCAGTTCACAAAATTTTGTGGAAGTATACAGGTTTAATAGACAGAGCCCGAGAGCTCTGATACCAAGTTGTCACACCCCAATTCTGAACCAACTAGAATGGTGTGATGAACCGTCTATGATCCAACGGTTCAACCAGGATCTTGAATAGGCCGTATCCCTTTGCTTAAACCATATACATCCACAACCATAATCAGAGTAAATAAACAATAGCGGAAGTCTTTAATATTAATGAACTGAGTATCTAACAGTGATAACATAAATAAAGTATCCAATTATCTCCAAAAGACTAAGACATAAAATAAAATAAATTAATCAATTACATCTTCTAAATAATCCAACAAATAATCTAATCAAAGACACATGAGTTGCACTCGCACAACGAATCATGCGACTCCATCATAGCTTCTCCATCCATCGCCGCAACATGCCCGTACATTGGAGCAATCATATAATCTTCTACTGTAGGACCTGCATCATCAACTAAAAATATTCGACGTCGAAAGGGTGAGTGCACATCATGGCTCAGTGAGCAAACCAAACAATGCAACAAACATATGCATGCATTCAATTCATATCTTTGGTCTGGTTCATAAGTTTTCAATGTGCAATAAAAAGGATTGGTGGCCGCCGCACCTCTATACACGAGTGTGTGAAGCCGCCCAATGGATCAAACACCATTGCTGTCCCACATGCACCCATCATGGAATAGAGATAGAGCTAAAGTGTCCGGATCAAACACCGCATGACACTTCTCCTGATGCCCTACCCATACCAATACGTAAGCCCCTATTGGCGAGGGCATGCAAACTGGGCTCGCAACTAACCAGTCCTAATGTCAAACAGCTCACCCTAGCATCCCTCAATACGTCCATAGAGATAGAGCTAAGGCCCCCCGGCAGAGTCGGAGACTACACGGTCCGAGACCACCTCCCCTGATGCCCTACGACGTAATAGTTCTGCTAAGGTAATGGCAATACAACGATGTCAGTGGACAAGACTTGAGTAGAGATAGAGCTAGAGTCTGGTGACCAGGATGAACCATAGTGTCACGTCATCCCCCTGATGCCCCACTCGCATCAAGTACACTAACCACACACACACATTCACATGTCTATTCCTAGCATCATCATCTCATCATGTTATAAATAAATAGAATTAAATATGCATGAGCAGTAATAATAGGAATATTGGATGACATGTGAAATGCACATTACAATCATACAAGCATAGAATCATTCATGGTATTGGACTCAATAAATAAAAACAGTTTATTATTAGCCAATTAATTTAGGTCTTGTTCCCTCACCTTTGGTCGATAGTAGATCCTCGTTCAAGCTTGGTAAATCACTTTTAAACCACTTGGAAACCAAAAAAATTTATAGATTTTAAATTAGAATTTATTCCCAACAATTTAAACCAATAGAAACTGAGGGGTCGCAGGTGTGGTAGCACCTGTGGTATGAGTTTCTGCGACCACACATGCGACCACACCCTCCCTGGAAACTTCCCGAGGGCTTGTGGTCACAAGGTGTGGTCGCATATCCTGCGACCACACATCTGACCACACCCTTCCTGGTCTTCCCGAGGGTGTGTGGTCGAATATGTGTGTCTCGTGTGGTCGCATATCATGCAACCACACGTGCGACCACACGTGTGATGGTCGACCTTTCACTCTCAACTCCATCCCTTCATGTTTGGATCCCTTGGCTTATCATCATGGTCCTTACTATGATTGTTCTATGGCTCATAACTATTATTTTATACACAATCCATTGTCCACATAATTTTCTCCATAGATTCTCTTCGAATTTATCCATGGATTGATAATTTGGGTTTCTCCTAAATCCTATCTTCTTCATGAACTATTCTAGGCTCTCAATTTAACATGGGAAATATGTTCATACCTTAAGCTTGCTGAAGATTCAGAGTTTTCTCTGAATTTTCCTCTTCCATAGTCTTCCTCTTCAATTTTCCTTCTCTTCCTTCTCTTCTCTTTCTCTCACTTTTAGATTGAGTTCTAAAAGAGTGAAAGAGGCTAAGGGACGTCGAAAACCCTCCATAATATGCCCTAATGAGTTTAGGAAAGAACCCCCTTCGAATTAGGAAGGCTTCCTAATTTCGGTTTCTGACTGGGTTCGTGTGGTCAGAGGTGGGGTCGCAGAATCCATCGACCACACCTTCTGAAATGTGCGACCACATGACCAAAATTCATGTGGTTGGACTATTTTGAGGTGTGGTCGGTCACACCTGTTTAGGTATGCGACCACATGCTCATAATTGACTATTTTTGGGTTACATTTCATACCTGGTCTTGTGGTTTCTTCACGCACTTGGTCCACTTGGCCCGACCATGATAGGAAGACCTGATACAAGGTGGTAAGACCGGTTAGTTCGTTACGGGTCTTACATAAAACAACCCTAACTCGTTTCTCAGGCCTAGAATGCATAGAAGGACCCCTAGGAGTCATAGTGGGTGACCGATGGAAGATAAACACCATGTTGGTGGTCTTCTAGAGGCATACCGGTCGACTATATAGGTTGCACTCTATGTGATAGGTACTGTGATCGGTACCTCTTGAGAGCTGGTCAAGGAGGGACCGGTCGACCATACTGGTCGCACCATTTCCCCCCAGTGCAGCGATCGGTACCTGCGACCGATATGCACTGTTTTGGGTATATTTTGACCCAGTTGGTTTTCGACCAATGTAAAACCCTAAGGAACTAATTCTAATTAAATCCTAACATCGTGTAGGACCCTGTGATAGCAAGATTGGACGTTGTGACGTGAATCAAATACGCAATCGAGCATTAGGTAAGGGAATCGGATCCAAACCCTAATTAACTATAACAGTAAAATGTTGTTAATAACTATTGTTCTATGGAGTGTTGCTTGTGCATATTCACATGTCATCCTTACTTTCAGTTATTATATTGTTCATGCATACTCGCTATGCTAGGTTTTAACTGTTAGGCATGTGATTGTTTTCGTTGGTGTGTAGAATGGGAAGGACCTGGGGTCTGGGATCATTCCTCACATTAGCACCTTTTCGTATCGCTTCTATCTTAGCATGATTAGTGCGGGTAGGGTATCAGGGGGAGGATGTGGCACTGTGGTCTCCAGCCTGGCCACCAGACTCTAGCCCTATCTCTATGCCGTAGGAAGCTGTGCTGGGATAAGGCCTACTGTGGTGACATATAGGATTAGTTAGTTGCGAGCCCAATTTGCAAGCCCTCGCCAATAGGGGCTTACGTATTGGTATGGGTAGGACATCAGGGGAAGTGTTGGCGGTGTGTGATCCGGACACTTTAGCTCTATCCCTATTTCATGGTGGGTGCATGTGGGACGACAGTGGTGTTTGATCCATTGGGCAAATTTACACACTCGTATATAGAGGTGCGGTGGCCGCCGATCCTTTCTATAGCACATTGCAAACTTAAAACCAGACCATAATGTGAATGTTACTCATGCATGTTGCTTGTTGCATTGTCTGATTTTCTTACTGAGCTAAGTTGTGAGCTCACCCTTGTATATATACATGTTTTAAGATGTTGATGCAGGTTATACTGTGGAGGACTACGTGGACGCTCCAGTATATGGAGGTGTTGCTGCTTTAAAAGTGCAAGCAGGGGAGGACGAGCATGACGCTTCATACGAGTGCCCTTTCTGCTTGTAGCTCTAGAATGATTTATTTTATTTTATTTTCTTTCAGTTGGATTCATAAATTATGTAAAGATATTTTATTTACGTTTTCGTGTGGAGAATAATTGGTTACTATACGTACAATGTAGAACTCAGTTCATTTAATTTAAGACTTCCACTGTAGTTATTTATATTCTGATTATAGTTATGTGCAATGGTTTGTATTAGTAGATACAGTCTTATTGAGATCCTGGTGTGAACCGTTGGTTTAGTGGCGGTTTACTCACACTTTTGGTTCAGCTGGAATTGGGTTGTGACAGATCTCATCACAATACCCAACTCTTTGGTGGTGATTCAACCTATAAAATGGATTTGTATTTTAGTAATAGAACATAGATGTGACAGATGAAAAATTTTATAGCAAGTGCACATTATCACCAATATAACAAAAGCAGTACTTGCAAGAAAAGAAAATTCAGTCTAACAATTCTCAACAAACATTAAACAGAGAGAGAGAGAGAGAGAGAGAGAGAGAGAGAGAAAGAGAGAGAGATCTTCATTAAAAAAGTAAAAAACATAAAGAACAAACATTAAACAAAATGATCATGGGCACCAAGAAAAATCCAAAATCAATAACATAGCAGAGTAAGAATCTCATAACAAAGATGATCGATTCTTTGATTAGAGAGAGAGAGAGACTGTAAGCGTTGGGGAGTACCCGACGACGATGGAGTTTAGTGAGGAGATATGATTTGGGAGTAATAGATTGTCGGATTGACATGCACATGGGGTTTCTCTTGTTGCTATAGAAATTGGAAAAATAACAGATTGCTCTGTTGAGACTTGAGAGATGGAAGAATGGAGATAGAAATAAGATCGGGAAGAAGTTAAAGAGAGAGAGAGAGAGAGATACAAACCTGTGGGCTGGGGTGGGATTGGAGAATAGGTGGAATAAGTGACCAGTGGCAATGGAGGTCGAGGACTCGATTATGGTCTGCTAAGGAGAAGAGTAGAGGTCCCACGAGTCGATTAGGTTTAGGGTCAAGCCGGGGGTCAACCCTAACCCAACCCAACCCTGCCAGGGTTGAACAAAATTTGGGCCCTAACCTAGCCCTATCAGGGTCGGGCCGGGTTCAACCCTATTGGGGTTCAGGGTGGGTTAGGCCGGGTTCAGGTTGCTAGGGCCAAACTTGAGCCCTACTTTAAGTACATGTGCATGTGCATTTAATACCTAATTTCTTCACTAAGCTAGGATATGAGCTCACCCTTATATCGATCCTATTTTCAAACTCTGATGCAGGTACACTTTTAGTAGTTGACTTCATGGAGTCTCTACTGGTGGACAATGGCTTTGCCAGCAAGGACCTTGTGGAGGAACATGGTGAGGGCTGCATCTGTAGCGACTGCATCTGCAGGACCTGATGTGGCGCCCCTCTCCCCCCCCCTTTGATTATAGATCTGTAAATAGGCAATATAGTCTATTTTTTATAGTTTTTTTTATTATCAGATCTACGCTTTTTGGTTATACGTGTACTGATTTATACACTATGAATACGTTTTGGAAACAATGATGTGATATTAGATAACAATAGTTTAATTATTTTATTCAACACAATTTAGTCCACTTGATTTATTTTGGATATTGCATATGTTGACTGTTGTGTGGTGTTAGTAGGTCACAACATGTGTGTGATCCTGGGTGATTTGGGTCAGTTTCCTTTGGGGTGACCCACGTATCACGCCCGTATCCAGAAATGGGTCGTGACACAGGCATTCCTATCATTTTTCAATTATCTTTCACTTATTGGTTCCATATTCAGGCTCAGAAAGTCTTCACTTGCTTTTGGCTCGCCAGTCCCCCTTTTTTGCCTCACAGTTTGTACTATGCTTCTTGCTGTTCACATGTTACCTTACTTACATTACTTTTACTTTTGTCATTATCCTATTCTAGGCTCAGCAAGCTCCACTGACTTTTGGCTCATCGGTTCTTGGCCTTTTGCCTCATAGTTTGTACATTGCTTCTTGCCCTTCATACTTTCATCTTTACCTATTACTTTTACTCTTGCCAATATTGTATTCTAGGCTTAACAAGTCTCCACTGACTTTTGGCTCACCTGTCTCGGTCTTTTGCCTCATTATTCGTACATTGCTTCTTGCCCTTCATACTTTCAACTTTACATATTACTTTGCATGTCTTTCAATGTGGTCTCATGTGAGCATGGCATAGCGTTCAGTCCATTAACAATATAAACATTTACTATGCATGTGATATATCATGACAATCTGAAATACTAATTTACATAGTTCAACATCATAGTCACTTCACATTCATCATAGAGTCATAACACATATACTTCATCATGTCACATTAGTTCATATCATTCATATCAAACACTCTTAGGACTTATGGGACTCGTTTCCCATTGGAGTCAACAGTGATATGGGGAGCCCTTGTATGGCTACATCCATCAACACGTAGGTCCTTATCGGTGAAAATGAGTGTATTAATAGTGTAAACTTCTCCTACTACCTTGATTAATTCAACTTGACTGGTATTAAATGGCATATGAACCTTGGATAATGATTTCAAAAGGGGTTCCCTATGAGAGGGTGAAGCCATTAACATCCCCCAAATGGAGATATTAGCCTGAGTCTTCTGTAATTGCTTGAGGATCACATTATTGGCTTCTGGTTCAACTAAAACCTTTGATAGTGGGTCATCCGTTAATGCAACTAATTTGAATGGCTTACCACTTTTGGTTCCCGTATGAATAGGTAGGCATACTTCATTCTCGAGATAGATCTAAAATTCGAGCTGGTCGGCCAAGATTTCTATTTCTTGGTAACCACTTTCTTCTATATCGCTAATGAAGATCATGTCAACCTCCTGGTCTGGTGGATCATCTAGGGTGATTTCCTTTTCACTATCAAATCTTATTTTGAATAGGATAGGCTCATCTGGTAAAAAGTTCTTAGCTAACATCATGAGTTCCCAATGGATTTGGTATGTCATTTTTTGAGTGATTGTGATCTCAATAACTAATTGATCAGTGACATCTTTCTCTATGGTATGATTATCTTAGACCGGAGGTCAAGATCCTACTAGTGAAGGTGAGAGTACCATATCAGCTTCTCCCAAGGGATTGTCACAAGGAGGGTAACCGAAGAATTCGTTTTAGCACCTTTCATTTTCTCAATTAATTATTTGAAAGTAGTAATAGAGAGGTTAACAAAGTTGCGTTCTAGGATAGGGATATCCTCCTCTGTGATATGATTTTCTTCCTTTCTAGGTTCAGACTCAAGAGATGAAAACATTATGTCTTCTTCTTCGTAGGGTTCTCAAAAACTAGGTTTGTTACACCTTGTATTCAGATATTTTAGAGGTGTGACTAAGCTACTCGTAAGCAACCCCATTTAACTCTGAGACCTTGTAATGTAGTGGAACACCACCACTAAACCCATAATCCATACATAAGGGGAACAACACAATCTGAGATATAAATAAATAATAACGGAAGACTTTCATAAACAAGCTAAGGTCTAAATGGTAAATATAATCATTAACAAGTTTATCTGTCAAACAATCATAAAATTAACTAATAATTGGTCAATTGCATTCATATGTATATCAAAATAGGACATGTCCATGTCTTAAGATCTAATAAGAAATAATTAAATAAATAGAATGTATGCGTTGCACTCGTAGGACGCTCCATGAATCTCCTCCATAGGAGCTTTCCCTCCAAGGCAGCAATACTAGAAGAGTCAAAGTGTCCATGAAATCAGCCACAGTATATCTTGCATAACATTTAAAAAAAGACACACGTGGGGGGTGAGTTACACTAGCTTAGTAAGAAGCAGAAACAAGCAAGTAGGCAATATGCATGATATATGACCTGCAATACGCTAAGGTAGAGAATGTCACACCAGATAGGACAGAAACTCCCATACACGAGGAGGGAGCAAAAGCTCTCCCAGTTATACTATATCATCTATCTCCTCCTTAAAGTAGACTCCATTTGGGGATGGGGTTGAACCAAGTCAATGTCGTAATGATGACCACCTCAAGGTTCCGCTGCTCTTCGAACCTACACCAATACCTAACCTCTATTGGCTAGGGTTGTAGTCATAGGGATTTATCACTAACCATGCCTAAAATGTCATCCAAGTATTATGAGGCTGTACTACAGCAGAGAGCCCGAATCCGTTCCCCCACCTGGACGTTGTCGCCCCACTAGGGTACTGGTAGACGAAAGTATTGCTCACATAGTAACCACATCCCCACTCCGTCGGGCCACATGTTACCATACAGCCCTAACCAGACATCATGATATCACAAAAGTACAATCATAATGCAATATGCATGAACACATATCATAGATGTTGGATGGCAAACTACTCAACCTAAATACACCATAGACATGTAGGGTTATTAAGAAACAAGAAAATAAATCAAACTGCTCCTAACCTATTTGGTGAGAAACTCTATGCCCTCTAATAATCGCAGAGGCTTCCCTAGCACGCTCACACTGTACCTATAGTTATATTATAATTAGTTAGGTGAAGCTTGACTAAGCCTTGTTCTGACATAGGATTTGTGAATGCATTAGAGTACCCGAATCATGCCAAGGCATAACTCATAGGAAAGTAGGCTAGGTCTTTAGGCCTGACTTAGAAGTCTTTGGATGTTTGGCAATAGATGCTCCAGTAAGAGTCTATGACTGTACATCCATCCTTATGCTTCCAGGGGACAAGTTAAAATCCTCAAAGCCTATTGTGATGGTCCGGAAGCATGTTCGGATGCATACTTGCATCTAGGCCCTCCATCCAAAGAATCCCAGAAAGGTTCAACTTATACAGGAACCCATTGTGATGGTCCGGAAGCATGTCCGAATGCATATCTACATCTGGACCTTCCTTCTGGAGAATCCCGTAAAGGTTTTTTTCTCTCTACATGGAACTACTGTTGTCACACCCCAAATTTTTGGGTTAACCAGAGGTGTGCCTGAACCGTTAATGAGTCGATTCAGTACATACCTAAAAGCACGAAAGACCATACTTATCACCACCACTGACCACCATATTCCAATAGCATCACTACAAATCAGAGAATATATATACGAAATAATGAAAACTTATATATTAACGAAACTGAGCATCTAATGTTAAATATAATATGACCAAGTTTCAACTCATTGTATCAGAACATATTGTGATAATTAAAATCCTGACAATCCCAACTAGAATATCAAACTCATAATCCAAGTTGAAATGTAACTAATCTAGCTAGTATAATTATGGAATTAATTGCATGTCGTCTAGCCATAAGTGCAATCATCACACTCACATCGCTTGCCATTTCCTTCCTCTTCAATCACCTGAGATTCTGGATGAGCGAGGTCAGTAGCCATTGGTGCATCGGCAAAGTTCACCGCGACATTTCCTGCAACATTAACTAAAAAGAGATATGATCGTAAGGTGAGCCTCACAACTTGAGCTCAATGAGAAATAGACAAGCAAGCAAACAATAACGCATGATAAGTTATTACAAGCAAAGTCTGGTATAATGTCTGCTAATGCTATGGTAAGGCCTGGCCACACTCACCAAAGCTGATCATAACCTCCATGCCCAGGAGAGAATGGTCACTTGCCAGCTTGCTCCAATAGTGTTGGTGAATCCACACATCTCCGATTATGGATGGTGTTAAGGCAGAGGTCCAGCCAATGACGCTCAATTTGAGATCCTAAACTTGATTCTTACTTGATCTCTGATAAACCAAAGCTGATTTAATGGGTTATGAGTGAATAAAAGTCTGATCCTATGATGAGACTACATTTGAGATCCTAAACCTTAATCTAGGTGGCAACTCCAGATCTTTACCATCCATCGGCATGAGTAGACAAGATCAGTCAGGCGAAGGCCTACGATCTCTCGATTAAGCTTCTTAGCTTAAAACCCTGAGCTGAGGGCAGATTTCCTCTCATGTCCTCACACCTGCAACCAATGCCTTTCTTCCTCTAATAGAATATGCTCCTCTTACTCCGACCCAGTAACCCCTTGGTCTGAGTGGCCTTTTGAACAATCTTTTTCTTAATTATTTTGCTTGCCCTATGTGGCTTTTTGAACAACTTGTCAAATTTGCCTGAGCGGCCTTTTGAATATTTACTAATCTGTTTAACTCTTTCTGCCCTCTTTCCCATTATTGGTGTGACGTGTCTTGCACTATGTGATTGTGAAAAATTGTAACTTGAAAAGTTTGCTTCTTCCCTTTTAGAGTTGCTGTGAATGCATGCTGGGTGATGATACCCTTGAACCTTACTTGGCGTTGTGCTTGCACAACGTTGAGTGGGCTTTGAGTTAATAGATTTTTCTGGGTTATCTGGCTAGACGAGTAGTTCGCATAGGTTTACTTGGCGGTCTCGGATGGGTCGAGCAAGTAGGCCTAAGACAAGTTGTCCTCGAGTGATTCTAAGAACCATCCAAGTCTGTTGGCGGACTAGGATGGGCCGAGCAAGTTGGCATAAAACTCAGCTGTGGTTGTGATGGACTGCTCTCATTTGATTGAACTCTGACCTTTATTAAATGAAAATGGCTGGTTTCCCTTAGTGGGTCCAACTTACATATAATGTAAACTTGCTGAAAGTAAACCTAGACATTTGATGTAAATAAATTTGACTTTTGAAAGTAACCCTATGTGTGGAAAATAAACCTAGAGCTTGCTTAAAGTAAAATTTGGGAGTTGGTGGGTAGTATTTGTGTTGGTTGACTGAGTTTCAGGTGCGCGGAACCTCATCACCTTCAAAGGTAGCGACTGTGTATGAGCCTCTTCATGTAGACTTTATTATCTTGTACGGTCCTTCCTAGTTTCCGCTTAACTTTCCTTACTTTGTCGGCTCAAATATGCCACCTTCTTAAGGATCAAATCGCCAACTCTGAATAGTCGGGGGTCGCACCATTGTATTATAGTGCCGAGCATCATTCTGCTAGTACTCGGCTATTCATATCCAGTCGAGTCTCTCACATTTTTGAGGTCATCTAAGTTCATTCGGATATCCTTTGGATTGGCTTCTTCTTGGAAATTATGGATTCAGTAAGTCGGATGGAAAACCTCTACAGGGATGATGGCCTTGGTGCCATATGAGAGCATGAAGGGCATCTCTTTAGTGGGCGGGTTCGACTTGTCATTCGGCAGGACCATACCACACTCAGTAGCTCGTTTACCCACTTGTCTTTCTTATCTTCTAGTATTTTTCCAAGGCCTTATAAGATAGTGCGGTTAGTGATTTCAGTTTGGCCATTTGCTTGTGGATAGTTGACTGAGGTTGTGCAATGCTCAGTTCTAAACTCCTGGCAGAATTCTTCAGCTAGCACTGGTAAAATGCATGCCATTGTCTAGTATGAGTACTTGGGGTATGCCCTATCTGTATGCTACTGAGTAGCGAAAGAACAGCTCCATCTTCTCGGCTCTAATTTTTGCTATGGCCTTGACCTCAATCCACTTGTGAAGTAGTCAACCCTAATGGTAGTTGGGTTATGATCACTGAAAATGTCATGGAAGTAGAAGTGAAGGTGGCTCATTTTCTTACACTTAAGCTGCTTTGATTCCAGCGATAGAGTTCACTGCAGACAATAAAGAAGGTCAAGATGGCTAAAAGAAAGATGAGTTTGGGGAAAATTTAGGCCATGGGGCAAACAACAGATGGTGAAATTTTTTATTTTAACTAAGGTCCCAAAAGAGGGAGAATGACCGGACCCCATAAAATGTTGCGGTAGCGGTGGCAATGGTGAGGACTGTGTCTTGGAGAAAGATTGGGATTCTATGCATTTCAATTTGGGAATAAGTTTCTTGTTCAATCCAAATTAAAAAAAGGGTAAATAGTAGCTAAGATTAAGGATGCAATGTAACACCCCAATTATGGCGAAACCAGAAGTGTGAATTGTCACATCCCAATTTCGATTGAATCAGAAGTGTGAGTGAACCATTACTAAACCAACGGTTCACACCAGGATCTCAATAAGACCGTATCCACTAACACAAACCATTGCACATAACTACAATCAAAATATAAATAAATACAACGGAAGTCTTAAATTAAATGAACTGAGTACTTTATTGATAAATTAAATAAATTATCCAATTATTCTAATACCAAAACATAAATGAATATCCTTACACTATTTATAATATCCAACTGAAATCAATAAAATAAATTAAAACCATCCTAGAGGTACACACAGTAAGGGCACTCACATGAAGCGTCATGCTCATCCTCCCCTGCTTGGACTTCCAAGGCAGCAACTCTTTCATATATTGGAGCATCCACATAGTCCTCTACAGTGTAACCTGCATCAACATCTAAAAATAGTGTGTACACAAGGGTGAGCTCACAACTTAGCTCAGTAAGAAAATTAGACAATGCAACAAACAACATGCATGAATAATATTTACATTATGGTCTAGTTTTAAATTTGCAATGTGCTATAGAAAGGATTGGCGGGCACTGCACCTCTATACACGAGTGTGTGAATCCGCCCAATGGATCAAATACCATTGTCGTCCCACATGTACCCACCATAGAATAGAGATAGAGCTAAAGTGTTTAGATCACACATCGCCAACACTTCCCCTGATGCCCTATCCATACCAATACGTAAGCCCCTATTGGCGAGGGCTTGCAAACTGGGCTCGCAACTAACCAATCCTATATATCATCACATTAGGCCCTATCCCAGCACAACTCCCTACGGCATAGAAATAGGGCTCGAGTCTAATTGTCAGTCCGAAGACCACAGTGTCACTTCCTCCCCCTGATACCCTACCCGCACCAAGCATGCTAAGACAGAAGCAATACGAAAAGGTGCTAGTGTGAGGAATGACCCAAGACCCCAGGCCCTTCCCATTTTATAAACCAACGAAAACAATCACATGCCTAACACACAAAACTAGCATAGCTAGTATGCATGAACAATATAATAACTGAAAGTAAAGATGACATGTGAGTATGCACAAATATCATTCTACAGAATCATAATTATTAACAATGTTTTACTGTTATTAAGTTATTAGGGTTTAGGTCTGATTCCCTTACCTGATGCTTGATTGCTAGCTTGCTCCATGTCACAGAATCCAAACTTGCTATCACAAGGTCCTACACGATGTTAGGGTTGAATTAGAATTAGTTTCTTAGGGTTTACGTTGATCGAAAAACCAACTGGATCAAAATATACCCCTCACAGTGCATACCAGTCGCTGCACTGTGGGGAAAGGTGCGACCGGTATGGTCGATCGGTCCCCCACAGACCAGCTCCCAAGAGGTACCGGTCGCAGTACCAGTCGCATATGGTGCGACCAGTATGCCTCCGGAAGACCACCAACTTGGTGTTTGCCTTCCGTCAGTCACCCCCTATTGGTTCTAGGGTTTCTCCTATGCATTCTAGGCATGAACAATGAGTTAGAGTTGTTTCATGTTCCATTCAAGCCCTAGTTTCGATGATCCTTAGCCTAGAATGCGAATCTAGGGTTCATCGACTGTATTAGGGTTTGACGGTAAATTTAAGGGTTTTAGATCAATACCTCACCTTGCATGGTATTGATCAATTCATGATTAATCATCTATAATGCTTAACTTAGAGGAAAGTTCAAGCACTTACCGTTGATTCGCAACTATGGTGTTCTTCGTCCAACGGCGGCTCCTCTCCCACCTTTCTTAGCTCCTTCTCCTTCTTCAATCTCTTTCTCCTCTCTAGGGTTTTTAAGGATTAATCAAGGAGTTTTTAGGAGGTTTAAGGGTCCTTAAATAGACTAGGATAGAGTTTAGGAAGTTTTCCTACGTTAGGAAAGTCCCTAGGCTCGAGATTTAGAAAGTGGGACCGTAGAGATCCGTTTCTGGATTTAACTAGTCTGCTCGCGTAGATATACCGGTAGACCGGTACCATCGACCGGTACCATTAAACCGGTATGAAAAATATCATATTTTTAGGTCCATTTTTGTACCTGGTTGTCATCCGCTCGTCCCGTCTGGCCCGATGATGATTGAAAGACCTGTTACAATATGAATTAAAGGTTTAGATCAGGTTCATGGAGTGTGGGTTTCACAACTCCCCACCCTTAAAAGAAATTTCATCCCCGAAATTTGGATGTAGGTCTCATAACTCCCCCACCCTTAAAAGAAATTTCCGCCTCAAAATTTGCACGTACCTTGTTCGTCGAAAAGGTTAGGGTTGTAGTACCTACATGCAAATTTCGGGACGAAATTTCTTTTAAGGGTGGTGGAGTTGTAAGACCCGCACTCTGAAAACCCGGTCTAACCTTGGTTTCGTGTCGTGACAGGTCTTCCGATCATCACCGAGCCAGACGGGACAAGCGGATAATGAACAGGTACGAAATCGGACCGAAGTCGACCAAGTATACCTGATTTTAGGTATACCGGTCGATGGTACCGGATGATGGTACCGGTCGACCGGTATGGCCTCGACGACTATGTGCGGGAATTTGGAAATTGGTCTCTGCGGGTCCCGCTTTCCTGATTTCGAATCCTAGAAGTTTCCTAATCCTAGTAGGGTTACTAAACCCTATTTCTAGCCTATAAATACACCTTTAAACCCCTCAAATCCTTTCCATTGTCTCTCACAAACCCTAGAGAAGAGAAAGAGCTTGGAAAGGAGAAGGAGTTAGGAAGAAGAAGGAAGTGCCGCCATTACCGTTTGACGAAGCTCTCGCTACGCCTGTCAACGGTAAGTGTTTGAATCCATCTTCTTACCCTATGTTAGTTGTGTGGGTGGATCAATACCATGCAAAGTTGGTATTGATCTAAAACCCTAAATTGGCCAATAAACCCTAAGTTGCCGTCAAACCCTAGATTCGAGTTTCGAGATGATATTCATCGAAACGAGACTTGAATGAGTTGGGGATAACTCTAACTCAAAGCCTAGACTTAGAATGGATAGGAGAAACCCTGAAAATCCATGGAGGATGATCGACGGCAGTCGAAGAACCCATGTATGGTCTTCCGGAGACATATCGGTCGACTATACCGGTATACCGGTTGCACATAGTGCGACCGGTATGTTGCGACCGCTACCTCTCGGGAGGTTGTTTGTGGGGGACCGGCTGACCATACCGGTCGCCAGTCTTTCCCACAGAGCTGCGACCGGTACATGCCACCGGTCAGCTCTGTGAGGGTATTTTGTAATCTCTGTTGGTTTCCGACCAACTTGAAACCCTAAATAATATATTCTAATGAAACCCTAATATTATGTAGGACGCTGTGACTTATCGTTTGGATCTTGCGACGTGGAGCAAGTAATCGAACGAGCGTCAGGTAAGGGAATCTGACCTAAACCTAATAATTAATGGACAATAAATCGTGGTTAATCATTGAATATCTATGATGTGATGTTTGTGCATATTCACATGCCATCCTTTACTTTCAGTTATTATTATTGTTCATGCATTCATAGGATGTGATTGTTAGGCATGTGATTGTTTTCGTTGGTGTGTGGAGTGGGGCATGGGCCTGGGATCGCTCTTCACACTGGCACCTTTTGTAGTATTCTATCTTAACATGCTTGGTACGGGTGGGGTATCAGGGGAAGATCGTGGTACGTTGGTCTCCGATATTGATGTTGTCCCGGCCATCGTTGGGTGGTACTGAGGATTCCGAGTCGACGCTGCCTTGTCCACGATGCTTTAGCTCTATCTCTATGCCGTAGGGAGTTGTGTTGGGATAGGGTCTACCTGCGTATTGTTTCTATCCTAGTGGGTTAGTTGCGGATAGGGTATCAGGGGGAGGTGAGGTTTGGTGGTCTCCGACCCGGCCTGCACGCTCTAGCTCTATCTCTATGTCGTAGACGGCTATGCTGGGATAGAGCATACATTGTTGACATATAGGATTGGTTAGTTGCGAGCCCGGTTTGCGAGCCCCGGGCCGAGGGGGGCTTAGGTACGGGTATGGGTAGAGTATCAGGGGAGGTGCGGGTATACCTTAGCTCTATCTCTATTCCATGATGGGTGCATGTGGGTTGGTGGTAGTGTGATTACTGTGCGACGCCACACACTCGTGTATAGAGGTGCGGGGGCCACCAAACCTTTCTATAGCACATTGCAAACTTAAAACCCGACCACAACATAAAATTGATTGTTACTCATGCATAATCTTGTGAAACTGTCTGATTGTCTTACTGAGCTGTGTTGCGTGCTCACCCTTTCTATATACATTGTTTTAGATGTTGATGCAGGATACACTGTGGACGATTGTGTGAACGCTCCGGCGTATGGAGGTGTAGCTGCTTTGGATGTATAAGCAGGGGAGGACGAGCATGATGCTTCATGCGAGTGCCCTTTCTGCGTGTACCTGTGATGGAGTTTATTTAGTTGTTTCAGTTATTTTTGTTTGTTATTAAGAGATGTAAAAGATTATTATTTTATGTTTGAATTTGAATAATGGGATATTTATTTAAATTATCAATAGATACTCAGTTCATTCTATTAAAAGTCTTCCGCTGTATATTTATATTCTGATTGTGGTTATGTGTAATTGGTTTGTATGGGTGGACACGGCCAATTCGAGATCCTGGTGTGAACCGTTGGTTCAATGACGGTTCACTCACACCGTTCTGGTTAGATCAGAATTTGGGGTGTGACAAGGGTATTCCTTTCGCATCTCGTTTTCCTCCTCCCAAGTGATTTCTTCTACATCTTGGCTTTTCCAATGCGCTTTGACGTAATGGATATCCTTGCTTCGGAGATATTGTACCTTTCAGCTTGTGATTATCATAGGTAGTACTTCAAATGTCAAGTCCTCTGTCAAGTTTGGTGGGTCTGCTGTCAAGATGTACGATGGATCCCTGACATACTTCTTTAATAAAGAAACATGGAACACATCATGAACGCTTGACATGGATGGTGGTAGAGTCAGTTGATATGCCACATTACCATGTCTGGTCAAAATCTCGTATGGTCCCACATACTTGGGGCATAGCTTTCCCTTCTTATCGAACCGTTTCAGACCTCACACAGGTGATATCTTCAAGAACACCTTGTCACCCACTGCAAACTCTAGATCTCGACGTCAGATATCTGCGTAGTGTTTTTGTCGAACTTGAGCTGTCTTCACTCTTTCCTTAATTTGATCAATCGCTTGACAAGTTTCTTCTATGAACTCCGGTCCTACAATCCTTCTCTCTCCCACCTCATTTCATAATAGAGGTGTACGACATTTCTTCCCATAGAGTGCCTCATATGGAGCCATTTGGATCGTAGCCTGGTAACTATTGTTATAAGCAAACTCGATAAGTGATAGCTTCTCGTCCCAAGCTCCTTTGAAGTCTAGGGCACATGCTCGGAGCATATCCTCCAAGATTTGAATAGTTCTTTCTAACTGCCCATCTGTCTGAGGATGAAAAGTTGTACTAAACTTTAATTTGGTTCCCATGGCTTTCTGTAATCCTCCCCAGAATTTTGATGTAAAGCGAGAATCTCCGTCAGATACTATACTCTCTGGGACACAGTAAAGTCTGACTATATTGTCCACATACAACTTGGCTAGCTTGTCCATGGTATACTAAGGACTGACAGTGATGAAGCGAGCTATCTTGGTAAGTCGATCGACTATAACCCACACGACGTCCACTAACCCTGGTGTCAAGGGTAGGCCAGTTGAGAAATCCATTGTGATATAGTCCCACTTCCATGCTGGCTCCGGTAGTGGTTGTAGCAAACCTGCAGGTCTCTGCCTTTCTACTTTAACTTGCTGGCAATTTAGACATTGGAATATGAATCGAGCTACACCCGCTTTCATACCCCTCCACCAATATAATCCTCTTAAATCATGGTACATCGTGGTGCTTCCTGGATGTACCGAATATGGGGTATAATGAGCTTCTGTCATAATTCTATCTCTGATATTTGAGTTCTCACTTTCAGGTATACATAATTGTCCACAATACCTGAGTACCTTGTCTGAATCCAAGGTAAAGTCAGGGTTGCTTTTACCCTTCTCTAAATCTGCGTGCATAGTCTTGAGATATGGATCCTGTAGGATTGCTACTTTTACCTCATCTATTAGATCCGATGAGATCTTCAAAGCTGCAAACATCAATGTGAACTTATGAATTAAGCCCTGTTCTACTGGATCTTCTGTAGTCTCTGATATATGCTCTTCATCATTCTCTATTGAGCCCGAGGTTGTAGCACACAATGCAGCGTTGGTACTGGGTCCTGCCTCATGTTTCAATGCCCACTTTTTGCTTAAGACATCAGCTACGATGTTTGCCTTACCCGGATGGTACTGGATGTCACAATCATAATCTTTTAATAGCTCCAGCCATCTCCTCTGTCTCATATTCAGGTCCTTCTGAGTAAAAAGGTAAGTCAAACTCTTGTGATCTGACTTGATCTGAAACTTTTCACCATAAAGGTAGTGCCTCCAAGTCTTGATTGCGTGAATGACCGCTGGTAACTCCAGATCATGCGTAGGTTAGTTCTTCTCATGCTCCTTCAACTGTCATGATGCGTAGGCTATCACCTGATCTCCTTGCATCAACACACATCCAAGACCCAACCCTGAGGCATCCGTATATAGGGTGAACGGAAAGCCTGGTGCTGGGATGGTCAAGATAGATGCAGAGACTAGTCTTGACTTCAGAGTCTGAAAGCACTTCTCACACTCAACTGTCCATATAAAATTTTCTCCTTTCTTGGTTAGTCTGGTAAGTAGAACGGTGATTCATGAGTAGTCTTCCACGAATCTTCTATAGTAACCAACCAATCCAAGGAAACTATGAATTTCTACAACTGATTTCGGTGCATCCCATCCTACTATAGCTGCGATCTTGCTTGGATATACCTTGATACCGTCTGCAGATACTACGTGACCTAAGAAGGCTACTTCATTCAGCCAAAATTCACATT
Organism: Protea cynaroides; assembly: GCA_028583415.1. Lineage (NCBI taxonomy): Eukaryota > Viridiplantae > Streptophyta > Magnoliopsida > Proteales > Proteaceae > Protea > Protea cynaroides. Next base: position 16,116,628 of record CM053270.1, on the reverse strand, counting down.
TCTTGAACTTGGCGTAAAGCTTCTCCCTTCTCAGCCATTGTAGGGCTGCTCTTAAGTGTGTTGTATGAACCTCCCTGTCCTTTAAGTAAGATGTCGTCAATGAATACGATGACCGAAGTGTCCAACATGTCATGAAACACTCGGTTCATCAGTTCCATGAACGACGCTGGAGCGTTAGTCAACATGAACGACATTACCAAGAACTCATAATGCCCATATCTTGTACTGAAAGCAGTCTTCGGAATATCTGCTGCCTTGACCTTCAATTGGTGATACCCTGATCTAAGATCAATCTTCAAGAAAACCTTTGCACCCTGCAACTGATCGAACAGATCATCGATCCTAGGAAAAGGGTATTAATTCTTGATGGTTAACTTGTTCAACTCCCAGTAGTCGATACATAATCGTACGCTACCATCCTTCTTCTTTGTGAACAATACAGGTGCTCCCCACGGCGATATGCTTGGTCGTATGAAACCCTTATCTAGTAGTTCTTGTAACTGGGTCTTTAACTCTTTTAATTCTGTAGGGGCCATCCTGTACGGTGCCTTAGACACCGGCGTCGACCCTGGCATAAGGTCTATCACGAACTCTATAGCCCTGTCTAGAGGTAGTCCGGGTAGGTCTTCTGAAAATACATTTGGAAACTCTGGTACCACATCCAAATCTTCCATCTTTGGTACCTCTGCAGCGATGTCAACCATAGACACTAAGTAACCCACTCCTCCCTTCTCTAAGCATCTCTTAGCTTTTAGAGCAGAGAGGATCAACTTCTGCTTCCTAGGTAATTTGGTTCCAGTGAAGCTAAACTCCTTTCCCTTATCATCCTTAAAAACAAGTTTCCTTTCACCACATAATAATCTAGCTGAATGATGGCCTAGCCAATCCATTCACAAGATGACATCAAAGTTTGCCATCTCGAGTTGAACCAGATTTGCTTCTAGGTTTCACCCATCAATACTAACTGAACACGGCCCATAGCATTCATTCAATGTCACTTCTACTCCCAACGGAGAGCGAACTATCAAGCTTGGAGTTAAGAGCTTGATAGGTAACTCCAATCGCTTTTCGAAAGACATGGAAACAAAGAAGTGTGTAGCCCCAGAGTCAAAGAGTACTTTGGCGGGTACACCAGCTATATCTACAGTCCTTGGAATTTAATTATTCCTTAGTCTACATGCTCATACATAGTAATGTAGTAACCAAAATAACAAGAGATGGATTCATACCAGTAACCACATCAGGTGATGCGGCTGCCTCCTCAGTGGGGACTACGAATACCTTCCCTTGCTGTGGCGGTTGCTTTCTTAGTAGAGTGCAAGTCTTTCCATAATAAATCAATTGCTGGCAGTTGAAACATTTGACATTAGGGTTTTGACCAGCTATCTATGGTGGTGGTGGTGCAGTAGTATTCCTTGCTGGCACCACAGCAGACTGTGCCTTGTAAGGGACAAAATGGTCTCGTGTTCCCTCCACCTGAAGTCTCAGTAGCAGGCCTCTTCAGTCCCCTATTTTGAGCAAAGAAGCTGTCTCTTTGGCTTGATTCAATCACCCTAGCAATCTGCATAGCCTCGTTATACACCTTCTTCTCCAAACCCAAGACGTGCTCCCAGATACTTCCTCGCAATCCCATAGTAAACCTATGGGTTTTGGTTTCCTCCTCTTGCATGCTTGTTGGATCAAAGAAAAATAGTTCTTCATACCTCTGCTGGTTGCATCAACAGTGAACTGGGATTGCTGCAAGTTGAGGAATTTCTTCTCCATCTGATCACGAAAACTCTTAGGGAAGTACTTATCGAAGAAGGCTCCCTTGAATATTACCCCAGTGATTTGGGTGTGCTTCGTCTCCAAGTTTGGTTGGGTAGAATTCCACCAAGCAGTAGCATCTTCCTTGAGCATGAGCATAGCAAATATCACTTCTCATCCTCTGTGCAAGTCATCAGACTGAAGTTCTTCTCCATCTCAGCAACCCACTGTGCAGGCCATAGTGGTTTTTCGGGTTTCCCTATGAAGGTAGGGGGTTTCAACTTCAAAAACCTATCCACCGCTCGACTTAGGTCATTCTTCCCCTGTGCATTTGTTCCATACCATGGTGGTGGGTACAGATAGATCCCTTAATAAGCAGACAATGTTGGAAATTGGTGTGGTAGTTGTGAGTTTTGTTCTTGGCCCATCGGCCCAGTGTTATCATCCACTAGCAGTGCTATGTTATTTCTCCCAAACTCAGGCGTACCTTCTGTAGGGATATATCCCGGTGGCCTGAACATCTTCAACATCTCGTTCAAGAATGCCTTCTACTGAGCTTCCATCTGGTAGACCAGATTCGTCACAATAGTCTCAGAGTTGGTGTGAGGAGGGCCTAACAGATTTGTTGGTGCTCTGTGACTCTGCCCTTCTCCACCATTTCTCATTGGCGTCCTGTCCCCATCATCCCACATTGGGTTCCACCTTTCGGGTTCAGGTTTTTCTCATCAATGGTTCCTGTTTCCACATTGTCTTCAGCTTGGCGCACCCTTGAATGGTGACGCTTCCGTGAGCCTCTACGACCGTTTCCGCCTACCATCTCAGATTACTCTTCATGTTTGGATCTGAGAAGAAGACATAACACATGAGGTACATTCGAATAGTCACATTTGTCATAATAGTATTAGTCTTTAACAATGCGAGGCAAAAATTGTAATGGAAACTTTAAATCAAAATTTAAAAAAAAAAAATTCTCAAAATTTTCTGGGCTTAGAATACTTGTCTGGTCACAACATACCGGTCGCGGCACTATAGAATATAGTGCGACCGGTTTAGTCAAGCGGATAAACCTCTCGGACTTCCCGAGGGGTACCGGTCGATGTACCGGTCGCACCTTTGTATGGTATGGTGCGACCGGTATGATCGATCAGTCAGCACCTTGCTTTGGCTGAGAGGTACCAGTCGCAGGTACCAAGGGGTACCGGTCGATCGATATAGGGCAAAACCGTCGACCGGTATGCCCTAAAAAACTTTAAAATCGCAAATTTTGACTCATTCCTCACTTTTCTTCTCATTTTCCTCTCCGGTGGCGGTTCTTCTCTGACTTGGTGAGATGCTACAGTCCGACCGATGCTTGTGAAAGCGATTCTTCTCTCCCAAGAGTGCTTCACAACCTCTCCAAGTAAGTTCTTTCCTTCCTCTTTCTCTTTTACATCGTTTCTTCTTGGTTTCTTGAGCAAAAACTAGGTTTTCCTAGATTTAGAAGATTCTAACCATAGAAACTCTTTTTCTTCGGCTTAGAAATAGTTTTGGGACTCCTATGAACAAAAGCCCTCAACTTATTTGAGGTTCCACCGTATGGTTTTCTCAAAATAAAAATTTTTGGATTTTTGACCTAGGTTTTGATCAAAAATCAATTTTTTTCTTTTAATTGTTGAATTTCTTGTTGTTTGATGTTTGTTTGGTCTCTATATGTTGCTACATTGTTACGTAAGTCCTTCTCCCCAGATTTTGGTTGAGTTCGAGGCCTTTGCTTGAAATACTGTCGTTATGCTGTCGAAATTTTGAAACTTTTTGACTAATTCTCATTGTTTTGTTTTGTTTTGTAGTTAACAATGTCTCAGCGTCAAGGTGCTGGTAAGCACGCATACACTTCGGGCATGAACCATCCACACCCGCTGGTTGCATAGTTTGATGAGTGGTGGTTTCGTTCGGCAGCGGCACAAGCTTGTTTCCCATGGTTCGAAGAGAAAAACATAGAATCGGGACGCTGCGTAAACCTGGAGCAACTACAGCGATTCAATGTTGAAGCAGTCTTTAGTGTACTTGGGTGGTTACCAGTTATCACCTATACAATGACTACCTGACCAAACCTGGTCAAGCACTTCTATGCTAATCTAAAGGTCGAGGGGGATGTTAATGATTTCAGCCATGGTAGGGACCTCTGCCTCACCAGCTTTGTCAATGGTATTCCCATATCATTCAACACTCACCAGCTCACTGATCTCTTGGGGATTCCTAATGATGGTGATTTGGTTTACTGCGCTCCCAAGATGAAAGGTTTCCTTACTGATGATCTGCGCTAGGAGGCTTCCTTGAATATGGGCCAAGTGATGATTTGGTGCTTGGTTTCCAGGTACGACTTGGTAGAGTTCCATCACCCATTGGCCTCTTCCTTCAGCATATGAGTGGCATATAATACTTTGTCCCCATCCTGACAATCCAGTAGCCAAAAGTTTTTCTCCATTTCAGCTATCAACTGTGCTGGCCACAGTGTTTTCCCTGACTTCCCTATAAAAATAGGTGGTTTGGGCTTTAAGAATCCATCCACTACCCTGGATAGGCTACTCTGAGCATAAGGGACCTGCCCATATGGTGCCTGTCCATACCATTGTGGCTGATATGGGTAGCCTCCCTGATTTCCTCCTTGATACCCACCATAGCATGCACCCTGATTCTGATACTGATACCCCCCCTGATATTGGTTGTGAACTGGCGTCCCTGTAACTGGTTGGGGTACTGTGTTGGGTTGATCTTGTTGTGGTGGTACTTCATTAGCTGTGCTAACCCCAACTGGTGCCGCTTGAACATTCTCAACATTTGTGGATGGCATGTTTGTAGGTGTCGACACAGGCCCAGGTGGCCTAAACATTTTTAGCATTTCCTCGAAAAACTTCTTCTGCTGGGCCTCCATATTAGTGACCAAATTTGCCATCATTGTCTCAGAGCTAGAAGAAGGTTGTCCCTGTGATGGACCTTCTTCATTTTCCTTTATCATATCTTCAGTGTCATTTAGGGGGTTGAGTTCTTCCCCTCTCACCCTCTCGGCATTTTCTTCTGAGTTTTCTATTCCTGAACTTCTATCCATGGTAGGCGCCCTTGAGTGATGGCGCCTGCGATGAACTCGACGTCCATTTCCTCCCAGCATTGAAGCAATTTAATTTTTCCTGTACGATATCTGAATTACATGGAAACATATAGCACAACTTAGAAAATTATTCCAATAATTTAGTCTCAACATATGCAGCATAGGTATTCATTGACAGGTTAAAATAACAAGCAAAATTTTCAGTTATCTTGTCGAAATTTTCCACATGTACAATGTCTTATTATGCAAGCGTGAGGTCTAGGATCAAGTTCCGACCAACTATTGGGATGGTTTTGTATTGCCCCTCTCTGTAGGGTTCCAGTGGCAGTACCGGTCTCTCCTGAAGTGAGACCGGTGTAGCTGACCACACATACCGATTGGACTATACCGCAAGCAGTACTGGTCGCACTGCCCACAAATATGTGCAACCGGTATCCTGCAGTAGGTGCCGGTTGCACCATACCGCAGGGGGATACCGGTCGCACACCCCATAAATATGTGCAACCGGTATACCCTGCAGTTTGGTACCGATCGCACCATATCGCAGGGGGATACCGGTCGCACTCTCCAGCACAGATGTGCGACCGGTATCGCCAAAATTCTTTAAAATCGCAATTTTTGACTTTATTTCTCACTTTTCCTTTTTGAGTTTACTCCGGTGGCGATTCCTCTCTGAGTCTCCGAGTCTCTACAGTGCATCCGGTGCCTCTAAGTTTGTTTCTACTTCATTCTAGTGTGCCAATTTCGTCTCTCAGGTAAGCTCCTACTTCTCTTCTCTCTTTTTAGAAATTTTTCCATCGTCTTTTATACTAAAATCTAGGTTTCTCTTGATTTGGAAGTTTCTAGCCATAGAAAACTTCTTTCTTTGCTTGAGATGTGTTTTAGGGGTCCAAATGTGTAAAACCCCTCAACCAATTCTAAATTTTATCGGTTGGTTTAAAGGAAATCTAAAATTTTTGACTTTTTAACCTAGGTTTCTAGGTTTTTCGAGATTTTTGACCAAATTTTGTTATTATACCTCCATTTCTCTGTTTTTACAAATTTGTTTAACCTAATTAGCATTGTACCATCACCATAAATTGTGTCCTTCATATTCGGTATGTTGTTAGGATTTTTCACCATTTTCTATCGTTATACTATTGAATTTTTTTTTCTTCTAAATTTGTCTCTAACTGACTGTGGTTCTTTGTTTAACAGATACTTTATGTTTAATCGACGTGGAGCGGGGAAACGATCGTATATGCCCGGTATGCATAGGCCACATCTCCCTCCTTTCTTATATGATGAGAGGTTCTTCCGGTCGGAGGCGGCCGCTTCACGCTCGGCATGGGTTCGAGAAAAACATATCGAATCAGGCCGTTTCGTCAACTTGGAGCATCTTCACCGCTTTGATGTGGAGTCTGCTTTTGGGATAGTAGGTTGGTTACCACTCATCCAGTATAGGGAGACTACTCGTCCCAACCTGGTAAAATTGTTTTTCACCAACCTGGAAGTGGAAGGTGATTTAGATGATTGGGAGCACGCTAGAGATCTTCGCATCACCAGCTATATGAAAGGGGTGATGATTTCTTTTAACGTAGCCAAACTAGCGGCTCTTCTGGAGATTCCTGACGATGGTGAACTCAATTATTGTCTGCCCAGAGCCAAAGGGTATCTCACTGAGAACTTGCGGGCAGCCATCGCCACACAGATCTTATTACCTGGTAGAGTTATGTCGGCTTCCAACCTACGTCCCCAGCCTCGCCTTTTCTGTCGGATTATTCAGCATAACATTGTTCCCCAGAGTGGACACTATGGAGAGTTATCCCAGTTGACTCAGTACCTCACCTACTGTGTGGATACTCGGCAACGGGTTCGCTTGCCTTATTTGATTATGTGGATTATGATCTTTGCAGCCATGCCTGATGTGTCGGGCTATCTCCCATATGGTAGGTTGATCACAGCTTTGCTACAACGTCTGGGTGTGGACATGCTGGGTGAGTTGGCTGGGGAGATCACCATGAGTTCTGATATAGATGCCGATGCCATCTATAAGATGCAAATGGACGATCTTGAGCTCAGTGACGAGGAGTTACAGGCTCGTCCTCTCCTACCTAGGAACCATGCAGCCCTTGCAGTAGTAGCAGCTGCAGCAGCAGCAGAGGCAGCCGAGATGGGAGATGATGGGGATGCACACATGGAGGACATCCCAGCACCTACACCCCAGCATTCTCCAGTTGCAGGACCTTCTAGGCCTTCTCCAGTGGCTGGACCATCTAGGCCTTCTCTAGTTGCTAGGTCATCCAGGCCTTCTTCAGTTGCTAGGTCATCCAGGCCTTCTTCAGTTGTTGGACCATCCCATCCCCCTTCGGACCCTGTGATGAGCATGTTTACGGAGATCAGAGATACCCAGAGAGTCATCCTTGATACCCAGAGGGACACCCTTGATACCCAGAGAGGACTCATGGATGCTCAGCGTGAGATGGGTCAGGAGTTGGGGCGTTTAGCTCATAGCCTACGGGTCACACAGGACCAGGTTCATTGGCTCAGAGAGGTGTACGAGCGAGACTATGATATTGCAGACCCGGTACCATCCAGGCCTGCTACACCACCTTAGGCAGATGTAGTTTTTATTTGATTTTTATGTATTTAATTTTGTTACTAGAGTAATTGTCCGACTTGTGGATTGTACTCTGTTGTTCACTTGTACTTAAAGAAAATTTTATGAAATGATTAAGTTGTTTCCTTTAAATTCTTCAGTGTTTATAATTTTTCTTCCATTATTAGTATATTATGCATCTTTCTTAAGTCTCAGGCATCAAACAAGTTTATGGTGTGTTCTTATTAAAGTTTTTAATTTTCCTAACTCAGCTCATTGGACACAGTTAGATGCAGAATGATTAGCTGGACAGAGCCTAGGGCTTTGATACCAAGTTGTCACACCTCAATTCCGGATGAACCAGAAGTGTGAGTGAATCGGCTCTAAACCACGGTTCACACCAGGATCTCAATAGACCGTGTCAACCAATCATTCCCAAGCAATCTAACATAACCAGAGAATAATACATAGCAGCAGAAATAAATAGATGAGTCGAGATCTAAATTGTAATTTAAAATAATTATCCAACTTATTCCATCATCCATCAAAATTTAAATATAATTATTACAATACTTTAACAGAAAATAACCAAGTCACTGGGAGAAAACACAAAACGAGCACTCGCATGACGCATCATGCTCGTCCTCCACTGCCAGGGTATCAATGGCAGCTACAGTGCCGTATGCTGGAGTAGCCACGAAGTCATCAATGGTGTACCCTGCATCCAAATCTGAAAAGAAATATATATATTTTGGGTGAGCTCACAACTTAGCTCAGTGAGTACAAGACCAATGCAACAGTACAATATGCTTGAGATAACATTGCCAGGTATAACTTGCAAATATGCTATGGTAAAGTTTGGCGGCCACCGCACCTCCATGCACGAGAGTGTGAGCACACCCAATAGTCAGGCTCCTACCACACTACTACTGTTGCCCCACATCACTCACTCCGATATAGAGATAGGACTCGAGTCTGGCGGGCAGGAAGAACCACAATCCCACGTCCTCCTCCTGATACCCCATACCGTACCAATACCTAAACCCCTATTGGCAAGGGCTTGCAAGTGGGTTCCGTTTCTAACCAGTCCTAGATGTCAATACAAGTAGGCTCCACCCTAGTACAGCCGTCTACGGCATAGGGATAGAGCTAGAGCGTGCAGGCCAGGCTGAAAACCACATTACCTCACCTCCCCCTGATACCTTACCCGCAACAAGCATACCAAGATGGAACTATACGCAAGTAGGCCCTATCCCAACATCGCTCCCTATGGCATAAGGATAGAGCTAGAGCGTCATGGCCAGGTCAACGTCGACATCGGAGATCACCATGCCACATCACTGTGGCCAGATCAACGTCAACATCGGAGACCACCTGCCATAACCTCCCCCCCCCCGATACCCCACCCATACCAAGCATGCTAAGATAAGGTGCTATCGAAGGCGTCGGAGTGAGGAATGATCCCAGGCCCCCGGCCCTTCCCATTCCACACTCCAACTAAAACAATCACATGTCTAACATCCATCACACCTAGCATATGAAATGCATGAACAGATAAATCAAATAGAAGTTACACTACATGACATGTGATATGCACAATCCATCAAACAAGCATATAATTTGATACAGAAAATTAAAGAGCTCTCTAAGGTTTATTATTAAATCTTTAATTTAAGTTTCGGGTCTTGTCCCTTACCTGACGTGTGGTGTTAATCCTTTTCGGCGTCAGAAGTTTCACATACAAGTCCTACACAATCATATTTTCATGTTAATTTCCATTTATTAGAGTTTTAGAAGCCAAAACCTGGCTTTCCCAAACAAACAGGGCTCAAAACACATACCGGTCTCGCACATACCGGTCGCAGGATAGTGAGACCGGTATGGTGAGACCGGTATGGGTGAGACCGGTATGGGTGAGACCGGTATGCATACCGGATGCACACATACCGGTCTCACTCGGATCCGACCGAGTGCGACCGGTATGGTGCCGCCGGTATGCATACCGGATGCACACATACCGGTCTCACTCGGATCTGGCCGAGTGCGACCGGTATGGTGCCGCCGGTATGCATACCGGATGCACACATACCGGTCTCACTCGGATCTGGCCGAGTGCGACCGGTATGGTGCCGGGCCGTATACACCGCGGCCCATACCGCGGGACTTTCCCAAGGATATACCCTACGGCGTGATTTCCGAGATCGAGGTCTCCACGGTAGCTCCCTAAGGTTTTACCTATCTTCTGCTAAGGTCCAGTCTCTGAAGGGTCCTACGGATCTTGGCTAGAATGCCAAAAACCAACCAGATCCGAAAGAAAGACGAAAGGAAACTAAGCATTTTCCATCAGATCTCACGCCGCTTCGCGGCTCCGATCCGATAAACAACCCTACAGGAAGGATAGAGCACTTTACCGGTAGCGGTTGTCAGTTGGCGGCGTGTTCCTCCACCGGCAGCTCCTTCCTTGGCGGCGTCTACCTCCTTGAACCCTCAACTCCTTCTCAGAACAAAGGGGTTCACGGAGTGTCTCCCCCTCTATTAATAGAGGGAGGCCGTCCAAAACACGCTCCCCCCTCATATGGAAACTTTAAGTTTCCATTTTTGAGAGAAACACAGCTCCGAACACATACCGGTCTCGCACATACCGGTCGCAGGATAGCGAGACCGGTATAGTGCGACCGGTATGCCATACCGGTTGCAGGATAGTGCATCCGGTATGGTGAGACCGGTATGGGTGAGACCGGTATGAACTTAGCCAATTTTACACATTTTTCGTACCTGAAATTGATTGGTTCTTCACCCGGCTTCTTGCGTGGTCCCTTGCCCGGCTTCGCTTTCCGGTCCGGTTATGATTGGGGCACCTGCCATCGCATAAAACCATGGTTAAACCGGGTTTTAGAGCACGGTTCTTACATTAGCTGTGGATATATCCAGGGCACACCCCCCTTCACATTCCACACACTAACGAAAACATCCACATGCCTAAACATACAACAATCCTAGCATATGAAATGCATGATTATAATAAGATAAAATAAACGACTACATGGCATGTGAGATGCACAGACATCAAGCAATATGTATTTCCAGATACCAAATTATATTACAAAAGTTTACTATTATTTAGTTATTTAGGTTTGGGGTCTTGTTCCTTACCTGACGCGTGATAATGATCCCGTTCTGCGTCAAAGAGCTTACTCACGTGGTCTACAGATCCTACATAATCATATCATTAAGTTAGAATCAATTTATTTAGGTTACTGAGGTCAGAACCAGGTTTGGCCAAGCAAACCAGGCTCGGAAACCATACCGGTCTCACTATACCGGTTACAGTATAGTGCAACCGGTATGTGCCACCGGTATGTATACCGGCTGCACTATACCGGTTGCACATAGGTGAGACCGATATGTGCGACCGGTATATACCGGTTGCACTTACCGGTCTCACTTAGATCTCACTGAGTGAGACCTGTATGTGCCTGCGGTATATACCGCAAGGCCATACCGCTGGACCTATAGTCCATCCGGTATGCCCTGCGGTTTGGATCCGAGAGCAAGATCTCGGATCTCCCCTCCTTATCGGCTAACGGTTAGGTCTCTAGGGTTTTCCCTATCCTTACTAAGGTCCAAACCCTTTAGTGGCCTTCGGATTTCGGCTAGAACGCCGTATCAAACCTAGGTTAGATTCGAATGAGGAAAAACAATGGAAACTATAGTCTTTTTGGATCATTGCGCCGCTTCGCGGCTTCGATCCGACATCCTAACATTACTAACAGTACAGAGCACTTACCGGCGGTTTCGGTTGGCGGCGTGCTCTCCTTCCTGGGCGGCTACCTCCTCCTTGCTCCTTTCAGTTCTTCTCCAGACGGCTAGGGTGTTTGAGAAGGAGCAATGGAGTGTCTCCTTCTCTATTAATAGAGGGAGACCATCCATGGAAGGTTTTCCTCATAATGGAAACTTTCCAAGTTTCCATTCTGAGAGAAAGGCTCACTGGAGTCTATCTACAGTCGGAATCAAGCATACCGGTTGGAGACCCCGCAACCGGTATAGTGCAGCCGGTATACATACCGGTTGCACATACCGGTTGCACTATACTGCAACCGGTATAGTGAGACCGGTATGGAGTTTAGGCATTTTTTTATTCTTTTTCTTACCTGAAATTTGAGTGGCTCGTCACTCGGCTTCGCCCTCCGGTCCGGTTATAATTGGGACACCTGTCATCATATAAAACCATAGTTTAGACCCGATTTTAGAATACGGTTCTTACAAGGTACATTGGCTCATGGTAGCATATGAGCGTAACTATGACATCGCTGACCCCATTCCTCCGATACCCCCAACCCCATGATAGATCACCTTATATTTCTCTCCCTCATAGTACATTGATGTTTATAACAGGGTAATTGTCTGGTTTGTGGACTGTACCATGTAGCACAAATAACTTTTCACTCTTGGAATGCTTTATGCTTTATTCTCTGATACGATTTTTCTTCTTACTTGTTATTGAAATTTATGATCATTCTCGCTTGTTATTATGGTCTCCTAACTAGAGCATGTCTGTTTATTAGGTTCTCACTTTTAATGTAGTACATTATGCTCTTTAGTATTTAGTCTCAGGCATCAAACAAGTGCTTAAGGTGTGTTTTTATTAAAACTTTTAATTCTTCCTATCTTAGTTCATCGACTCAGTTAAGTACAAATATGGTCTGTTGGACAGAGTCTAAGGGCTCTAATACCAAGTTGTCACACCTCAATTTCGACTGAAGCAGAAGTGTGAGTGAACTATTACTAAACCAATAGTTCACACCAGGATCTCAATAAGACCGTGTCCACTAACACAAACCATTGCACATAACCACAATCAAAATATAAAAAAATATAGCGAAAGTCTTAAATTAAATGAACTGAGTACTCTATTGATAAATTAAATAAGTTATCCAATTATTCAAATACCAAAACATAAATGAATATCCTTACACTGTTTATAAAATCCAACTGAAATCAATAAAATAAATTAAAATCATCCTAGAGGTACACGCAGTAAGGGCACTCGCATGAAGCGTCATGATAGTTGTAAGACCCGTATCAAACTAACCTGGTCTTACCACCTTGAACCAGGTCTACCCATCATGGTCGAGCCAAATGGATCAAGTGCATGAGGGAGATCGTAATCCCAGGTATTAAACTGACCCAAAAACACTAAAAATAGGGGAAGGGTCGCACACCCAGTTAGGTAGGGTCGGACCCCCCAGGATAGAAAGTCAGACCCTGAGTTTTTAACCGGGGGTCGGACATTTTAGAACCAGGGGTCAACTGGATCTCTGACCCCCTCATCGACCCCCCAGTTTGCCGACAGAAATCGTGATTTGGAAACTTTCCAAATTTCAATGGGATTCTTTCCTAATCTCAATGGGACTTATTTTTGGAGTTTTTACTCTATAAATAGGACGTCCCTAAGCCTCTTTCACTCCTTTTAGAACCCTAATTGGATTGAGAGAAAGAGAAGAAAAAGAAAGTGGAGAAGAAGATCAAAGAGAAAGCTTCAGAGAGACAAGTCTAATTCTTAGGTATGGATACTATCTCCATGTAATACTACAGACCTTAGAATAGATAGTGAAGAGGGAATGATCTAGGAGAAACCCAAATCATCCATCCATGGTTAGGTTTTCATAGAAAACCATGGGGAAAATCATAAAAACCATATAGGTGAATGAACTACGGTTCTAGACCACAGAACATGTGTGGAATGGATTGTAGAAGCAAGCCATAGGACCCCAAACACGAAGGAATGGACTGAAGGATAAAAATTTGACGGAACCCACAGGGGGTCGCACGGGGGTCGATGGCCAATCGACCCTACCAGACCCTAACAATTGACCCCCTGTGTTCGGGAAGTCCAGACTGTGGGTGGTCGCACCCAGGGTCGATGGAACCTCCAACCCTGGCATCGACCCCCAGTTAACAGCATGCTTTTTAAAGTCTGAGTTAATTCTAATTAAATTATATCGACTTGATTAGGTCTTCTAGTGATATAATATCAATATATAGTTGATTCTTAAAGCTTGAAAGAGGACCTACGATCAAGTAAAGGTGAGGGAACAAGACCTAAACTAATTGGTTAATAATAAACTGTTTTACTCTTGAGTCCAATGCCATGATTGATTTTATGCGTGTATGATTGTTATGTGCATTCAACATGTCATCCAATATTTCTATTATTACTGTTCATGTATATTTAATTATTGTTTATAACATGATGATGATGATGATGATAGGAATAGGCATGTGGATGTATGTGTGTGGTTGGTGTGCTTGATGCGAGCGAGTATCAGGGGGAGGTGTCATAGGTGGGGCCTCAGTACTCTAGCTCTATCTCTAACTCAAGACTTGTCCACTGACATCGTCGTATCGCCATTACCTTAGCAGAACTATTATGTCGTAGGGTATGAGGGGAGGTGGTCTCAGACCGTGTAGTCTCTGACTTTGTTGGGGGGCCTTAGCCCTATCCCTATGGACGTATTGAGGAATGCTTGGGTGAGGCCTTGGATACACTAATTGGCATTATGATTGGTTAGTTGCGAGCCCTCGCTAGCAGGGGCTTACGTGTTGGTATGGGCAACGGGTACAGTAATAAACGTGAACTTTGCATGTATATTGTCTATGGTGGGTGCATGTGGGTCGACAATAAATGTTACCTTTGGGCGCCTTCACACACTCGTGTATAGAGGTGCGGCGTCAATAAACGTGACCTTTGGCCACTTATCCTTTCTATAGCACATTGCAAACTTATTTACCAGACCAAAGATATAAATTGAATGCATACATATGTTTGTTGCATTGTTTTTATTTGCTCACTGAGCCATGATGTGTGCTCAACCTCTCGACGTCGAATATTTTTAGTTGATGATGCAAGTACTATAGTTGCAGATTATATGAATGCTTCGGTGTATGCGCGTATTGCTGCGATGGAAGTTGAAGACATAGAGGATACGCATGACCCCTCATGCGAGTGCAACTCATGCGTATTCTATTAGGATTTTATTTGAATTTATAAAGGGATATAATTGATATTTTATTTATTTATGTCTCAGTAGATACAACAATAACTTGATATTTAAATTATGATTATTACAGTTAGAGTTCTCAGTTCATTTACTATAAGACTTCCGCTATTGTGTATTTATTCTGATTATGGTTGTGGATGTACATGGTTTTATTTTTAATGGATACCGCCTATTAGAGATCCTGGTTGAACCATTGGTTTATTAGCGGTTCATCACACCGTTTTGAATGGTACAGAATTGGGGTGTGATAACTTGGTATTAGAGCATCTCAGGCTTTATCTATGAAACCGTATACTTCCACAAAAGGTCATGAACTGAGATAGGATAAAAATTTAAAAGATGTAATAATAACACACCATAAGCATCTGTGTTGTTGACACTAAACTGAAAGAGAATAATGCATCTATTAAATGAGAAACAAATTTATATACAACCAAAAGGAAGAACAAATGTTTATATATATATATGATTAAAGCAAAAATAAAGTCTACAGTCCGGACAGTTACTCTGAAATACAAAAAGAAAAATAAACGAAGTACATCAAAAAGCTGGAGGTGATGGGGGAGGCGGTGCCTCACGGTCTCTATCATAGTCCTCAGCGTAGACTCTGGTCAACCAAGCTATCTGAGTCTGGGTCGTCTGGAGACTAGCTGAGAGATCAGCCATCCGCTGGTCAGTCACACGTTGAGCATCCCTCAACTCTCCCATCCGCTGATCTGATACGTGCTGAGCAGCTAAAAGCTCTCCCACCCGCTGATCGGACGAGCACTGAGCCTCTAGAATTTCTCCCATCCTCAGGTCAGACATACGCTGAGCCTCTCGTATCTCATGCAATATCCTCATCATGTCATTAGATGGAGATATGAAGGACCAGCTGCATGCGAAGGACCAGCTGAAGAAGACGGACCAGCTCCAGTAGCATGAGTAGGTGATGGAGGAGGTATGGCATCTACATCCATGTATAGCCGATCGTCATCATCCCCATGAACCCCTGCCGCCGGCTGGCTACTGCTGCTGCCTCAGCGTCAGCCATCTCCACTCGAGTGCGAGGGCACACCATCGCGTTCCTCTCCTCATCGCTGACTTGGCCATCCCGCATGCCCATCTTGTAAATAGCCTCCCAATCCAGAGGCGATGAGAAGGATTTCTCCTGAATCTTCTCATCCAATAAATCAACCCCCAGGCGGGTAAGCAAGGTAGTGATCATGTGTCCATAAGGAAGGTTGCCAGTGTGACTGGGCAACGTGGCAATGATCATCGTACGCATGATGATGTAGGGAAGGCAGACCGGCTACCTAGTGCATATGCAGTATAATAGATACTGGGTCAACTGGGAGACCCTCTCATAATGACCACTCTGCGGTATTAGGTTATGCTGAATGATCATGCAGTATACCCATGGATCTGAGTGCAGATAACTTGCTTTCATCTGGCAGCGATCAGGTCTGATGAGCTGGCTATCAATCTCAGCCCTCATCTGTAGAGAAAAGAACTGGGACTCTCCAGGGGCACAGAATACCAAAGGGACAACATAGGAAATGCCCAACAAGTCGGCCAGCTGCCGATAATCAAATGAAACATCAACCCCCTTGACGTAGCTGGTGATCCAAAGCTCACCACCCCTCTCAACATCATTGTAATCTCCCACCACCTGGAGATTACAGTAGAACTGGCATACCAACTCAGGACAGGTACACGCGTCATAGGTGATGACGGGAAGCCATCCCATATCACCAAAGGCCCCCTCTACATTGAACAAGGCTAAGCTAGCCAAGTCTATTTTGCGGCAGTCCTCTACCTTCTTGCGAGCATAGTGGGCATACTGTGCCTCGGCTTCATTGGAATAGAAGCGAAGACGGTCGCGAACTCTGGGTACCTTGGTATGAGCCATAGTATCTGTAAATAAGAAAGAAAAACAAATAATGGATTAGTAGAGAGTAAAAATTCGAAATTTCGACATAATAACGACATAAATTGGTCAAAAGCCTCACTTTTCACCCATACACGTGGGCAGGAGGACTTACATAGATCCTAGACTATCCTCTGAGACTCATACAGTCGTAAATTTCAACTAATTAGATTGAATTGCAAGAAATTTCAAGAAATTTAAAATCACGACAAAATTAGGGCAAAAAGTGTAAATTTTGAGTTTCTCGATAACCAACCGATGAAACTCGAATATTTTTGAGGGCTTTCATTCCTCGAGTCACAAACAACAAAAGCCCCCAATAAAAATTGAATTTTTACGGTTGGAAAAAGTTTAATTTGAAAAATACGAGATAAACGAGCGAAAACCTAGGTAAAGAAACCTAAAAACATAAAAAAAGTAAAAGACATACCTGTAGCGGAGGTGTAGACGACAAAACAATGAGTGCAAACCACCAATGGATCGGAGTTGTCACTGTAGCAACTTTGAGGGACGAGTTGAGTCGAAGCGGAGAAGAAAGAATGAGAAATGAACTTTGAATCGAAACTTAAAAATCAGATTTTTAGTCCGGGGGTCGGAAAATTCGGTTAAAACAATCGACCCCCGCATCGACCCTCGGCTCTCGGGAATCTGACAGAGAACCAGGGGTCGCACCCTGGGTCGGACATCCTCCGACCCCCCCATCGACCCCCGGCTCTCGGGAAGAATGGGTGATTTCCCAGGGTCGCAGACTGAGGGTCGGACACCCATCGAACCCCACCATCGACCCTACAGTGGAAACACAGCATTTTCGATAGAATGATCGGAAATTTTTTTTTGAAATTTGCATTTGTTAGTGGTTTTAAAATATGAGAATGAAGTATTTAATGATTGTCTCTCGTGTTCAATGATTTCAGGCAATCCCACTATCAGATTAATTAATGACGGGACGCAGAGCAACCAGACAGAGTCGTAACTCTATCCCACCACCACCACCTGTGGGGGAAGATAACCAGACACACTCGGAAACACAGGGAAATATGAACACGACACCGTCTGTCATAAATGGGAAGGCAAATCCTACCAATCTTCCAGCTCAACCTGCAGACTTGGCCACAGTCGTAATGAACTTGGCCCAATAGCTGCAACAGATGCAACAGGCACACGGTACTATCCAAGCTGCCATAGGCATAACTCTTCCAGCTGCACAAACACCTCCAATGCCAGCTGGACAGGCAAGCACAACACCAGGGGGAGTAACACAGTACCCCACGCACCTCAGACTCCTATCATGCAGGCTCAAGTACCGAATCCTGAGATAGCTCAAGGTGGATATCAATACCAACCACCTATGTATGGAGCGTATGTCCCGCAGCAACTAGACCACTCCAGACTGGTGGAGCGTTTTTTGAAACTAAAGCCCAGAGAATTCAATGGCAAGCCAGCAGGTCCTTTATGGCCAGCACATTGGGTTGACAAAATGGAAAGAAACTTTATGATGATGACGTTAAATGAAGAAGAAAAAGTGTTATGTTCCACCTTTATGCTGAAAGGAGATGCACACCATTGGTGGAGGTCTACTAGGACGTATTTACTTACAAAGCACGCCCAGCTGACTTGGGATATTTATAAATAGGCGTTCTTTGAAAAGTATTTTTCGAGAAGTTTCAGAGATTCTATGGAAAGAGAGTTCCTCAATCAGTAGCTCCTAGTATATCACCATGGGGAGCGCCAGTATTATTCGTGAAGAAGAAGGACGGTAGCGTTCGATTGTGTATAGACTATCGAGAACTGAATAAACTGACCATCAAGAATTGGTATCCATTGCCTCGGATCGATGACCTGTTCGATCAATTGCAAGGTGCCAAAGTGTTCTCCAAGATCGATCTTCGGTCAGGCTACCATCAGTTGAAGATTAAGGATGGTGATATTCCCAAGACAGCATTTAGGACTAGATATGGACATTATGAATTTTTGGTCATGTCTTTCAGATTGACGAACGCACCAGCAACCTTTATGGAACTTATGAACCGGGTTTTCCACGACATGTTGGATACGTCGATTATTGTATTCATTGATGATATATTAGTCTACTCCAAGGATGAGGAAACGCATGTTAAGAATCTAAACGCCGCTCTGCAGCGACTACGGAAGGAAAAACTCTACGCCAAATTTACAAAGTGTGAGTTTTGGCTAAAGGAAGTTGCATTTCTAGGCCATGTAGTATCCGCTGAAAGAATCAAAGTGGATCCTAGCAAGATCGAGGCTATTGTAAAGTGGGAAGCACCGAAGAGCATTGCAGAAATTAGAAGTTTTCTGGGTCTAGCTAGGTAGTATCGACGATTTGTAGAAGACTATTCCCGAATTGCCGTACCTCTTACCAGTTTGACTAAGAAGGGCGAGAAGTATGTTTGGACGGATAAATACGATAAGAGTATCCAAACCTTGAAGGCTAGATTAATATCAGCTCCAATCTTGACCATCCCGATTCCAGGACAACCATTTATCTTGTATACCGATGCGTTAAGACTGGGACTAAGATGTGTACTTATGCAAGGAGAACAAGTAATTGCTTATGCCTCAAGACAACTGAAGATACATGAGAAGAACTATCTTACACATGATTTGGAACTAGCGGCAGTAGTACATGCTGTCAAAATATGGAGACATTATCTGTACGGGGAGAAGTTTTAGATTAAATCAGACCATAAAAGTCTTACTTATCTATTTAATCAGAAGGAGCTGAATATAAGACAAAGAAGATGGCTGGAACTATTGAAAGACTATGTGATTGTGATATCCAGTATCATCCGGGGAAAGCTAATGTAGTAGCCGATGCATTGAGTAGAAATGCAATGATAAAATCTCAGGGAGAGGTTAGCACAACTGCCGCAATGTGTACTACCAGAAAGGTATTCAAGCACGGTAATGAGCAGTTTGTGATAGATGCACCAGATGGATCAGCCAACCAAGGGTTTATTCATCGGTTTTTTAATATGTTCGCCGCATTGAAGATTATATCGGATATAGTCGATGAAGTGAAGACAGCTATCAAATCAGACCCTTACCTAAGAACGGTACAAGAGGACATCAAAAAAGGTAGAACTAACCCTGAGTTCACCTTGGACGAAGAAAAGGTACTAAAGTACAAAGGAAGAATATGTGTACCCGAAACAGAAAGCTTGGACATTAGACACCGATTGATGAAAGAAGCCCATACCACCATCCATTCGATACATCCTGGAAGTACAAAAATGTGTCATGATCTAAAGAAATTATATTGGTGGAGAGGAATGAAAGCAGATGTAGCTAAGTTCATGTCTAAATGCCTAAATTGTCAGAAAGTAAAGGTTGAACGACAAAGATCGGCAGGACTGTTACAGTCGTTACTGGAACCAGCATGGAAATGGGACTGTATCACTATGGACTTCGTCATCGGATTACCATTGACTCCTCGAGTAGTTGACACAGTTTGGGTGATTGTAGACCGCCTGACTAAAACAGCTCGCTTTATATCGATACGACCTCAGTATACACTGGAAAGGTTAGCTAAGCTGTATGTGGATAACATTGTGCGATTACATGGTGTACCTGAAAGCATTGTGTCCTATAGAGATCCACGATTTACTTCAAAGTTTTGAAAAGGATTGCAAAAGGCTATGGGTACAACACTGAAGTTTAGTACTGCATTCCATCCACAGACAGATGGACAGACAGAGCATACAATTCAGATTCTAGAAGATATGCTTCGAGCATGCGTAATTGATTTTAAAGGATCATGGGATGAAAAGTTACCATTGATTGAGTTTGCTTATGACAATAGCTATCAGGCTACTATACAGATGTCATCCTATGAAGCACTGTATGGCCGAAAGTATCGAACTCCTTTTGTTTTGGAATGAAGTTGGGGAACGTAGTATTGTTGGACTGAAATTTGTTGAAGAGACTTGTCGAGTGGTCGACATTATCAAGGAAAGAGTGTGAACAGCTCAGAATCGTCAGAAGCAATATGCAGATACCCGACGTCGAGACCTTGAATTCATCGTGGGTGATAAAGTATTCTTAAAAGTATCGCCTATGCAAGGATTGAAACGGTTCGGACAAAAAGGGAAACTAAGTCCAAGATATGTCGGGTCATATGAGATTTTAGCTAAGCGTGGGAAAGTGGCTTACCAGTTGGCACTACCACCATCTATGTCAAGTGTGCATGACATATTTCACATTTCCTTATTGAAGAAGTATGTCAAGGATCCAATGCACGTTCTGACAGTAGATCTACCTGATTTGACTGATGATTTGACATTTGAGGTAACACCAACTGAAATCACCAGTCGAAAGGTTCAACGACTACGCAACCGTGATATCTATTATGTTAAGGTCATCTGGAGAAGTAGAGATACGGAAGAAATTCATAGGAAGAAGAGAATGCAAAGCGAAAGCAATACCCTCATTTATTTGACTCGGAAGGTATGTACAATTTTGAGAATTGAAATTTTTATAAGTAGGGGGGAGTTGTAAGACCCGTATCAAACTAACCCGGTCTTACCACCTTGAACCAGGTCAACCCATCATGGTCGAGCCAAATGGATCAAGTGCGTGAGGGAGATCGCGATCCCAGGTATTAAACCGACCCAAAAACACTAAAAATAGGGGGAGGGTTGCACACCTAGCTAGGCAGGGTCAGACCCCCCAAGATAGAAAGTCAAACCCTGAGTTTTTAATCGGGGGTCGAACATTTTAGAACCAGGGGTCGACGGGATCTCCGACCCCCTCATCGACCCCCCAGTCTGTCGACAGAAACCGTGATTTGGAAACTTTCCAAATTTCAATAGGATTCTTTCCTAATTTCAATGGGACTTATTTTTGGAGTTTCTACTCTATAAATAGGACGTCCCTAAGCCTCTTTCACTCCTTTTAGAACCCTAATTGGATTGAGAGAAAGAGAAGAGAAGGGAAGGAAAGTGGAGAAGAAGATCAAAGAGAAGGCTTCAGAGAGACAAGTCTAATTCTCAGGTATGGATACTATCTCCATGTAATACTACAGACCTTAGAATAGATAGTGAAGAGGGAATGATCTAGGAGAAACCCAAATCATCCATCCATGGTTAGGTTTTCATAGAAAACCATGGGGGAAATCATAAAAACCATATAGGTGAATGAACTACGGTTCTAGACCATAGAACATGCGTGGAATGGATTGTAGAAGCAAGCCATAGGACCCCAAACACGAAGGAATGGACTGAAGGATGAAAATTTGACAAAACCTACAGGGGGTCGCACGGGGGGTCGATGGCCAATCGACCTTACCAGACCCTAACAATCGACCCCCAGTGTTCGGGAAGTCCAGACTGTGGGTGGTCGCACCCAGGGTCGATGGAACCTCCGACCCTGGCATTGACCCCCAGTTAACAGCATGCTTTTTAAAGTCCGAATTAATTCTAATTAAATTCTATCGACTTGATTAGGTCTTCTAGTGATATAATATCGATATATAGTTGATTTTTAAAGCTTGAAAGAGGACCTACGATCAAGTAAAGGTGAGGGAACAAGACCTAAATTAATTGGTTAATAATAAACTATTTTACTCTTGAGTCCAATGCCATGATTGATTTTATGCGTGTATGATTGTTATGTTCATTCAACATGTCATCCAATATTTCTATTATTACTGTTCATGCATATTTAATTATTGTTTATAACATGATGATGATGATGATGATGATAGGAATAGGCATGTGGATGTATGTGTATGGTTGGTGTGCTTAATGCGAGCGAGTATCAGGGGGAGGTGTCATAGGCGGGGCCTCAGCATTCTAGCTCTATCTCTAACTCAAGTTTTGTCCACTGACATCGTCGTATCGCCATTACCTTAGCAGAACTATTATGTCGTAGGGTATGAGGGGAGGTGGTCTCGGACCGTATAGTCTCTGACTCTGTCAGGGGGCCTTAGCCCTATCCCTATGGACGTATTGAGGGATGCTAGGGTGAGGCCTTGGATACACTGATTAGCTTTAGGATTGGTTAGTTGCGAGCCCAGTTTGCGAGCCCTCACCAGCAGGGGCTTACGTGTTGGTATGGGCAACGGGTACAGCAATAAACGTGACCTTTGCGTGTACATTGTCTATGGTGGGTGCATGTGGGTCGACAATAAACGTTACCTTTGAGCGGCTTCACACACTCGTGTATAGAGGTGCGGCGTCAATAAACGTAACCTTTGGCCACCTATCCTTTCTATAGCACATTGCAAACTTATTTACCAGACCAAAGATATAAATTGAATGCATGCATATGTTTGTTGCATTGTTTTGTTTGCTCACTGAGCCATGATGTGTGCTCACCCTCTCGACGTCGAATATTTTTAGTTGATGATGCAGGTACTACAGTTGCAGATTATATAAATGCTCCGGTGTATGCATGTGTTGCTGCGATGGAAGTTGAAGACTTAGAGGATATGCATGACCCCTCATGCGAGTGCAACTCATGCATATTCTATTAGGATTTTATTTGAATTTATAAAGGGATGTAATTGATATTTTATTTATTTATGTCTCAGTAGATACAACAATAACTTGATATTTTAATTATGATTATTACAATTAGAGTTCTCAGTTCATTTACTATAAGACTTCCGCTATTGTATTTATTCTGATTATGGTTGTGGATGTGCATAGTTTTATTTTTAATGGATACCGCCTATTAGAGATCCTGGTTGAACCATTGGTTTATTAGCGGTTCATCACACCGTTCTGAATGGTGCAGAATTGGGGTGTGACACTCGTCCTCCCCTGCTTGCACTTCCAAGGTAGCAACTCTTCCATATACTGGAGCATCCACATAGTCCTCCCAGTGTAACCTGCATCAACATCTAAAAATAGTGTGTACATAAGAGTGAGCTCACAACTTAGCTCAGTAAGAAAATCAAACATTGCAACAAACAACATGCATGAATAACATTTACATTATGGTCTGGTTTTAAGTTTGCAATGTGCTATAGAAAGGATTGGCTGCCACCGCACCTCTAGACACGAGTGTGTGAATTCTAGAGATACACGAAGAAAGGGCACTCACATGAAGCATCATGCTCGTCCTCTCCTGCTTGCACTTCTAAAGCAGCAACACCTCCATATGCCGGAGCATCCATGTAGTCCTCCACAGTATAACCTGCATCAACATCAAAAAAATAAAAAATAAATAAATAAAATAAAAAAAAAAAAAAAATATATATATATATATATATATATATATATATATATATATATATATATATATATATATATATATAGGGTAAGCTCACAACTTAGCTCAGTAAGACAATCAGACAATGCAACAAATATATACATGAGTAAAATTCACATTATGGTCTGGTTTCAAGTTTGCAATGTGCTATAGAAAGCATTGCCGGCCACTGCACCTCTATACACGAGTGTGTGAAGCCACCCAATGGATCAAACACCACTGTCGTCCCACATGCACCCACCACGGAATAGAGATAGAGCTAAAGCGTCCGAATCAAACACAGCCAACACTTCTCCTGATACCCTATCCATACCAACACGTAAGCCCCTATTGGCGAGGACTTGCAAACTGGGCTCGCAACTAACCAATCCTATATGTCATCACAGTAGGTGTCACACCCTAATTCTGCACTAACCAGAATGGTGTGATGAACCGTCTATGATCCAACGGTTCAACCAGGATCTCGAATAGACTGTGTCCGTTTGCTTAAATCATACACATCCACAACCATAATCAAAGTAAATAAACAATAGCGGAAGTCTTTAATACTAATGAACTGAGAGTCTAACAGTGATAACATAAATAAATTATTCAATTATCTTCAAATGACTAAGACATAAAATAAAATAAATTAATCAATTACATATCCTTAATAATCCAATAAATAAATCTAATCAAAGACGCATGAGTTGCACTCGCACGACGAATCATACGACCCCATCACAGTTTCTGCATCCATCGCCGCAACATGTCTATACATCGGAGCGTTCATATAGTCTTCTACAGTAGAATTTGCATCATCAACTAAAAATATTTGACGTCAAAAGGGGTGAGTACACATCACGGCTCAGTGAGCAAACAAAACATTGCAACAAATATATGCATGCATTCAATTCATATCTTTGGTTTGGCTCATAAGTTTGCAATGTGCAATAGAAAGGATAGGTGGCCATCGCACCGATACACATGAGTGTGTGAAGCCGCCCAATGGATCAAACACCATTGCCGTCCCACATGCACCCACCATGGAATAGGGATAGAGCTAAAGTGCTAGGACCGCACTGCATGACACTTCCCTTGATGCCCTACCCATACCAACACGAAAGCCCCTATTGGCGATATGTCAAATAGTGTATCCAAGGCCTCATCCCAGCATCCCTCAATACGTACATAGAGATAGAACTAAGGCTCCCTGGCAGAGTCAGAGACTACACGGTCCAAGACTACCTCCCCTGATGCCCTACAACGTAATAGTTCTGCTAAAGTAATGGCGATACGATGATGTTAGTGGACAAGACTTGAGTAGAGATAGAGCTAGAGTCTGATGATCAGGATGAACTACAATGTCACGTCCTCCCCCTAATGCCCCACTCGCATTAAGTACACTAACCACACACATACATTCACATGCCTATTCCTAGCATCATCATCATCATCATGTTATACATAAACTGAATTAAATATGTATGAACAGTAATAATAGGAATATTGGATGACATATGAAATGCACAATACACGCATACAAGCATAGAATCATTTATGGCATTGGACTCAATAAATAAAAACTTTTTATTATTAGCCAATTAATTTAGGTCTTATTCCCTCACCTTTGATTGATAGTAGATCCTCATTCAAGCTTTATGAATTACTTTTAAACCACTTGGAAACCTAACAAGTTGATAGATTTTTAATTAGAATTAATTCTCATATATTTAGACTAACAGAAACTGAGGGGTCGTAAGTGGGGCAGCACCTGGGGTCTCAGTTTCTGCGACTACAGGGTGTGGGGTTGCAGGGTAGGGTCGGACATACTCCGACCACACGTGCGACCACACCCTCCCTAGAAACTTCCTTACGGCATGTGGTCGGACATGTGTGTCTTGTGGGGTTGGACATCATACGACCCCACGTGTGACCACACATGTTATGGTTGACCTTTCACTCTTAATTCTATTCCTTCATGTTTGAATCCTTTGGCTTATCA
This sequence comes from Protea cynaroides, assembly GCA_028583415.1. Classification (NCBI taxonomy): domain Eukaryota; kingdom Viridiplantae; phylum Streptophyta; class Magnoliopsida; order Proteales; family Proteaceae; genus Protea; species Protea cynaroides. The sequence continues at coordinate 16,091,032 of CM053270.1, read as the reverse complement.
TCATGGTCCTTCCTATGATTGTTTTATGATTCAAAACTACTATTTTATACACCATCCATTGTCCACATAATTTCCTCCATGGATTCTCTTGGAATTTGTCCATGGATGGATGATTAAGGTTTCTCCTAGATCCTATCTTCTTCATGAACTATTCTAGGCTCTTAATTAATCATGGAAAATAGGTTCATACCTTATGCTTGCTGAAGATTTAGAGTTTTCTCTGAATTTTCCTCTTTTTTAGTCTTCTTCTTTAATTTTCCTTCTCTTCCTTCTCTTCTCTCTCTCTCTCACTTTCAATTAGAGTTCTAAAAGGATGAAAGAGACTAAGGGACGTCCTATTTATAGAGGAAAACCCTCCATAATATGCCCTAATAAGTTTAGGAAAGACCCCCTTCGGATTAGGAAGGTTTCTTAAATTTGGTTTCTGACTGGGTTCCGTGGGGTCAGAGGTGGGGTCGTAGAATCCATGACCCTACCTTTTAAAATGTCCGACTACACGACCTAAATTTGTGTGGTTGGACTCTTTTGAGGTGGGGTCGGTCACACCTGTTTAGGCACGCGACCACACGCTCATAATTGACTATTTTGGATTGATTTCATACCTGATCTTGTGGTTTCTTCACGCACTTGGTCCACTTGGCTCAACCATGATAGGCAGACCTGGTACAAGGTGGTAAGACCGGTTAGTTCGATACGGGTCTTACAACTCCCCCCTCTTATTAAAAATTTTGTCCTCGAAATTTGTACGTACCTTTCGAGTCGAAAAGGTGAGGATATTGTTTCACATACCATTCTCTTCTTCCCATGTGATCTCTTCTATATCTCGGCTCCTCCAAGTGACCTTAACATAATAAATGTCACGGTTGCATAGACGTTGAACCTTTCGACTGGTGATTTCAGTTGGTGCTACTTCGAATGTCAAATCATTAGTTAGACCTGGTGGATCCGCTGTTAAAACATGTGTTGGATCTCTGACGTACTTCTTCAATAATGAGATATGAAATACATCATGCACACTTGACATAGATGGGGGTAGTGCTAACTGATACGCCACTTTCCCACGTTTAGCGAGAATCTCATATGGCCCGACATATCTCGGACTTAGCTTCCCTTTCTGTCCGAATCGTTTTAAACCTCGCATAGGTGATACTTTCAAGAATACCTTATCACCTACAACGAATTCAAGGTCTCGACATCGAGTATCTGCATATTGTTTCTGACGATTCTGAGCTGTTCTAACTCTTTTCTTTATAATGTCAACTACTCGACAAGTCTCTTCAACAAATTCTGGTCCAACGATACTCCGTTCACCAATTTCATTCCAAAACAGAGGAGTTCGACACTTTCTACCATACAGTGCTTCATAGGGTGACATCTGTATAGTAGCCTGATAGCTGTTGTTATAGGCGAACTCGATCAATGGTAGTTTCTCATCCCATGAGCCTTTGAAATCAATAACACAAGCTCGAAGCATGTCTTCTAAAATCTAAATGGTACGCTCCGACTGTCCATCTGTCCAAGGATGGAATGCAGTATTGAATTTCAGCGTTGTACCCATAGCCTTCTGTAATCCTTCCCAAAACTTTGAGGTAAACCGTGGGTCTCTATCGGACACAATGATTTCAGGTACACCATATAATCTGACAATATTATCTACATATAGCTTGGCTAACCTCTCCAGAGTATACTGTGGTCATAAAGCTATAAAGCGAGCTGTTTTAGTCAGACGATCTACAATCACCCAGACCACGTCAACTACTTGGGGAGTCAATGGTAAACCGGTGACGAAGTCCATAGTGATGCAGTCCCATTTCCATGTTGGTTCTGGCAGTGGCTACAATAATCCTGCAGGTCTTTGCCTTTCAGCCTTTACCCTCTGACAATTTAGGCATTGAGACACGAATTTAGCTACATCTGCTTTCATTCCTCTCCACCAATATAATTTCTTCAAATCATGATACATCTTTGTACTTCCAGGATGTACCGAATAAGCGGTGGTGTGAGATTCCTTCATTAGTCTGTGTCGAGTGTCCAAGTTTTCCGTTTCAGGAACACATACTCTTCCTTTGTACTTCAGTACCTTTTCATCACCTAAGGTGAACTCAGGAATAGTCTTACCTTTTTTGATGTCTTCTTGTGCCGTTCTCAGATAAGGATCTGATCTAATAGCTGCTTTTACTTCATCAATTATATCAGGTACAATCTTCAATGTTACAAACATATTTGAAAACAGATGAATAAAACCTTGGTTGGTTGATCCGCCCGGTGCATCTATCACGAACTGCTCATTATCATGATGGAATACTTTTCCTGTAACACACATTGCTGCAGTCGTGTTAACCTGTCCTTGAGATTTTATCATTGTTTTTCTGCTTAGCGCATCAGCCACTACATTAGCTTTCTCTGGATTATACTGAATATCGCAAACATAATCCTTCAATAATTCCAGCCATCTTCTTTGTCTCATGTTCAACGCCTTCTGATTAAAAAGATAAGTGAGACTCTTATGATCTGATTAATCTGAAATTTCTCTCCATACAAATAATGTCTCCATATCTTGACAGCATGTACTACTGCTACTAATTTCAAGTCATGAGTGGGATAGTTCTTCTCATGTATCTTCAGTTGTCTTGAGGCATACAAAACAACTTGTTCTCCTTGCATAAGTACCTATCCTAAACCCAATCCAGACGCATCAGTGTACAAGGTAAATGGTTGTCCTGAAATAGGAATAGTCAAGATGGGACCGGATATCAATCTAGGCTTCAATGTTTGAAAACTTTTCTCACATTTGTCGGTCCAAACAAACTTTTCTCCTTTCTTAGTCAAACTGGTGAGAGGTACGACAATTCTGGAGTAGTCCTCCACGAATCGTCGGTAATACCCAGCTAGACCTAGGAAACTTCTAATTTCTGCAACACTCTTAGGTGCTTCCCATTTCACAATGGCTTCAATCTTGCTAGGATCCATTTTAATTCCTTCAGCGGATACAACATGGCCTAAGAAAGCGACCTCATTTAGCCAGAACTCACACTTTGTAAATTTGCCGTAAAGCTTCTCTTTTCTTAGTCGCTGCAGAGCGACTCTTAGATTCATGACATGAGTTTCCTTGTCTTTGGAGTAGACCAATATATCATCAATAAACACAATGACTAACGTATCCAACATATCATGGAATACCCGTCATGAGTTCCATAAAAGTTGCGGATGCGTTAGTTATTCCAAAAGACATGACTAAAAATTCATAATGTCCATATCTTGTTTTGAATGCTGTTTTTGGAATATCACCTTCCTTAATCTTCAACTGATGGTATCCTGACCGAAGATCAATCTTGGAAAACACCTTGGCACCTTGCAACTGATCGAACAAGTCATCGATCTAAGGCAACAGGTATCGATTCTTGATTGTAAGCTTATTCAATTCCCGATAGTCTATACACAGTCGAACACTACCGTCCTTCTTCTTCACAAACAATATTGGCGCTCCCCATGATGATATGTTGGGTCTGATATAACCCTTGTCTAGTAATTCTTGTAACTGTACCTTTAGTTCCTTCAGTTCAGTTGGAGCCATTCGATAGGGTGTTTTAGATACTGGTGCAGCTCCGGGTATAAGATCTATAATGAACTCTATCGCTCGATCGGGTGGTAATCCTGGTAGTTCCTCAGGAAATACATCTGAAAAGTCATGCACAACATCAATATCTTTCATTCGTGGTACTTCCTTGGTGAGATCCACCACAGATACTAAATACCCAACTCCTCCTTTCTCGAGACATTTTCTAGCCTTTAATGTAGAGAAGATGAGTTTTCGTTTACGGGGTAGTCTGGTTCCCGCAAAACTAAACTCTGCTCCTTCCTTGTCTTTAAATGTCAATTTTTTTTTTGCACATAATAGGTTTGCATAATGCCAAGCTAACCAATCCATTCCCAAGATAACGTCAAAGTCTTCCATCTCGAGTTGAATCAAGATTGCATCCAAAATCTTCTTGTCGATAAGAACTGGACATGGTCCATAACCTTTTTCTAGTAACACTTCTAATCTCATAGGTGATCGTACAAGTAATTTGTAGTAAAGATCTGAGGGGTAGATTTAGCTTCTTTCCAAATGACACAGATATAAAAGAATGAGTAGCTCCAAAATCAAAGAGCACTCTGGCGGGCATGCCATTAATAGTTACAATACCTGTGATTTATTTTAATTTAGTCTACATGCTCACACAAGGTAACACAAAATGAAAGGTTCAGGTCATAATTGTGACCACATCAGGCGATGCGGCAGCATCCTCAGACGTAACTGCATAAACCTTTCTTTGCTATAGCTGCTTCCTGGGCTTAGGACACTCCCTTGAATAATGTCCCATTTGATTGCAGTTATAGTATTTTACTCCATCATTATTTTGCTTTTGTTGAGTTTGGGCTGTTGGAGTAGTCTTGGCTGCAGCATTAAATCCTTGAGTATGAAAGGGTTTAAATGTCTTTGTGTTCCCTCCGTTATATGAATTTCCATTTGGCCTTTTGATACCCCTATTCTGAGCAAAGTAGCTCTCTCTCTGGCTCGATTCTAGCACTCGAGCAATCTACACGACTTCATTATAAACTTTCTTTTCTAACCCCAAAACATGCTCCCGAATGCTTCCTCTAAGTCCCATGATGAACCTTCAGGTTTTAGTATTTTCCTCCTGCATGCTAGAGGGTGCAAAGAAAAACAGCTCTTCATAACACTGTTGATATGCATCCACAGTCATCTGTCCCTGATACAAACTCAGGAACTCTCTTTCCATAGCGTCTCTGAAACTTCTAGGAAAATATTTCTCGAAGAATGCCTCTTTATAGATAGCCCAGGTCAATTGGGCGTGCTTGGTTAACAAATAACTCTGAGTAGACTTCCACTAGTGGTGTGCATCGCCTTTGAGCATAAATGTGGCACACAGTACTTTTTCTTCCTCAATAACTGTCATCATCATAAAATTCCATTCCATTTCATCGATTCAGTGAGCTGGCCACAAAGGATCCGCTGGCTTGCCATTATATTCCTTAGGCTTCATTTTTAAAAAACGCTCGATCAGTCGAGAGTGGTCTAACTGATACTGAGCATAGGCCCCATATATAGGTGGTTGATACTGGTAGCTGCCTTGGGCTACCTCAGGGTTCTGTACTGAAGCTTGCACAATTGGCGTTTGAGTTGCTTGGGGTACCATGTTGCTACCCCCTGGTACTGTGCTAGCTTCTTCAATTGGCATAGGTGTAGTATGTGCAGCTGGAAAAACCATTCCTATAGCAGCTTGCATATTGGCTTGCACCTGCTGTATTTGCTGCAGCTATTATGCCAAGTTCATTACTGCTGTAGCCAAATCTGTAGGTGGGGTTGGCAAGTTTGTAGGATTTGCCTAGCCATTAGCTCCTGGTGTTGCCATATTCTGATTCTCTTGTCCTTCAGGATTTTCATGGTTGTCTTCATCCACCGATGGTGGTGATGGAATTGGGTTACGACCTCGCCTAGTTACTCTTCGCCCAACCATTTCTTGTTCCGGTGGTGGTAATGTCTGAAAAAAATCATAAAACATGTGAGACAATCATAATATACGTCACTCCCATGTCAAAATCCAACTAATCAATGTAAAATTCTAATTTTTCAAGTCATTCAGTAAAAATACTGTATTTTCCATCGTAGGGTCGATGGTGGGGTTGCACTATGTCTGACCACAGGGTCTAACCACACGATGTCTGTCAGCTCACCGAGAGCCTAGGGTCGATTGTATGGTCGGTATATGTCTAACCACAGGGTCTGACCACACGATGTATGTCAGCTCACCGAGAGCCTGGGGTCAATCGTAGGGTCGGTATATGTCCGACCACAGAACCACACGATGTCTGTCAGCTCACCGAGAGCCTGGGGTCCATCGTAGGGTCGGTATATGTCCGACCACAGGGTCCGACCACACGATGTCTGTCAGCTCACCGAGAGCCTGGGGTCGATCGTAAGGTCAGTTGTGGGGTCACACATTTAGTCGAATTTTGCGACCGCACGACCCCAAATCAGGTTTTTAAACCTGATTTTTGGAGTCATTTCCCACTTTCTCTTTTTCCTTCAGCTCAACTCGCTTCCCCTGAGTTGCTACAGTATCGACCACTGGTGTTTGGTGATTATTTCTTCCATTCATGACTTCCGTTCCTTTCCTTCAGGTATGTTCCCTACTAGTCTTTACTTTTAAGCTTTCAAAGCTAGGTTTTTCTCCATTTATAGCGTTTTCTTCTAATTAAAATTTTTTTAATCCTAAAAATTTGATTTTTATTGGGGGCTTTTGCTATTGGCCACCCAATGGATGAAAGCCCTCAAGAAAATTTGAGTTTCATCGGTTAGTTTTTGATAAACTTGAAATTTTCCTCTTTTGACTTAATTTTTGGGATTTTTCCAAATTGTTGAAATTTCTTCAAATTCGATCTTCCTAGTTTAAATTTTCAACTGTATGAGTCTTGTAGGGTGGTTTGGAACATATGTAAGTCCTCCTGCCCAACTGTTTAGGTGAAAAGTGAGGCTTTTGGCTAAATCACGCCGTTATAATGCCAAAATTTTGAGTTTTTCTCTATAACTAATATTTTTTCTATTTGTCTGTGTCCTTGCAGATAGCATGGCTCGCACCAAAGTTCCCAGAGCTCATGATCCTATCCACTTCCGGTCTAATGAGGCGGAGGCTCAGTATGCTCGTTATGAGCGTAAAAAGGTGGAAGGGGGTCACTGTGTAAACTTGGCTAGTCTAGCCTTGTTTAATGTAGAGGGGGCTTTTGGGGACATGGGATGGCTCCCCGTGATATCGTATGAGGCTTGCACCTGTCCTGCTCTGGTGAAGCAGTTCTATTGCAACCTTCAGGTAGTGGGTGATTGCAATGATACAGACAGGGGTAGGGAGCTCAGGATCACCAGTTATGTGAAAGGGGTAGAAGTTTTATTTAACTACCAGGAGTTGGCTGATCTCGTGGGCATATCAAACGACGGCCCCTTGGTATACTGTGCACCTAAGGAACCCCAGTTCCTATCTTTGATGATGCGTGCAGAGATTGATCGCCAGCTTCTTACAGGTGATCGCTGGGAGATGAAGGCAATCAACCTACAACCAGAACCTTGGGTGTACTGCAAGATCATTCAGCACAACCTGATTCCTCAGAGTGGGCATTATGAGAGGATTTCCCAGTTGACCCAGTACCTCTTGTACTGCATCTGCACTAGGCAGCCCATCTGCCTGCCATACATTATCATCAAGACGATGATCCGTGCTATGACGCCTGGTTTGATAGGCAACCTGCCCTATGGGCGTTTAATCACTACCCTGCTCACATGCCTGCCCTGCTCACATGCCTGCATGTCGACTTATTGGATGAGAGGATTCATGAGGATACCTTCTCTTCTGACCTTGACTGGGAGGCCATCTGCAAGATGGGGATGCGAGATGTGTAGGTCAGTGACGAGGAGAGGAACGCTCTGGTGTGTCCCTGTACCTGGGTAGAGATAGCAGACACTGAGACAGCAGCAGTAGCAGTAGGGGTCCATGGGGATGATGCTGAGGATGATGATCGTATGTTCATGGATGTAGACGCCATACCTCCTCCATCACCACCGCATTCCACTGGAGTTGGCCCATCTCGGGTTCCTTCACACACAGCTGGTCCTTCACACCCACTATCTGATGATGTGATGGGACTGCTGTGTGAGATTAGAGAGGCTCAGTGTGTCACACCCCAATTCTGAACCAACCAGAACGGTGTGAGTGAACCATCATTGAACCAATGGTTCACACCAGGATCTTGAATAGACCGTGTCCACTCATACAAACCATTACACATAACCACAATCAGAATATAAATAATACAGCGAAAGTTTTTAAATAAATGAACAAAGAATCTATTGTTAAATTTAAATAAAATAACCAATTATTTAAATTCAAACATATAATATAATATCCCTACATCCATTTAATCCAACTGAAAATAACTGGAACAAATAAATAAAATCCAATCAAAGGTACACGCAGAAAGGGCACTCGCATGAAGCGTCATGCTCGTCCTCTCCTACCTGTACACCCAAAGCAGCAACATCACTGTACGCCGGAGCGTTCATGTAGTCATCCACTGTGTAACCTGCATCAACATCTAAACACAATGTATATACAAAGGGTGAGCTCACAACTTAGCTCAGTAAGACAATCAGACAGTTTCACAATATTATGCATGAGTAATAATCATTTTATGCTGTGGTCTGGTTTAAGTTTGCAATATGCTATAGAAAGGTTTGGTGGCCCCCGCACCTCTATACACGAGTGTGTGGCACCTCATGTCACACCCCATTGGCCCACATGCACCCATCATGGAATAGAGATAGAGCTAAGATACCCCCGTACCTCCCCTGATGCTCTACCCATACCAGTACCTAAGCCCCTACTGGCCAGGGCTCGCAAACTGGGCTCGCAACTAACCAATCCTATATGTCATCAATGTATGCTCTATCCCAGCACAGCCGTCTACGGCATAGAGATAGAGCTAAGGCATTCCCACACCTCCCCTGATGCCCTATCCGCAACTAACCCACTAGGATAGATACATAACCCAGGTAGACCCTATCACAACATAACTCCCTACGGCATAGAGATAGAGCTAAAGCATCGTGGACAAGCCAGCGTCGACCTCGGAGACCACAGTGCCACATAACCATGGCCAGGCCAGGATCAACATCGGAGACCACCGTACCACGACCTTCCCCTGATGGCCCACCCGTACCAAGCATGTTAAGATAGAATACTACAAAAAGTGCTAGTGTGAGGAGCGATCCCAGGCCCATGCCCCACTCCACACACTAACGAAAACAACCACATGCTTAACAATCACATCCTATCATGCATGAACAATAATAATAACTGAAAGTAAAGGATGGCATGTGAATATGCACAAAAAACACATCATATACATATTCAGGTGATTAACAAAGATTTACTGGCCATATATTATCAGGTTTAGGTCAGATTCCCTTACCTGACGCTCGTTTGTTAGCTTGCTCCATGTCGTAAAATCCAAACGGGAAGTCACAAAGTCCTACAATATTATTAGGGTTTCATTAGAATAGTTTCCTTAAGGTTTCACGTTGGTCGGAAACCAACAAGGTCCAAAACCAGCCTTTCAGAGCTGACCGGTCGCAACATACCGGTTGCAGCTCTGTGAGCAAACTAGCAACCAGTATGGTCGACCGGTATGTCTCCGGAAGACCATACACTTGGTTTTTTTTTTTCGACTGTCGTCGATCGATTTCCTTGGATTTTCAGGGTTCTCCTATCCATTCTAAGTCTAATCTTTGAGTTAGAGTTATCCCCAACTCATTCAAGTCTTATTTCGATGAATATCATCTCGGAACTCGAATCTAGGGTTTGACGGCAACTTAGGGTTTTAAGGTCCAGTTAGGGTTTTAGATCAATACCTACTTTGCATGGTATTGATCCACCCCTATAACTATCATAGGGTAAGAAGATTGATTAAAACACTTACCGTTGACTGGCGTAACGTGAGCGTCGTCGAACGGTAATGGCGGCACCTTCTTCTTCTTCCTAGCTTCCTCTCCTTTCCAACCTCCTTCTCCTCTCTAGAGTTTGAGAGAGACAATGGAAAGGATTTGAGGAGGTTTAAGGGTGTATTTATAGGCTAAAATTAGGGTTTAGTAACCCTATTAAGATTAGGAAGGTACAGGCATTAGGGTTTAGGAAAATGGGACCCATAGAGATCCAATTCTGGATCTCCGCACTCAGCTGCGCAGAGCTGACCGGTCGACCGGTACCAAGACCGGTACCATCGACCAGTCAACATAAAATGATGATTATTTGACCGTCTTTGATCCGATTTCGTACATGTTTGTCATCCGCTCGTCCCGTCTGGCCCGGTGATGATTGGAAGACCTGCTACGACACAATACAAGGTTTAGACCGGGTTTACGGAGTACGGGTCTTACACAGTGCGCGACTGATTGGAGAGTAGGAGAGCTTCTAGATGTCCAGAGCGCGTCTGATCAGCGGATGGTCGATCTGACAGCTAGTCTCCAGGTGACCTAGACTTAGGTAGCCTGGCTGACTAGAGTGTATGCCGAGGACTACGATAGAGATCGTGAGGCTCCTCCTCCTCTAGCACCTCTAGCTCCATGATGCATATTTTCTTTTTGTTTTTCCTTGTACTACAGAGTAACTATTCGGATTGTGGATCGTACTCTGATTTGGATATGTATATATGTTGCTTTTTATTCGATGTAAATATGAAACTTGTTTCTCCTTTTATATATGCATTATTCTCTTTCTTAATTTTTGTCTCATACAACACAGGTGCTTATAGTGTGTTCTTATTAAAGCTTTTAAATTTATCCTAACTCAGTTCATGAACTTTTGTGGAAGTATACAGATTTAATAGACAGGGCCTGAGAGCTCTGATGCCAAGTTGTCACACCCCAATTCTGCACTAACCAGAATGGTGTGATGAATAGTCTATGATCCAACGGTTCAACCAGGATCTCAAATAGGCTGTGTCCGTTTGCTTAAACCATACACGTCCACAACCATAATCAGAGTAAATAAACAATAGTGGAAGTCTTTAATACTAATGAACTAAGAGTCTAATAGTGATAACATAAATAAATTATTCAATTATCTTCAAATGACTAAGACATAAAATAAAATAAATTAATCAATGTTCTTAATAATCCAATAAATAAATCTAATCAAAGACGCATGAGTTGCACTCGCACGACGAATCATGCGACTCCATCACAGCTTTTGCATCCATCGTCGCAACATGTTCGTACATCGGAGCGTTTATATAGTCTTTACAGTAGTACCTGCATCATCAACTAAAAATATTCGACGCCGAAAGGGGTGAGCACACATCATGGCTCAGTGAGCAAACAAAATAATGCAATAAACATATGCATGCATTCAATTCATATCTTTGGTCTGGTTCATAAATTTGCAATGTGCAATAGAAAGGATAGGTGGCCGCCGCACCTCTATACACGAGTGTGTGAAGCTTCCCAATGGATCAAATACCATTTCCGTCCCACATGCACCCACCATGGAATAGGATAGAGCTAAAGTGCTAGGACCGCACCGCATGACACTTCCCCTGATGCCCTACCCATACCAACACGAAAGCCCCTATTGGCGAGGGCTTGCAAACTTGGCTCGCAACTAACCAATCCTAATTTCAAATAGTGTATCCAAGGCCTCATCCCAGCATCCCTCAATACGTCCATAGAGATAGAGCTAAGCCCCCCCCGGCAGAGTCAGAGACTACACGGTCCGAGACCACCTCCCCTGATGCCCTACAACGTAATAGTTCTTCTAAAGTAATGGTGATACGACGATGTTTGGACAAGACTTGAGTAGAGATAGAGCTAGAGTCTGGTGACCAGGATGAACCACAGTGTCACGTCCTCCCCCTGATGCCCCACTCGCATTAAGTACACTAACCACACACATACATTCACATGCCTATTCCTAGCATCATCATCATCATCATGTTATACATAAATTGAATTAAATATGTATGAACAGTAATAACAGGAATATTGGATGACATGTGAAATGCACAATACACACATACAAGCATATAATCATTCATGACATTGGACTTAATAAATAAAAATAGTTTATTATTAACCAATTACTTTAGGTCTTATTCCCTCACCTTTGATTGATAGTAGATCCTACCACTTGGAAATCTAACAAGTTGATAGATTTTTAATTAGAATTAATTCCCATATATTTAGACTAATAGAAACTGAGGGGTCGCAGGTGGGGCAGCACCTGGGGTCTCAGTTTCTGCGACCACAGGGTGTAGGGTCGCAGGGTAGGGTCGGACATACTCCGACCACACGTGCGACCACACCCTCCCTAGAAACTTCCTGAGGGGATGTGGTCGGACATGTGTGTCTTGTGGGGTCGAACATCATGCGACCCCACGTGCGACCACACGTATTATGGTCGACCTTTCACTCTTAATTCCATTCCTTCATGTTTAAATCCTTTGGCTTATCATCATGGTCCTTCCTATGATTGTTTTATGATTCAAAACTACTATTTTATACACCATCTATTGTCTACATAATTTCCTCCACGGATTCTCTTGGAATTTGTCCATGGATGGATGATTTGGGTTTCTCCTAGATCCTATCTTCTTCATGAACTATTCTAGGCTCTTAATTAATCATGGATAATAGGTTCATACCTTATGCTTGCTGAAGATTCAGAGTTTTCTCTGAATTTTCCTCTTTCTTAGTCTTCTTTTTTAATTTTCCTTCTCTTCCTTCTCTTCTCTCTCTCTCACTTTCAGTTGGAGTTCTAAAAGGATGAAAAAGGCTAAGGGACATCTATTTATAGAGAAAAACCCTCCATAATATGCCCTAATGAGTTTAGGAAAGACCCCCTTCAGATTAGGAAGGTTTCCTAAATTCGATTTTTGACTGGGTTCCGTGGGGTCGGAGGTGGGGTCACAGAATCCGTGACGCTACCTTTTGAAATGTCCGACCACATGACCTAAATTTGTGTGGTTGGACTCTTTTGAGGTGGGGTCGGTCACACCTGTTTAGGCATGCGACCACACGCTCATAATTGACTGTTTTTGGGTTGATTTCATTCATGATCTTGTGGTTTCTTCACGCACTTGGTCCACTTGGCTCGACCATGATAGGTAGACCTGGTACAAGGTGGTAATACCGGTTAGTTCGATACGAGTCTTACAGTAGGCCCTATCCCAGCACAGCTCCCTACGACAAAGAGATAGAGCTAGAGTCTAGTGGCTAGGCTGGAGACCACAGCGCCACTTGCTCCCCCTAATACCCTACCCGCACCAAGCATGCTAACATAGAACGATACAAAAAGGTGCTAGTGTGAGGAATGATCCCAGACCCCAGGCCCTTTCCATTCCACACACTAACGAAAACAATCACATGCCCAACAGTCACATCCTAGCATAGGGACTATGTCACACCCCAATTCCGATAGAACCAGAAGTGTGAGTGAACCGTAGTTCACACCAAGATCTCAATAAGACTGTGTCCACCCAAATAAACCATTGCACAAAACCACAATCAGAATATAATAAATACAGTAGAAGACTTAAATAGAATGAACTAAGTGATCTATTGATAAATTTAATAAAGTATCCAATTATTTCAATAACCAAAACTTAAATAAATATTTTTATATCAACTGTATCCCAATAAAAAAATAACTGAAATACATAAAGTAAAACCCTAAAGGTACACGCAGAAAGGGCACTCGCATGAAACGTCATGCTCGTCCTCTCCTGCTTGCACATCCAAAGCAGCCACGCCTCTGTATGCCGGCGCGTTTATGTAATCATCCACCGTGTAACCTGCATCAACATCTAAAAACATGTATATATATACAGGGTGAGCTCACAACTTATCTCAGTAAGACAATCAGACAATTGCAACAAACATATGCATGAGTAACATTCACTTCATGGTCTGGTTTTAAGTTTGCAATGTGCTATAGAAAGGATTGGCGGCCACCGCACCTCAATACACGAGTGTGTGAAACCGCCCAGTGGATTAAACACCACTACCGTCCCACATGCACCCACCATGGAATAGAGATAGAGCTAAGGCGTCCTAATCAAACACCGCCAACACCTCCCCTGATACTCTACCCATACCAATACGTAAGCCCCTATTGGCGATGGCTTGCAAACTGGGCTCGCAACTAACCAATCCTATATGTCATCACAGTAGGCCCTATCCCAGAACAGCTCCCTACGGCATAGAGATAGAGCTAGAGTCTGGTGGCCAGGCCGGAGACCACAGTGCCACATCCTCCCCCTGATACCCTACCCGCACCAAGCATGCTAAGACAGAACGATACGAAAGGTATTAGTGTGAGGAATGATCCCAGACCCCAGGCCCTTCCCATTCCACACACCAACAAAAACAATTACATGCCTAACAGTCACAACCTAGCATAGCAAGTATGCATGAACAATAATAATAACTGGAAATAAAAGATGGCATGCGAGTATGCATAAACATCACACCATAGAATCAGGGTTATTAACAACGTTTTACTGTTCATTAATTATTAGGGTTTAGGTCTGATTCTCTTACCTGACGCTCGTTTGATAGCTTGCTCCGCATCGCAAGGTCCAAACGTGCTATCACAAAGTCCTACACGATATTAGGGTTTAGTTAGAATAGTTTTTCTTAGGTTTTACGTTGGTCGAAAAAACCAATGAGATTACAAAACTTCCCACAAGGCTGACCGGTCACAAGTACCGATCACAGCACTGTGGGAAAAACCTACGACCAGTATGGTCAGCCGGTCCCCACAGACCAGTCCCCAGAAGGTACCAGTCGCGGTACCGGTCGCATAAGGTGCATCCGATATGGTCGACTGGTATGTCTCCAGAAGACCATATGTCCGATTTCTCGACTGTCGTCGATCATCCCCTATTCATCCCAGGGTTTCTCCTACACATTCTAGATCTGAGCATTGAGTTAAAGTTGTTTTCAACTCCATTCAAGTCCTAGTTTCAATGATCTCAACCTAGAACTTGAATCTAGGGTTTACCGACTAGATTAGGGTTTGTCGACAAAATAGGGCTTATCGGCAAAATAGGGTTTTAGATCAATACCTGCTTTGCATGGTATTGATCAAAGCAAACTAACCATCTTAGAGTCATAATGTAAAAGAAGGTTTAAGCACTCATTGTCGACTGGCGGTAAGGTGTTCTTCGTCGAACGACAATATCGGCTCTTCCCTTTCCTTCCTAGCTTCTCCTCTTTCTTCAACCTCTTTCTCCTTTCTAGGGTTTGTGAGGATCAATGGAAGGGATTCTAGGAGGTTTAGAGGGGTTTATATAGGCAAAGTTTAGGTTTAGGAAGCCTCCTAGGATTAGGAAAGTCCTAGGGTTCGGAATATGGAAAGTGGGACCTGTAGAGATCCGATTCTAGATCTTCGTAGTCTGCCGCGCAGGCTATACCGGTCGACCGGTACCAAGACCGGTACCATCGACCGGTATGAATAAAATTCATACTTAAATGGTCCGTCTCATACCTGTTTGTCATCCGCTCGTCCCGTCTGGCCCGATGATGACTAGAAGACCTGTTACGACATGAATTCAAGGTTTAAATCGGGTTCATGGAGTGCGGGCCTTACAGAGTATGCATGAACAATAATAATAACTGAAAGTAAAGATGACATGTGAGTATGCACAAACACCATTCCATAGAATCATAGTTTTAGCAATGTTTTACTGTTATTAAATTATTAGGGTTTAAGTCTGATTCCCTTACCTAACGCTTGTTTGATAACTTGCTCCATGTCACAGAATCTAAACTTGCTATCACAAGGTCCTACACAATATTAGGTTTATGTTAGAATAGTTTTCTTAGGATTTACGTTGGTCGAAAAACCAACTGGGTCAAAAACACTCCTCACAGAGCAGACCAGTCGCAGGTACCCATCGCAGGTACCGGCCATGACACTGTGGGGAAAGGTGCGACCGGTATGGTCGATCGGCCCCCACAGACTAGTCTCAGGGAAATACCGGTCGTAGGTACAGGTCGCATAGGGTGTGATCGGTATGGTCGACCGATATGTCTCCGGAAGACCATACACCCAGTTCTCGCCATTCGTCGATCACCCCCTATTGATTCTAGGGTTTCTCTTATACATTCTAGATCCTAGCAATGAGTTAGAGTTGTTTCCAACTCCATTCAAGTCCTAGTTTCGATGATCTTCAACCTAGAACTTGAATCTAGGGTTTACCGACTGGATTAGGGTTTGATGGCAAATTCAGATTTAGATCAACAGTTCACCTTACATGGTATTGATCCAATCATGACTAGCCTATTGTAACGCTTAACTTAGAGGAAGGTTTAAGCACTTACCGTTGGTTCGCGGTAGAGTGTTCTTCGTCCAACGGCAATGGCAGCTCTTCCCTCTCCTTCCTTAGTTCCTTCTCCTTCTTCAATCTCTTTCTCCTCTCTAGGGTTTGTGAGGATCAATGAAAGGGATTTAAGGAGGTTTAGGGGTCCTTATATAGACTAGGGTTGAGTTTAGGAAGCCCCCTAACATTAAGAAAGTCCTTCGGTTCAGAATTTGGAAATTGGGACCCGCAGAGATCCGTTTCCAGATCTAAGTGGTCTGCCTGCATAGGCATACCGATCGACCGGTACCATCGATCGATATGAAAAATGTCATTTAGTTTGGTCTGCTTTCATACCTGGTTGTCATCCACTCATCCCGTCTGGCTCGATGATGATTGAAAGACCTATTACGACATGAGTTAAAGGTTTAGATCTGGTTCATGGAGTGCGGGTCTTACAGCTAAAGTGTCCAAATCACACACCGCCAACACTTCCCCTGATGCCCTACCCATACCAACACGTAAGCCCTTTTTGTCGAGGGCTTGCAAACTGGGCTCGCAACTAACCAATCCTATATGTCATCACAGTAGGACCTATCCCAGCATAGCTCCCTGCGACATAGAGATAGGGCTCGAGTTTAGTGGACAGGCCGGAGACCACAGTGCCACTTCCTCCCCCTGATACCCTACCTGCACCAAGCATGCTAAGACAGAAACAATACGAAAAGGTGCTAGTGTGAGGAATGATCCAAGACCCCAGGCCCTTCCCATGCCACACACCAACGAAAACAATCACATGCCTAATACACAAACCTAGCATAGCGAGTATGCATGAACAATATAATAACTGAAAGTAAAGATGACATGTGAGTATACACAAATACCATTCCATATAATCATAATTATTAATAATATTTTACTGTTATTAAGTTATTAGGGTTTAGGTCTGATTCCCTTACCTGACACTTGATTGCTAGCTTGCTCCGCATCACAGAATCCAAACTTGCTATCACAAGTTCCTACACGATGTTAGGGTTGAATTAGAATTAGTTTCTTAGGGTTCACGTTGGTTGAAAAACCAACTAGATCAAAATATATCCCTCACAGTGTATACCGATCGCTGCACTGTGGGGAAAGGTGCGACCGGTACGATCGACCGGTCCCCCACAGACCAGCTCTCGGGAGGTACTGGTCGCAGTACCAGTCGCATATGGTGCGATCGGTATGCCTCCGGAAGACCACCAACTTGTTGTTTTCCTTCCATCGGTCACCCCCTATTGGTTCTAGGGGTTCTCCTATGCATTCTAGGCCTGAACAATGAGTTAGAGTTATTTCATGTTCCATTCAAGTCTTAGTTTCAATGATCCTTAGCCTAGAATGCGAATCTAGGGTTCATCGACTGTATTAGGGTTTGACAGCAAATTTAAGGGTTTTAGATCAATACCTTGCCTAGCATGGTATTGATCAATTCATGATTAATCATCTATAATGCTTAACTTAGAGGAAAGTTCAAGCACTTACCATTGGTTCGCAACTATGGTGTTCTTCGTCCAACGGCGGCTCCTCTCCCACCTTTCATAGCTTCTTCTCCTTCTTCGATCTCTTTCTCCTCTCTAGGGTTTGTAAGGATCAATCAAAGAGTTTTTAGGAGGTTTAAGGGTCCTTAAATAGACTAGGATAGAGTTTAAGAAGTTTTCCTACGTTAGGAAAGTCCCTAGGCTCGACACTTGGAAAGCGGGACCCGCAGAGATCCTTTTTCGGATCTAACTTGTAAGACCCGTACTCCGTAAACCCGATCTAAACCTTGGTTTTATGTCGTGACAGGTCTTCCGATCATCACCGGGCCAGACGAGACGAGCGGATGACAATCAGGTATGAAATCGGACCAAAGACGATCGAATCAACATGATTTTATGTTGACCGGTCGATGGTACCGATCTTGGTACCGGTCGACCGGTCAGGTCTGCGCAGCTAAGTGTGGAAATCCAGAAATTTACTTCTGAGGGTCCCACTTTCCTGATTTTGAATTCTAAGACTTTCCTAATCCTAATAGGGTTACTAAACCCTGATTCTAGCCTATAAATACACCCTTGAACCTCCTCAAATCCTTTCCATTGTCTCTAGCAAATCCTAGAGAAGAGAAAGAAGTTGGAAAGGAGAAGGAGCTAGGAAGAAGAAGAAGTGCCGCCATTGCCATTCGACGAAGCTCACTCTACGCCAGTCAACGGTAAGTGTTTTAACCATTCTTCTTACCCTGTGACCCTAAGTTAGTTGTGTGGGTGGATCAATACCATGCAAAGTAGGTATTGATCTAAAACCCTATTTTGGCCAATAAACCCTAAGTTGCCGTCAAACCCTAGATTCGAGTTTCGAGATGATATTCATCGGAACGAGACTTGAATGAGTTGGGGATAACTCTAACTCCAAGATTAGACTTAGAATGGATAGGAGAAACCTTGGAAATCCAGGGAAGATGATCGACGACAGTCGAAAAACCCATGTATGGTCTTCCGGAGACATACCGGTCGACTATACCGGTTGCACATAGTGCGACCGGTATGTTGCCACCGGTATCCCTCGGGAGGCTGGACTGTGGGGGACCGACTGACCATACCGGTCACCAGTCTTCCCCACAGAGCTGCGACCGGTACATGCCACCGGTCAACTCTGTGAGAGTATTTTGTAACTTTGTTGGTTTCTGACCAACATGAAACCCTAAGAAAAATATTCTAATGAAACCCTAATAATACTGTAGGACTTTGTGACTTTCCGTTTGCATCTTGCGACGTGGAGCAAGCTATCAAATGAGCGTCAGGTAAGGGAATCAGACCTAAACCTAATAATTAATGGACAGTAAGTTGTTGTTAATCACCTGATTATATGTGATGTGATGTTTGTGCATATTCACATGCCATCTTTTAATTTCAGTTACTATTACTGTTCATGCATTGTTAGGATGTGATTGTTAAGCATGTGATTGTTTTCGTTAGTGTGTGGAGTGGGGCATGGGCCTGGGATCGCTCCTCACACTAGCACCTTTTGTAGTATTCTGTCTTAACATGCTTGGTACGGGTGGGGCATCAGGGGAAGGTCGTGGTACGGTGGTCTCCGATATTGATGTTGGCCTGGCCATGGTTATGTGGCACTGTGGTCTCCGAATCGACGCTGGCTTGTCCACGATGCTTTGGCTCTATCTCTATGCCTTAGGGAGTTATGTTGGGATAGGGTCTACTTGCGTATTGTTTCTATCCTAGTGGGTTAGTTGCGGATAGGGCATCAGGGGAGGTGTGGGAATGCCTTAGCTCTATCTCTATGCTGTAGACGGCTGTGCTGGGATAGAGCGTACATTGATGACATATAGGATTGGTTAGTTGCTAGCCCAGTTTGCGAGCCCTAGCCAGTAGGGCTTAGGTACTGGTATGGGTAGAGCATCAGGGGAGGTACGGGGGTATCTTAGCTCTATCTCTATTCCATGATGGTGCATGTGGGCCAATGGAGGTGTAATCCATGAGGTGCCACACACTCGTGTATAGAGGTGCGGGGGCCACCAAACCTTTCTATAGCACATTGCAAACTTAAAACCAGATCACAACATAAAATGATTGTTATTCATGCATAATATTGTAAAACTGTCTGATTATCTTACTGAGCTAAGTTGTAAGTTCACCCCTTTGTGTACACATTGTTTTAGATGTTGATGCAGGTTACACTGTTGACGACTATGTGAACGCTCCAGCGTATGGTGATGTTGCTGCTTTGAGTGTACAGGCAGGAGAGACGAGCATGACGCTTCATGCGAGTGCCCTTTCTGCGTGTACCTGTGATCGGATTTTTGTTTATTCGTTTCAGTTATTTTCGTTTGATATTAAAGGGATGTAAAAGATATTTATTTATGTTTGGATTTGAATAATTGGATACTTATTTAATTATCAATAGATACTCAGTTCATTCTATTTTAAAGACTTTCGCTGTACTATTATATTCTGATTGTGGTTATGTGTGATGGTTTGTATGAGTGGACACGGCCTATTCGAGATCCTGGTGTAAACCGTTAATTCAATGACGGTTCACTCACACCATTCTGGTTGAATCAGAATTGGGGTGTGACAACTTGGTATCAGAGCTCTCGGGCTCTGTCCAACAAACCATATTGCACTTAACTAAGTCGATGAACTGAGTTAGGAAAAATTTAAAAATCTTTAATACAAACACACCCTAAGCATTGTTTGATACCTGAGACTGATTAGGAAAGAGAATAATGTACTATTCTAAATATGAAACTTAACATGTGCACATACACTAGTTAGGTGAAACATAAAAAAATTTTCATTAAACAAGTAAATGGGTATCAGATAAAATAGTGCTACAGGGTACAGTCCACAAACCGGACAGTTACCTTGTATTATAAACCGTCTGAAGAAAAAGAAATATGAGGGACAATCATGGGGTAGGGGGCCTGGGAGGAATAGGGTCTGCTATATCATAGTCTCACTCGTAAGCAACCCTGAGCCAGTGCACCTAATTCTGTATGACTCTGAGACTGCGAGCCAACTGCGCCAAGTCGCGATTCATCTCACGCTAAGTGTCCCAGATCTCCATAATCATACCCATCATGGTGTCGGAGGGAGGCTGAGATGTTCCAGCTGTAGAGGAAGATGGTGGTGCTGCAGGTGTAGGCTGTGGAGCTGACACTGGTACACCCTCGGCTCTATCCTCGTCATCATCGCGCTCGAGCTCCGTTGCATAGGCCGCATTGGCTGCTGCTGTTGCTGCCGCCGCGGCTGCTACCCTCCCGAGTGGGCGGGGGTGAGCCTCCAACTCGTCATCGCTAACAGGCAGGTCAATCATCTGCATCCTCTGAATGGCGTCCCAGTCTATGTCGGAGGTCATAGTGTCCTCAACGGTCACCTCGCCTCTCATGCTCACGCCCAGGCGACGTAGCAGGAAAGTAATGAGACGACCGTACGGAAGGTTACTGGCCTGATCGGCCAGGCTCGCCTGATGCATGGTCCTGATGATGAGATAAGGGAGAGAGACCCGCTCCCCAGTGTAGACGCAATAAGTAATGTACTGAGTGAGCTGGGATAACTCACTATAATGGCCACTCTGGGGCATGATGTTGTGTTGAATGATGCGACTGTATACCCGAGGTACAGGTCTCAAGCTAGCCGCCTTCATGGGAGCTCCAGGGTTGACTATCTGATCTGCTATCTCTCGATGCAGATCCTCAGTCAGATAGCCCTTCGCTTTGGGAGGGCAATACACTAGGTCTCCATCATTAGGAACCCCTAGAAGGTCGGCCAGCTGGTGGGTGTTGAATGAAATGGGTACACCCCTGATATAGCTAGTGATGCACAAATATCTACCTTGGTTGGGATCATTAACATCTCCGTGCAGCTCCAGGTTAGCATAAAAATGCTTAACCAGATTGGGACGGGTGGTATCGGTGTAGGATATTACCGGTACCTACCCGAGCGCGTTGAAAGCGGCTCGCACGTCGAATCTCTCCAACTGATCCAGGTTAACCCGGCGCCCAAATTCTATGCTCTTATTGTCAAACCACGGGAATCGAGCCTGTGCTTCTATAGAATGAAACTAGTGCTCGTCAAGTTGGGGAACTGGTGGCTGGGGAGCACGTGAGCTCGAGCCGTGAGGACTTTTCCCAAGAGCACGTCGGGGAGCCATTTTTAAACTGTAAAACAAGAAAAAAACAAGAAGAAAAGGTTAGAAATTATCAAAATTTCGGCAGCATAACGACAGTAAATTGGGAAAAAGCCTCAAACTCACCCAAAAACATGGGGAGGAGGACTTACGTAACCCCCCGCACTCTTCAACAAACCAATCACAGGCAATTACAATAAGAAATTTCAAGAAATTAAGAAAAATCAAGAAATTTCAAAAAATTTGGAAAACCTAGGTCAAAACATGTAAAAATTTGATTTTTATGAAAATCGTTCGGTGAAAACCCAAATTGGTTGAGGGCTTTTGCTCTTGGGGGTCCCTAAACCCTTTCCAAGCCGAAGGAAAAGAGTTCCTACGGTTGGAACATCTCAATCAATGAAAAACCTAAAATTCTACATATAGACGATATGAAAAATATCTAAAAACATGAGAGAGAGGGAAGAGACCTACCTGGAGACGATGTTCTATGTCTCGAACGGAAGAAAACGGCTTCTAAAGGCACCGGTCGGACTGTAGCAACTCGGAACCCAGAGAAGAATCGCCACCGGAGAAGAGAGGAGGAAGAAAAGTGAGAAAAATTCTCACTTTTCGTGATTTTAAAGTCAATTCTGGGCATACCGGTCGACGGTTTTGCCTATACCGGTCTACCGGTATCTCCCCAGGTTTGCGACCGCTATGTCTCGGTCAGAATTCTAATTCCGACCGGTCGACTATACCGGTCGCAACCCTGTATACAGAGTGTCGACCGGTATGTTGCGACCGGTCAACACCTGAAAAGCCAGAAAAACCCTGAAAATTTTTAAAAATTGGTAGACTTAATTACTTCTTTTTATGACTGTTTCGCCTTATATTGTTCAAGACTAACACCACTATTGTTTCATTCTCATGTGTTATGTCTTCTTCTCAGATTCAAACAGAATAGTCTGAGATGGTGGGCGGAAACGGTCGTAGGGGTCGGAAGCGTCACCAGGCCAGGATGCGCCTCGAAGAAGAAGAACAGGTTGAACAAGGCCATGTTGGAGAAGCCAAAATGTGGAGGAAGTTACTTGGGAAGAGGAGAACACAACGAGGAAGGAGTACCCTAACCTTTTCAACGATAAAGGTATGTTCAAATTTCGGGGCCGAAATTTCTTTTAAGGGTGGGGGAGTTGTGAAACCTACATGCAAATTTCGGGACGAAATTTCTTTTAAGGGTGGGGGAGTTGTAAGACCCGTACTCCGTAAACCCGGTCTAAACCTTGGTTTTATGTCATGACAGGTCTTCCGATCATCACCGGGCCAGACGAGACGAACGGATGACAATTAGGTATGAAATCGGACCAAAGACGATCGAATCAACATGATTTTATGTTGACCGGTCGATGGTACCGGTCTTGGTACCGGTCGACCGGTCAGGTCTACGCAGCTAAGTGTGGAAATCGGGAAATTGACTTCTGAGGGTCCCACTTTCCTGATTTCGAATTCTAAGACTTTCCTAATCCTAATAGGGTTACTAAACCCTAATTCTAGCTTATAAATACACCCTTAAACCTCCTCAAATCCTTTCCATTGTCTCTAGCAAACCCTAGAGAAGAGAAAGAGGTTGGAAAGGAGAAGGAGCTAGGAAGAAGAAGAAATGCCGCCATTGTCGTTCGATGAAGCTCACTCTACGCCAGTCAACGGTAAGTGTTTTAACCATTCTTCTTACCCTGTGACCCTAAGTTAGTTGTGTGGGTGGATCAATACCATGCAAAGTAGGTATTGATCTAAAACCCTATTTTGGCCAATAAACCCTAAGTTGCCGTCAAACCCTAGATTCGAGTTTCGAGATGATATTCATCGGAACGAGACTTGAATGAGTTGGGGATAACTCTAACTCCAAGATTAGACTTAGAATGGATAGGAGAAACCTTGGAAATCCAAGGAGGATGATTGACGGCAGTCGAAAAACCCATGTATGGTCTTCCGGAGACATACCGGTCGACTATACCGGTTGCACATAGTGCGACCGGTATGTTGCCACCGGTATCCCTTGGGAGGCTGGTATGTGGGGGACCGGCTGACCATACCGGTCGCCAGTCTTCCCCACAGAGCTACGACCGGTACATGCCACTGTTCAACTCTGTGAGAGTATTTTGTAACTTTGTTGGTTTTCGACCAACATGAAACCCTAAGAAAAATATTCTAATGAAACCCTAATAATACTGTAGGACTTTGTGACTTTTCGTTTGCATCTTGCGACGTGGAGCAAGCTATCAAACGAGCGTCAGGTAAGGGAATCTGACCTAAACCTAATAATTAATGGACAGTAAATCTTTGTTAATCACTTGAATATATATGATGTGATGTTTGTGCATACTCACATGCCATCCTTTACTTTCGGTTATTATTATTGTTCATGCATTGATATGATGTGGTTGTTAGGAATGTGATTGTTTTCGTTAGTGTGTGGAGTGGGGCATGGGTCTGGGATCGCTCCTCACACTAGCACCTTTTGTAGTATTCTGTCTTAACATGCTTGGTACGGGTGGGGAATCAGGGGAAGGTCGTGGTACGGTGGTCTCCGATATTGATGTTGGCCTGGCCATGGTTATGTGGCACTGTGGTCTCCGAGTCGACGCTGGCTTGTCCACGATGCTTTGGCTCTATCTCTATGCCTTAGGGAGTTATGTTGGGATAGGGTCTACCTGCGTATTGTTTCTATCCTAGTGGGTTAGTTGCGGATAGGGCATCAGGGGAGGTGTGGGAATGCCTTAGCTCTATCTCTATGCTGTAGACGGCTGTGCTGGGATAGAGCGTACATTGATGACATATAGGATTGGTTAGTTGCAAGCCCAGTTTGCGAGCCGTGGCCAGTAGGGGCATAGGTACTGGTATGAGTAGAGCATCAGGGGAGGTACGGGGGTATCTTTGCTCTATCTCTATTCCATGATGGGTGCGTGTGGGCCAATGGGGGTGTGATCCATGAGGTGCCACACACTCGTGTATAGAGGTGCGGGGGCCACCAAACCTTTCTATAGCACATTGCAAACTTAAAATCAGACCACAGCATAAAATGATTGTTATTCATGCATAATATTGTGAAACTGTCTGATTGTCTTACTGTGCTAAGTTGTGAGCTCACCCCTTTGTGTACACATTGTTTTAGATGTTGATGCAGGTTACACTGTTGACGACTATGTGAACGCTCCGGCGTATGGTGACGTTGCTGCTTTGAGTGTACAGGCAGGAGAGGACGAGCATGACGCTTCATGCGAGTGCCCTTTCTGCATGTACCTGTGATCGAATTTTTGTTTATTCGTTTCAGTTATTTTCGTTTGATATTAAAGGGATGCAAAAGATATTTATTTATGTTTGGATTTGAATAATTGGATACTTATTTAATTATCAATAGATACTCAGTTCATTCTATTTTAAAGACTTACGCTGTACTATTATTTTTTTTAATTGTGGTTATGTGTGATGGTTTGTATGAGTGGACACGGCCTATTCGAGATCCTGGTGTGAACCGTTGGTTCAATGACGGTTCACTCACACCATTCTGGTTGGATCAGAATTGGGGTGTGACATAACTAGTCTACTCGTGCAGACATACCGGTAGACCGGTACCATAAGACCGGTATGAAAAATATCATATTTTTAGGTCAGTTGTCATCCGCTCGTCCCCTCTGGCCCGGTGATGATTGGAAGACCTGTTATGACATGAATTAAAGGTTTAGATCGGGTTCGTGGAGTACGGGTTTTACATGAATGAACCACCACCAAACCAACGATTCACACCAGGATCTCAAATATACCGTATCAACACATAAACCATGCATTCCAACCACAATCATAATATAAATAAATAGCAACGGAAAACTTTATTAAATGAACTGAGGTCTACATGATATAATAGTAATTTATCAAATTATCTTAATGTACTAAAACATAAATTAAATAATTTGTTACACTGTCTCATAATCCAACTGAAAGGAATCAACTCAACAATCCTAGAGATACACACAGAAGTGGCAATCGGAAGACGAATCATGCTCGCCCTCTACTGGTTGTACCTCCAACGAAGCAACGCCTCCATAAGCCGGAGCACCAATGTAGTCCTCTACCGTATAACCTGCATCAACACCTAAAAAGAGTATATATACAAGGGTGAGCTCACAATTTAGCTCAGTAATAAACAAGACAATGTAGCAAGCAAATGCATAGATAACATTCAACATTAGGTCTGGTATAACTTGCAAAGTGCTATGGTAAGGATAGGCTGCAACAACATCTCCATGCACGAGAGTGTGAGCACACCTAACATTCAGGCCACAATCAGCACTACTATTATTGCCCCACAACACTTACACTAGAATAGAGATAGAGCTAGAGTCTGATGGTGAGGTCACAATCCACACTACTGCATCCCCCCTGATACTCCACCCCGTACCAATACATACTCCCCTATTGGCAAGGGCTTGAGTTGGGATCCTTTACTAACCAATCCTACATGTCATCACGATGTATCCAAGGCCCTACCCTAGCATAGCTCCCTATGGAATAGAAATAGAACTAGAGTCTAACAGTCAGGCCACAATCCATACTACTGCATCCTCCCCCTGATACTCTACCCGTACCAAGCACGCTAAGATAGAAGCAATACGAAAAGTGTCAGTATGGGGAATAGTCCAAGACTCCAACCCCTTTACATTCCACACACCAACGAAAACATACACATGCCTAACATCACATCCTATCAATAATAGTATGCATGAACAAGTAATAGTAGTAAAATAAAGATGACATGTCATATGCACAACCATCACACAACAATAACAAGCATAATGGTTTACTGTGTTAATTATTTAGGTTTGGGTCTTGTCCCTTACCTAATGTGTGATAGCAAGTCTTCTCTGAGTCACAGAGCCCAACCTCACCGTCCACAAGTCCTAAATAGCAATAGGAGTTAATTAGAGTTAGATTTGTAAGATCAAGTTAGTCGGAACGAAGTCTGGGTTGACAAATAGTCCAAAACACATATACTGGTCGCACATTATGGTGCAGACTATTAGACCGGTATGTCAGACCGAACAAATCTCCTAGACTTCCCCAATAGGTTTGGAGGCTTATTCGGTCGCACTTTATGTAAGACCCGCACTCCAAAAACCCGGTCTAAACCTTGGTTTTATGTCGTAGCAGGTCTTCCGATCATCATCGAGCCAGACGGGACGAGTGGATGACAAACAGGTACGAAATCGGATCAAAGACGGTCAAATAATCATTATTTTATGTTGACCAGTCGATGGTACCGGTCTTGGTACCGGTCGACCGGTCAGCTCTGCGTAGCTGACTACGGAGATCCGGAATTGGATCTCTGTGGGTCCCACTTTCCTAAACCCTAATGCCTGAACCTTCCTAATCCTAATAGGGTTACTAAACCCTAATTCTAGCCTATATAAACACTCTTAAACCTCCTCAAATCCTTTCCATTGTCTCTCACAAACCCTAGAGACGAGAAGGAGGTTGGAAAGCAGAAGGAGCTAGGAGGAAGAAGGAAGTACCGCCATTACCGTTCGACGACGCTCACGTTATGCCAGTCAACGGTAAGTGTTTTAACCACTCTTCTTATCCTATGACTCTAGGATAGTTATAAGGGTGGATCAATACCATGCAAAGTAAGTATTGATCTAAAACATTAATTGGACCTTAAAACCCTAAGTTGCCGTCAAACCCTAGATTCGAGTTCTAAGATGGTTATCATCTAAACTAGACTTGAATGAGTTGGAGACAATTCTAACTCAAAGCTCAGACTTAGAATGGATAGGTGAAACCCTGGAAATCCATGGAGGATGATCGACGGCAGTCGAAAAACCCAAGTATGGTCTTCCGGAGACATACCGGTTGACTATACTGGTTGCACACAGTGCGGCCGGTATGTTGCCACCGGTACCTTTCGGGGGGCTGGTCTGTGGGGACCGGCTGACCATATCGGTCGCCAGTCTTCCCCACAGAGCTGCGACCGGTACATGCCACCGGTCAGCTCTGTGAGGGTATTTTGTAACCTTGTTGGTTTCCTACCAACATGAAACCCTAAGAAAAATATTCTAATGAAACCCTAATAATATTGTAGGACTTTGTGACTTTCCGTTTGGATCTTGGGATGTGGAGTAAGCTAACAAACGAGCATCAGATAAGGGAATCTGACATAAACCTAATAATTAATGTACAGTAAATCTTTGTTATTGACATTGAATATATATGATGTGATGTTTGTGCATATTCACATGCCATCCTTTACTTTCAGTTATTATTATTGTTCATGCATGATAGGATGTGATTGTTAGGCATATGATTGTTTTCGTTGGTGTGTGGAGTGGGGCATGGAGCCTGGGATCATTTCTCGCACTGGAAATTTTTATAGTATTCTATCTTAACATGCTTGGTATGGGTGGGGCATCAGGGGAAGGTCGTGGTACGGTGGTCTCCGATGATGCTGGCCGGGCCATGGTGATGTGGCACTGTGGTCTCCGAGGTCGACGCTGGCTTGTCCACGATGCTTTAGCTCTATCTCTATTCCGTAGGGAGTTATGTTGGGATAGGGTCTACCTGCGCATTGTTCTATCCTAGTGGGTTAGTTGCGGATAGTGTAAGACCCGCACTCCGTAAACTCGGTCTAAACCTGGGTTTTGTGTCGTGACAGGTCTTCCGATCATCACTGGGTCAGACGGGATGAGCGGATGACAAACAGGTATGAAATCGGACCAAAGACGATCGAATCAACATAATTTATGTTGACAGGTCGATGGTACCGGTCTTGGTACCGGTCGACCGGTCAGGTTTGCGCAGCTAAGTGTGGAAATCCGAAAATTGACTTCTGAGGGTCCCACTTTCTTGATTTCGAATCCTAAGACTTTCCTAATCCTAATAGGTTACTAAACCCTAATTCTAGCCTATAAATACACCCTTAAGCCTCCTCAAATCCTTTCCATTGTCTCTAGCAAACCCTAGAGAAGAGAAAGAGGTTGGAAATGAGAAGGAGCTAGGAAGAAGAAGAAGGTGCCGCCATTACCGTTCGACGACGCTCACTCTACGCCAGTCAACGGTAAGTGTTTTAACCATTCTTCTTACCCTATGACCCTAGGTTAGCGGTATGGGTGGATCAATACCATGCAAAGTAGGTATTGATCTAAAACCCTAAACTGGCCAATAAACCTTAAGTTGCCGTCAAGCCCTAGATTCGAGTTCCGAGATGATATTCATCGAAACGAGATTTGAATGAGTTGGGGATAACTCTAACTCCAAGTTTAGACTTAGAATGGATAGGAGAAACCTTGGAAATCCATGGAGAATGATCGACGGCAGTCGAAAAACCAAGTGTATGGTCTTCCGAAGACATACTGGTCGACCATACCGGTTGACAGTCTGTTCACAGTGCTGCGACCGGTATGTTGCGACCGGTCAGGTCTGAAAGGCTGGTTTTGGAATTTTGTTGGTTTTTGACCAACATGAAATCCTAAGAAAAATATTCTAATGAAATCCTAATAATATTGTAGGACTTTGTGACTTTCTGTTTGGATCTTGCGACGTGGAGCAAGCTAACAAACGAGCGTTAGGTAAGAGAATCTGACCTAAACCTAATAATTAATGGACAGTAAATCTTTGTTAATCACTTGAATATATATGATGTGATGTTTGTGCATACTCACATGCCATCCTTTACTTTCGGTTATTATTATTGTTCATGCATTGATAGGATGTGGTTGTTAGGCATGTGATTGTTTTCGTTAGTGTGTGGAGTGGGGCATGGGCCTGGGATCGCTCCTCACACTAGCATCTTTTGTAGTATTCTGTCTTAACATGCTTGGTACGGGTGGGGCATCAGGAGAAGGTCGTGGTACGGTGGTCTTCGATATTGATGTTGGCCTGGCCATGGTTATGTGGCATTGTGGTCTCCGAGTCGACGCTGGCTTGTCCACGATGCTTTAGCTCTATCTCTATGCCGTAGGGAGTTATGTTGGGATAGGGTCTACCTGCGATATGTATTTATCCTAGTGGGTTAGTTGCAGATAGGGCATCAGGGGAGGTGTGGGAATGCCTTAGCTCTATCTCTATGCCATAGACGGCTGTGCTGGGATAGAGCATACATTGATGACATATAGGATTGGTTAGTTGCGAGCCCAGTTTGTGAGCCCTGGCCAGTAGGGGCTTAGGTACTGGTATGGGTAGAGTATCAGGGGAGGTACGGGGGTATCTTAGCTCTATCTCTATTCCATGATGGGTGCATGTGGGCCAATGGGGGTGTGATCCATGAGGTGCCACACACTCGTGTATAGAGGTGGCCACCAAACCTTTCTATAGCACATTGCAAACTTAAAACCAGACCACAGCATAAAATGATTGTTACTCATGCATAATATTGTGAAACTTTCTGATTGTCTTACTGAGCTGAGTTGTGAGCTCACCCTTTATATATACATTGTTTTTAGATGCTGGTGCAGGTTACACGGTGGATGACTACATGAACGCTCTGGCGTATGGAGGTGTAGCTGCTCTGGATGTGCAAGCAGGAGAGGACGAGCATGGCGCTTCATGCGAGTGCCCTTTCTGCGTGTACCTTTGATCGGATTTTTATTTATTTCTTTTAGTTATTTTTGGTTGGATTAAATGGATGTACGGATATTATTTTATGTGTTTGAATTTGGATAATTAGATAATTATTTAAATTATCAATAGATACTCAGTTCATTCTTTTTAAAGTCTTCCGATGTATATTTATATTCTGATTGTGGTTATGTGTGATGGTTTGTATGAGTGGACACGGCCTATTCGAGATCCTGGTGTGAACCGTTGGTTCAATGACGGTTCACTCACACCATTCTAGTTGGATCAGAATTAGGGTGTGACAATTTGGTATCAGAGCTCTCGGGCTCTGTCCAACAAACCATATTGCACTTAACTAAGTCGATGAACTGGGTTAGGAAATATGAAAAATTTTAATACAAACACACCCTAAGCATTGTTTGATACCTGAGACTGATTAAGAAAGTGAATAATGTACTATTCTAAATATGAAACTTAACAGGTGCACATACACTAGTTAGGTGAAACATAAATTTTCATTAAATAAGAAAATGAGTATCAAATGAAATAGTGCTACAGGGTACAGTCCACAAACCGGACAATTACCTTGTATTATAAACCGTCTGAAGAAAGAGAAATAAAAGTAAATCATGGGGTGGGGGGCCTAGGAGGAATACGGTCCGCTATGTCATAGTCTCGCTTTTATGCGACCCTAAGCCAGTGCACTTGGTCCTGAGTCACCCGTAGGCTACGAGCCAGACGTCCCAACTCTTGACCCATCTCTCGCTGAGACTCGAGGATGACCCTCTGGGTGTCCCTGATCTCATTAAACATGCTCAACACCGGGTCTGGAGGGGGGTGAGATGGTCCAGCTGTAGATGTAGATGGTGGTGCTGCAGCTGTAGGCTGTGGAGCTGGCGCTGGTACTGCACAGCCAATGCAGGGTAGCCCAAGGCCGATGGGTCAAGCACCGAATGTACCACCACCGCATCAATTTCCGTCGCCTTCTGCGTACCCGGGAGCCTACCCGTTTCCACCACCATGGTACGGAACGAATACTCGGGGACAACACGATCTGAGTAGGGCAGTGGACAGATTCCTGAAGTTGAAGCCTTCATCATTCACTGGTAGGACAGGGAGACCATTGTGGCCAGCACAGTGGGTTACAGAGATGGAGAAAAACTTCCGACTGATGATCTGTACAGAGGAGGAAAATGTCTTATTTGTCACTCACATGCTGAAAGAAGATGCAAATGCTTGGTGGAATTCTACACGGGCATATCTGGAAACTAAGTATACACTGGTGGATTGGGAAGTGTTTAAAGCTGCCTTCTTCGATAAATACTTTTCGAAGAGTTTCAGAGATCAAATGGAGAAGGAGTTCCTCAATCTACAGCAATCTCAGTCGACCGTGGATGCTTATCAGCAGAGGTACGAAGAGCTATTCTTCTTCGCACCGGAAAGTATGCAAGAAGAAGAGACCAAGACACGTAGGTTCACCATGTGACTACATGGGAGCATCAGAGAGCACATATTGGGTTTGGACAAGAAGATCTACAATGAAGCTGTGCAGGTTGCGAGGGTGATAGAATCCAGTCAGAGGGACTGCTTCTTTGCTCAGAACAGGGGAGTGAAGAGACCTGCTAGTGAGAGTTCGGGTGGCGGTAACAATAGACCCTTCCGCCCATATAGGGCTCAGACCGCTACAGTACCCGCGAGGAACAACACGGCACCCCCTGTGCCACAGAATGCCGGATACAACCCGAATATAAAGTGTTTCAACTGCCAGCAAGTGGGTCATATTGCTAGGACCTGCACTCTACCAAAAAAGCAACCTCCCCAGCAAGGAAGAGTTTATGCGATCACCACTGAAGAGGCAGCTGCATCACCTGATGTGGTCACTGGTATGACTCTATCCCTTACTATTTGGCTTTCATTATCATTTGTGTGTATGCGATTATAGAACTAAGGGATGATAAAAAAATTCTAGGAATCGTAAATGTAGCTGGTATACCTGCCAGAGTACTATTTGACTCTGGGGCCCTGCACTCCTTTGTTTCTATTTCTTTTGGGAAGCGAATGGAGTTACCAATCAAGCATTTGAACCCAAGCTTGATAGTTCGCTCTCCACTAGGAGTCGAAATGGCTTTGACCGAATATTATGGACCATGTACTGTATGTATTGAGGGCCGAGACTTAGAAGCAAGCCTAGTACTACTTGAGATGGCAGACTTTGATGTCATTTTGGGAATGGATTGGCTAGGCCATCATTCGGCCATCCTATTATGTGGTGAAAGGAAGCTTGTGCTTACTGACAAAAAGGGAAAGGAATATAGCTTCACTGGGATCAGGCTATCTAGGAAGCGGAAGCTGATTCTCTCCGCCCTAAAAGCTAAGAGATGCTTAGAAAAGGGGGGAGTGGGGTATCTAGTATCTGTAGTCGACATCACGACAGATTCACTCAAGATGGAAGATATAGATGTGGTTCGGGAGTTCCCATATGTATTTCCAGAGGAGCTTCCAGGTCTACTGTCGGACAGGGCTACAGAGTTTGTAATAGATCTTATGCCAGGTTCAGCGCCGGTGTCCAAAGCACCATACAGGATGGCCCCTACCGAGTTAAAGGAGTTGAAGACCCAATTACAAGAATTGTTAGATAAGGGTTTCATACGACCTAGCATATCGCCTTGGGGAGCACCTGTATTATTTGTCAAGAATAAGGATGGAAGTGTAAGACTATGCATTGACTACCGTGAACTGAACAAGATGACGATCAAGAATCGGTATCCTTTGCCTAGAATCGACGATCTGTTCGATCAATTGCAGGGTGCAAAGGTTTTCTCG
Source organism: Protea cynaroides (assembly GCA_028583415.1). Lineage (NCBI taxonomy): Eukaryota > Viridiplantae > Streptophyta > Magnoliopsida > Proteales > Proteaceae > Protea > Protea cynaroides. The sequence continues at coordinate 16,058,056 of CM053270.1, read as the reverse complement.
AAGATTGATCTCCGATCGGGGTATCACCAACTGAAGATCAAGGCCGGAGATATTCCGAAGACTGCTTTCAGGACGAGGTATGGGCATTATGAGTTTCTAGTTATGTCCTTCGGGTTGACCAATGCTCCAGCGTCGTTTATGGAACTGATGAACCGAGTGTTTCATGATATGTTGGACACTTCGGTCATCGTATTCATCGATGACATATTGATCTACTCTAAGGACATGGAGACTCATACATCACATTTGAGGGCAGCCCTACAACGGCTGAGACAAGAGAAGCTTTATGCTAAGTTCAAGAAGTGCGAGTTTTGGCTGAAGGAAGTGGCTTTCTTGGGCTATGTTGTATCTGAAGACGGTATCAAGGTTGATCCAAGTAAGATAGCTGCTATAGTAGGATGGGAAGCACCAAAATCTGTTGCAGAGATTCGTAGTTTCCTTGGGTTGGCTGGTTATAATAGAAGATTCGTGGAAGATTACTCCAGGATCGCTGTTCCACTCACCAGATTGACCAAGAAGGGAGAAAAATTCATATGGACAGATGAGCGTAAGAAGTGCTTTCAGACTTTGAAGTCAAGACTAGTCTCTGCACCTATCTTGACCATCCCAGAACCAAGCGTACCGTTTACTTTATATACGGATGCTTCAGGGTTGGGTATTGGGTGTGTATTGATGCAAGGAGAACAGGTGATTGCTTATGCATCAAGACAGTTAAAGGAGCATGAGAAGAACTATCCGACGCATGATTTGGAGCTAGCAGTGGTTATACATGCAATCAAGACTTGGAGACACTACTTGTACGGTGAGAAGTTTCAGATCAAGTCAGATCACAAGAGCGTAACGTAACTTTTCACTCAGAATGATCTGAACATGAGACAGAGGAGATGGCTGGAATTGTTAAAAGATTATGACTGTGACATCCAGTACCATCTGGGTAAAGCAAATGTTGTAGCTGATGCCTTAAGCAGAAAGTGGGCATCGAAACCTGAGGAAGGACCAAGTGCAAATGCTGCATTATGTGCCGCAGCTTCAAGTTCAATCGAAGATGATGAAGGGTATATTATAGAGACTGCAGAAGATCCAGTCGAGCAAGGCTTAATTCATAAGTTCACCATGATGTTCGCAGCTTTAAAGATCTCACCGGATCTAGTTGATGAAGTCAAGATAGCAATCCTACAGGATCCTCATCTCAAGACTGTGCAAGAACACTTAGAGAAGGGTACGAGCAATCCTGACTTTACCTTGGATTCAGACAAGGTACTCAGGTATCGTGGACGGTTATGCATACCTGAGAGTGAAGACTACAATATCAGAGATCGAGTTATGACTGAAGCTCATTACACTCCATATTCGGTACATCCAGGAAGTACCAAAATGTACCATGATTTAAGAAGACTATATTGGTGGAGGGGTATGAAAGCAAAATATAGCTCGTTTCGTGTTCCAATGTCTGAATTGTCAATAAGTTAAAGCGGAAAGGCAGAGACCCGTAGGTTTACTACAGCCATTACCGAAACCTGCATGGAAGTGGGATTGTATTACTATGGATTTCGTCACTGGCCTACCTTTGACACCAAGGTCAGTGGATGCAGTTTGGGTTATAGTTAACCGACTCACCAAGACAGCTCGATTTATTGCCATCATACCTCAGTATACCATGGAGAAACTGGCCAAGTTATATGTTGATAATATAGTCAGACTTCATGGCGTTCCAGAGAGTATAGTATCTGACAGAGATCCTCGTTTTACATCAAAGTTCTGGGAAGGATTACAGAAAGCTATGGGAACGAAAAGTTGAAGTTCAGTACAACTTTTCACCCTCAGACGGACGGACAGTCAGAGCGAACTATTCAAATTTTAGAAGATATGCTCCGAGCTTGTGCAATAGATTTCAAGGGAGCTTGGGATGAGAAGCTATCACTTATCGAGTTCGCTTACAACAACAGTTATCAGGATACAATTCAGATGGCCCCATATGAAGCGCTCTATGGGAAGAAGTGTCGTACCCCTCTGTTATGGAATGAGGTGGGAGAAAGAAAAATTGTAGGACCGGAGTTTGTTGAAGAAACTTGCCGAGTGATTGATCAGCTCAAAGAGAGAGTAAAGAAAGCTCAAGTTTGACAGAAGCACTATGCGGATAATCGACGTAGAGATCTGGAGTTTGCAGTGGGTGATAAAGTATTCTTGAAGGTGTCACCGGTGCGAGGTCTGAAACGGTTTGGTAAGAAGGGGAAGCTTTGCCCCAGGTATGTGGGACCGTATGAGATATTGACCCGACGTGATAATGTAGCATATCAATTGGCTCTACCACCATCTATGTCTAGTGTTCATAATGTGCTCCATGTATCATTGCTGAAGAAGTATGTCAGAGATCCATCGCACATCTTGACCGCTGATCCCCCAGACTTGACTGAAGACTTAACATTCGAAGTGGTGCCTGTGATTAGGGGTGAAAGTTTTGCCCTGACGGCCCGAGCCCGCCCAAAACCGCCCTGAACCCGGTCAGGGTTTAGCCCGACCCGTACCCTGATAGGGTCCAATCAGGGTACAGGGTAATTTTTACCCTGTCAGGGTAAGGGCGGGTAAGGGTTGAGGCCTCGGGTAGAGCCCGGCCTGACCCTACCCGACCCTGACTTATATATATATATATATATATATATATATATATATATTCAGAAATAATTTTTTATTTCATTTTGTTTTTCTAAATAACCCTAAATCCCTAATCTTCTTTCATTCTCTCTTTCAGACTTTCGGTCTTCTCCTACCGCAATACCGCCTCTCTTTCAAAATTCAGTCCTTCAGAGTTCAGACTCCTTCTCCTACTGTAGCTGCCGGCGCGGCCATTTCTCACTTCTCAGTTTCTCACTTTCTCTCATTCTCTCTTTTTCTCCTACTGCTCTCGCTCTCTATTTCTCCTACCGACGGTTTCTCTATTTCTCCTAAAACCGGCGAACGCAGCTGAAGGCATTGACGACGGCTCCTACAGGGCAGCTGACGGCGAGAGCATCTCTCACTCTCTCTTCCTCCTACTGCCGAGTCGACGACACTATCTACAGAGTAGAGCCACCATATCTGATTCACGGATTCAGCCCCATCGGATCATCTTCTTCCTCTTCGGCCTGATTTTAGGTATAAGGTATTTATCTCTCTCTCTCTCTCTCTCTCTCTCTCTCTCTCTCCCTCTAGTCTCTCTCTCTATCTATCTTTCTGAATCTTTGTAGTTTGCACTTTGCACATAATATTAGGTTTCCATCTAATTGTTTACCAGAGTTTTAATTTGGTATGAAATAAAACTTAATTATTTGTGGTTCTTTGTTTGCAATCCTTTTTCATTATCTAATTGTTTACCAATTACCAGCGTCTCTCTCTCCGTCCTATCAATTTTCTTAATTTATTTGTGGTTGGTTCTTTGCTTGCTATCCTTTTTCATTATTCTTATTTTTTTCTCTTACGATTAACTTAAAACTTAGTATTTGTTTACCTGTCCTCTAGTTAAATTGATTTTGGAGGTAGGTAGTACTGTAGTTTGGCAAGCATGTGGTTCATGATAGTTAGGTTATTCAAATGCCAAAAGGGGTGTGATTATGGAGACTTATGTTGGAATTGTGATGCAGAAATACCAGAGGAAGAAGAGGCTCAACTGAGCCTGCTGTTTTAGAATTCCTGTTCTTACTAAGAATTCTCAGTTTTGTTCTATCTGAAGGATCTGTTATCCGTTTTCTTCAATTTCCTGATTGTTATTTAGTTAGTATCAATCAGACTGGACCAGAATTAATGGTAGCAGAGAGATATGGTCTCAAAGCTAAGGTGGTGACACTGATGAGTGATGACAGAGGTGGTAACACTCCATTTCTTTGTGCAGAGATTGGCTGTGGAACATTGTTTTAGGTATATCAATAATATTCAATTAGGGTCATTTAGGGTAAACCCTACCCTGATTTAGGGTCAATCAGGGTAAACCCGACCTGGCCCGGCCCGATCAGGGTAAATCAGGGTAGGGTAGGGTTTGGTAATACCCTGCCAGGGTAGGGTAAGGGTTGAGGTTATGTAATACCCTGACAGGGTAGGGTAGGGTTTGGGTTAGCATGAAATTTTTTTGGGTAGGGTAGGGTTTGCAGATACCCGGCCCAACCCGACCCTGTTTCACCCCTACCTGTGATACTCTCAAGTCGAAAAGTTCAGCAACTTCGAACCAAGGACATCCATTATGTGAAGGTGCATTGGAGAAGCCAAAATGTAGAGGAAATTACTTGGGAGAGGAGAGCGCAATGAGGAAGGAGTACCCTAACCTTTTCAATGATCAAGGTATGTTCAAATTTCGGGGCCAAAATTTCTTTTAAGGGTGGGGGAGTTGTGAAGCTTAGATGCAAATTTCGGGACGAAATTTCTTTTAAGGGTGGGGGAGTTGTAAGACCCGCACTCCGTAAACCCGGTCTAAACCTTGGTTTTGTGTCATGACCGGTCTTCCGATCATCACCGGGTCAGACGGAACGAGCGGATGACAAACAGGTATGAAATCGGACCAAATACGATCGAATCAACATAATTTTATGTTGACCGGTCGATGGTACCGGTCTTGGTACCGGTCGACCGGTCAGGTCTGCGCAGCTAAGTGTGGAAATCCAGAAATTGACTTCTGAGGGTCCCACTTTCCTGATTTCGAATCCTAAGACTTTCCTAATCCTAATAGCTTACTAAACCCTAATTCTAGCCTATAAATACACCCTTAAGCCTCCTCAAATCCTTTCCATTTCTCTAGCAAACCCTAGAGAAGAGAAAGAGGTTGGAAATGAGAAGGAGCTAGGAAGAAGAAGAAGGTGCCGCCATTACCGTTCGACGACGCTCACTCTACGCCAGTCAATGGTAAGTGTTTTAACCATTCTTCTTACCCTATGACCCTAGGTTAGCGGTATGGGTGGATCAATACCATGCAAAGTAGGTATTGATCTAAAACCCTAAACTGGCCAATAAACCCTAAGTTGCCGTCAAACCCTAGATTCGAGTTCCAAGATGATATTCATTGAAACGAGATTTGAATGAGTTGGGGATAACTCTAACTCCAAGTTTAGACATAGAATGGATAGGAGAAACCTTGGAAATCCATGGAGAATGATCGACGGCAGTCGAAAAAACAAGTGTATGGTCTTTCGAAGATATACCGGTCGACCATACCGGTTGACAGTCTGTTCACAGTGCTGCGACCGGTATGTTGTGACCGGTCAGGTCTGAAAGGCTGGTTTTGAACTTTTGTTGGTTTTCGACCAACATGAAATCCTAAGAAAAATATTCTAATGAAACCCTAATAATATTGTAGGACTTTGTGACTTTCCGTTTGGATCTTGCGACGTGGAGCAAGCTAACAAACGAGCGTCAGGTAAGGGAATCTGACCTAAACCTAATAATTATTGGACAGTAAATCTTTGTTAATCACTTGAATATATATGATGTGATGTTTGTGCATACTCACATGCCATCATTTACTTTCGGTTATTATTATTGTTCATGCATTGATAGGATGTGGTTGTTAGGCATGTGATTGTTTTCGTTAGTGAGTGGAGTGGGGCATGGGCCTGGGATCGCTCCTCACACTAGCACCTTTTGTAGTATTCTGTCTTAACATGCTTGGTACAGGTGGGACATCAGGGGAAGGTCGTGGTACGGTGGTCTCCGATATTGATGTTGGCCTGGCCATGGTTATGTAGCATTGTGGTCTCCGAGTCGACGCTGGCTTGTCCACGATGCTTTAGCTCTATCTCTATGCTGTAGGGAATTATGTTGGGATAGGGTCTACCTGCGATATGTATCTATCCTAGTGGGTTAGTTGCAGATAGGGCATCAGGGGAGGTGTGGGAATGCCTTAGCTCTATCTCTATGCCGTAGACGACTGTGCTGGGATAGAGCATACATTGATGACATATAGGATTGGTTAGTTGCGAGCCTAGTTTGTGAGCCCTGGCCAGTAGGGGCTTAGGTACTGGTATGGGTAGAGTATCAGGGGAGGTACGGGGGTATCTTAGTTCTATCTCTATTCCATGATGGGTGCATGTGGGCCAATGGGGGTGTGATCCATGAGGTGCCACACACTCGTGTATAGAGGTGCGGGGGCCACCAAACTTTTCTATAGCACATTGTAAACTTAAATCAGACCACAGCATAAAATGATTGTTACTCATGCATAATATTGTGAAACTGTCTGATTGTCTTACTGAGCTAAGTTGTGAGCTCACCCTTTGTATATACATTATTTTTAGATGTTGATGCAGGTTATACGGTGGATGACTATATGAACGCTCCGGCGTATGGTGATGTTGCTGCTCTGGGTGTACAGGCAGGAGAGGACGAGCATGACGCTTCATGCGAGTGCCCTTACTGCGTGTACCTTTGATTTGATTTTATTTATTTTCAGTTATTTTCAGTTGGATTAAGTGGATGTAAGGATATTATATTTTAGGTTTGAATTTGAATAATTGGATATTTTATTTAAATTTATCAATAGATTCTCAGTTCATTTTATTTAAAGACTTCCGTTGTACTATTTATATTCTGATTGTGGTTATGTGCAATGGTTTGTATGAGTGGACACGGTCTATTCGAGATCCTGGTGTGAACCGTTGGTTCAATGACGGTCCATTCACACCATTCTGGTTGGATCAGAATTGAGGTGTGACAACTTGGTATCAGAGCAATCCTGACTTTACCTTGGATTCAGACAAGGTACTCAGGTATCGTGGACGATTATGTATACCTGAGAGTGAAGACTGCAATATCAGAGATCGAGTTATGACTGAAGCTCATTACACTCCATATTCGGTACATCCAGGAAGTACCAAAATGTACCATGATTTAAGAAGACTATATTGGTGGAGGGGTATGAAAGCAGATATAGCTCGTTTCGTGTTCCAATGTCTGAATTGTCAACAAGTTAAAGCAGAAAAGCAGAGACCCGCAGGTTTACTACAGCCATTACCGGAACCTGCATGGAAGTGGGATTGCATTACTATGGATTTCGTCACTGGCCTACCTTTGACACCAATGTCAGTGGATGCAGTTTGGGTAATAGTAGATCGACTCACCAAGACAGCTCGATTCATTGCGGTCAGACCTCAGTATACCATGGAGAAGCTGGCCAAGTTATATGTTGATAATATAGTCAGACTTCATGGTGTTCCAGAGAGTATAGTATCTGACAGAGATCCCCGTTTTACATCAAAGTTCTGGGAAGGATTACAGAAAGCTATGGGAACCAAGTTGAAGTTTAGTACAGCTTTCCACCCTCAGACAGACGGGCAGTCAGAAAGGACTATTCAGATTTTAGAAGATATACTCCGAGCTTGTGCATTAGACTTCAAGGGAGCTTGGGACGAGAAGCTATCACTTATCGAGTTTGCTTATAACAATAGCTATCAGGCTACAATTCAGATGGCCCCATATGAAGCACTCTATGGGAAGAAGTGTCGTACACCTCTGCTATGGAACGAGGTGGGAGAAAGAAGAATTGTAGGACCGGAGTTTGTCGAAGAAATTTGTCGAGTGATTGATCAAATCAAGGAGAGAGTAAAGACAGCTCAAGTTCGACAGAAGCACTATGCGGATAATCGACGTCGAGATCTGGAGTTTACAGTGGGTGACAAAGTATTCTTGAAGATATCACCGGTGTGAGGTTTGAAACGGTTTGGTAAGAAGGGAAAGCTATGCCCCAGGTATGTGGGACCATACGAGATATTGGCTAGATGGGGTAATGTAGCATATCAATTAGCTCTACCACCATCTATGTCAAGTGTTCATGATGTGTTCCATGTATCATTGTTAAAGAAGTATGTTAGAGACTCATCGCACATCTTGACAGCAGACCCCCCAGACTTGACTGAAGACTTAACATTCGAAGTGGTGCCTGTGATGCTCTCAAGCCGAAAGGTACAATAACTTCGAACCAAGGATATCCATTATGTGAAGGTGCATTGGAGAAGCCAAAATATCGAAGAAATTACTTGGGAAGAGGAGAGCGTGATGAGGAAAGAGTATCCTAACCTTTTCGAAGATCAAGGTACATTCAAATTTCGGGGCCGAAATTTCTTTTAAGGGTGGGGGAGTTGTGAGACCTACATGCAAATTTCGGGGACGAAATTTCTTTTAAGGGTTGGGGAGTTGTAAGACCCGCACTCTGAAAACCCGGTCTAAACCTTGATTTTATGTCGTAGCAGGTCTTCCGATCATCACTAAGCCAGACGGGACGAGCGGATGACAAACAGGTACGAAATCGGATCAAAGACGGTCAAATAATCATTATTTTATGTTGACTGGTCGATGGTACCGGTTGACCGGTCAGCTCTGCGCAGCTGACTACAGAGATCTGGAATTGGATCTCTGTGGGTCCCACTTTCCTAAACCCTAATGCCTGAACCTTCCTAATCCTAATAGGGTTACTAAACCCTAATTATAGCCTATATAAACACTCTTAAACCTCCTCAAATCCTTTCCATTGTCTCTCACAAACCCTAGAGAGGATAAGGAGGTTGGAAAGGAGAAGGAGCTAGGAGGAAGAAGAAAGTACCGCCATTACCGTTCGACAACGCTCACATTACGCCAGTCAACGGTAAGTGTTTTAACCACTCTTCTTATCTTATGACTCTAGGATAGTTATAAGGGTGGATCAATACCATGCAAAGTAGGTATTGATCTAAAACCCTAATTGGACCTTACAACCCTAAGTTGCCGTCAAACCCTAGATTCGAGTTCTAGGATGGTTATCATCTAAACTAGACTTGAATGAGTTGGAGACAATTCTAACTCAAAGCTCAGACTTAGAATGGATAGGTGAAACCCTGGAAATCCATGGAGGATGATCGACGGAGTCGAAAAACCCAAGTATGGTCTTCCGGAGACATACCGGTCGACTATACCGGTTGCATACAGTGTGGCCGGTATGTTGCCACCGGTACCTTTCGGGGAGCTGGTCTGTGGGGACCGGCTGACCATACCGGTCGCCAGTCTTCCCCACAGAGCTGCGATCGGTACATGCCACCGGTCAGCTCTATGAGGGTATTTTGTAACCTTGTTGGTTTCCGACCAACATGAAACCCTAAGAAAAATATTCTAATGAAACCCTAATAATATTGTAGGACTTTGTGACTTTCCGTTTGGATTTTGCGACGTGGAGCAAGCTAACAAACGAGCGTTAGGTAAGGGAATCTGACCTAAATCTAATAATTAATGGACAGTAAATCTTTGTTATTGACACTGAATATATATGATGTGATGTTTGTGCATATTTACATGACATCCTTTACTTTTAGTTATTATTATTGTTCATGCATGATAGGATGTGATTGTTAGGCATGTGATTGTTTTCGTTGGTGTGTGGAGTGGGGCATTGAGCCTGGGATCATTCCTTGCACTGGGAATTTTTGTAGTATTCTATCTTAACATGCTTGGTACGGGTGGGGCATCAGGGGAAGGTCGTAGTGCGGTGGTCTCCGATGTTGATGTTGGCCTGGCCATGGTGATGTGGCACTGTGGTCTCCGAGGTCAATGCTGGCTTGTTCACGATGCTTTAGCTCTATCTCTATGTCGTAGGGAGTTATGTTGGGATAGAGTCTACCTGCGTATTGTTCTATCCTAGTGGGTTAGTTGCGGATAGGGTATCAGGGGAGGTACGGGGATGCCTTAGCTCTATCTCTATGCCGTAGACAGCTGTACTGGGATAGAGCCTACATTGATGACATATAGGATTGGTTAGTTGCGAGCCCAGTTTGCAAGCCCTAGCCAGTAAGGGTTTAGGTACTGGTATGGGTAGAGCATCAGGGGAGGTACGAGGATATCTTAGCTCTATCTCTATTCCATGATGGGTGCATGTGGGCCAATGGGGGTGTGATCCATGAGGTGTCACACACTCGTGTATAGAGGTGCGGGGGCCACCAAACCTTTCTATAGTACATTGCAAACTTAAATCAGACCACAGCATAAAATGATTGTTACTCATGCATAATATTGTGAAACTGTCTGATTGTCTTACTGAGCTAAGTTGTGAGCTCACCCTTTGTATATACATTGTTTTTAGATGTTGATGCAGGTTATACGGTGGATGACTATATGAACGCTCCGGCGTATGGTGATGTTGCTGCTCTGGGTGTACAGGCAGGAGAGGACGAGCATGACGCTTCATGCGAGTGCCATTTCTGCATGTACCGTTGATTTGATTTTATTTATTTTCAGTTATTTTCAGTTGGATTAAGTGGATGTAAGGATATTATATTTTAGGTTTGAATTTGAATAATTGGATATTTTATTTAAATTTATCAATAGATTCTCAGTTCATTTTATTTAAAAACTTCTGCTGTACTATTTATATTCTGATTGTGGTTATGTGCAATGGTTTGTATGAGTGGACACGGTCTATTCGAGATCCTGGTGTGAACCGTTGGTTCAATGACGGTTCACTTACACCATTCTGGTTGGATCAGAATTGGGGTGTGACACTTTATGTGCCACTGGACACTCCAACTGGACAAAGTCCGAGTATTCATTAGTCTTTCCTTCGTTACAGTCGATTCAACGATTTGGTTTTAGGGTTTCACGATGCGTTAGAATCATTATACTCTAGTCGTTTATTACCTTAAATTCTTATAAACATTGATTCAACAATCCCCATGTACGAATCTAGGGTTTCGCATAGAATTAAGGTTTCAAATCAATACCTAGCCGTTCATGGTATTGATTTGGAACCAACACCTTCCTAGCCTTCTTATAGAGATGGAGCACTTACCGTTAGCCTCTAAATGATGGTGTTTTTCTCCCAATGGAACTCCTCCCTTGCAGAACTTCCTTATCCTCACTACTCCTCTTCAAGTCTCTCTTTCAAACTCTAGGGTTTGTGAGAGTCAACAAAAAGTCTAAGGAGTAGAAATGATCAATATATAGAGGAGAGTGGCTTTTTAGGAGAGTTTCTCACGTATAGAAGGTGTCTATTAACAAGATTTGGAAGATGGGACCCACTAGAGTCCGTTTACAACTTAAAATAGGTTGTCCATTTGGACATACTGGTTGGACTGTTCATGAGACCGGTATGTCACAACCAGTCAGACCGGACAACTTATTTTTAAGTCCGTTTCGTCCATTTTCTTACCTGGACTCGTGGTTCATCATCTGACTTGCACTTTTGTCCCAATTATAATTGGAAGACCTGTCACAACACGAAAACCTAAGTTAGATTGGGTTCGTGGAGTGTGGGTCTTACATGTATACATATCGGATTTGGAACAGATAGTAGTCTATTCGAATTCGAATCTGGCTTCTAATCACACTATCCAAAGTTAATCAGGAATCCAACGGATTTGTAAAAATCAAATCTGAATTCGAATTCAGTCCTATTTGAATCCAAATTAAAACTTAAAGTATGCAGTAGAAGAGAATTAGTTATCAAAAAAGGGAAGCTCACAGATTCGAGTCACTAGCTGACTTCCCATTTTTACTGTAATTGTTTCCGAAATGAAACCACACTCGTTTTATATCTTTTCGACTATTTAACACCGCCTCTTGAAAATAATTTCATATCAAACAATCAACAACACCTCATGAGGCGACTGATTTAGGGTTGTCCTTTAGTGCAGTACTGAGTTACTGACCGATACTAGGTATGGTAGAAGAAAATTTTACACACTGAGAATTCAGAAACATGCATCAAATTAAATACATACAAATGATGTAATCCACATTATCATGGCAAATCCTTATGGACCTTATCTGAGATGGAGCAGCAACAAGGAGGAGGGACTCAAGTGTAAAAAGGGTGCAGGGACAAGAAACATGCATATATTTAATACTTATCGCAAAAGGCACTGGTATCAGTATTAGAAAATCTGACCAAGATAGGTTGTCAAAGAAATGAATCCCACGATGATAGTTTAAGAGATGTCATGATGGTGAATATTGACCGATTTGTTCCCCTCTTTAAAGTCATCCCTCATCTCTCTCTCTCTCTCTGCAACTTCTTTTCTTCGTCTTTTTTTCTTCTCTACTTTTCTCGGTGACATCCAAATGATGATCTTTTTCTAACATCCAAGTGACAATCTTTTTTTGTATGAAGAAGGAAGAAGAGATGAAGAAGTAGAAGAAACGAGAAGATGTATAACGAAGAATAGATGAAGAAGATGGATAAAGAATAATGAGAAAGAACAAAGAAACGAGAAAAAGAAGTGCAGCTGTCACTGATTCTCTCTCCATAATATGGCTTAAATAGTGAGCCATCAAAACCCTAGAAACACGATAAATGGAGTAGGGATTTAATATTTTTTTAACCTAAGACAACACTATTCACAATTCACGTACCTAAACGGATCAGAGTGGATATAATCTGCTCCCTTAGAGTGATGTCTACCTTTGTCTCCGAATCCGTTTCCACTAATCCGAATTCACATTCAAATCCGATTGTTCTGATTTGAATTCCCTCAAACGGGTGTGGATTTTAATCGAATTTGATTTTTGGCTATCTATGTTCATCCTTAGTTGAGATATTAGGTTTGGAGTTCCAAAACTAGGATAAGATAGGTCAGATGCTTTACCAGTAGAGATGTATAGGGGTCTACCAAGGTCTTTTTCTTCTTGGCCGACAAATGTAACTTCCCACTCAACCAAAATATCTCCTTTATCAACCAAACATGAGTGACATTTGTGTTTGTGTTTATTTGACCATACCCAACTGTTATGGATGTAATCTTTAGTGGAGAGGCTCCAATGATATGCATTGTTCATGACTTGACTTGAGTTGACTTGGATTCCGGCTAGTAGGTCACTTGTGAGTTGTGACTACACTTTGATTTGGTTGCTCGAAAATCCAAAAAACCTGATAATCAGCAAAGATCAATATGTTACTTATAGATTCAGTTTTAGTTCTTCTGGTCTTTTCTAGTTTATTTTGTTCCTCAATCCTTTCCTAAAACCCAAGCACTTGACAAATTACCTAGGCCATTTTTGTTTCATGAAAATCTTTCCTACTTTATCAAGACCATTCTGTTCTCTCTCTTTTTCTCTTTTCCTGGACCATCAAATGTTGGTGGTTGGATTATAAAATGAGAGAACAAGATTGATTATTTATATAAAGGGTTCTTCCTTTTTCTTTTTTCCTGGACCATCAAATGTTGGAGGTTGGATTATAAAATGAACGAATAAGATTGGTTATTTATATAAGGGGTTCGGAAGGTATTTTGATCATTTGATCATTTCTTATTTTCAGAAGGTTAAAAAACATTATTTCAACCTATATTGCTTGGAAATGCAATAAGGGTAAAATTGTATTTAAATTTTGTTAACAATCTTAGAATTTTGAATGCCATTGTAATTATTGTGAATTTTAGGGCTAGAAATGTATTTGGAAGTTGGAACTAACTCCAGATGTAATAAAGGCATCCCAAAAAATAATAAGGCATGAGAAAGGTATCCAAATAATAAAGGCATAAGCAAGCCTAACATTCTAACAGCTTGAATCTTTTTTTACGTTTATCGGAGCGAGCTCGTCTGTAGTGTTGCGTCTGTAAGATGGATGCCAAATGGACGAGCTCACATCCAACGCTCTATTTTAAGAAAAAAAGCAAGATAGACTGATAGGTGGGTAAACATTGAAAAAAAAATCAGTATCCTCTTCCTTGTGCGATTGAAGCCCTCAACGGAAAGTACTTTCTTCTGCGATTACGCCGGTTGATAGAATCAATTTGAAAAGCATTTGATGATGGTTACTCCATCGCGTGCAGCGATATCTCCTACCTCCCGAAAACCCTTTCTCAAATGTTCAAAATATGGGAGGAGAATAGATATGTAGTCGTGTGCAGCGATATCTCCAAGGTTCCCTAAACTCCATCAAATTGATGATTGGATATTTTCATGTCAAGGACATTCCCCGACAGAAACAAGGTGGAGGTCCTCTGATTCCTTGTTTTCTCAGCTTCTTTCGAACCCTCTGGTTTTACCCAACCAATGATGTACAGATATCCAAACAAACTACAAATAATCACCACACACACACACACACACAAGCTCTATAAAATCTTCACCAACAACAATTCCATTATTTCAATTCCTCTTCGCTCCATCCTTCCCTGTTTTTTTTTTTTTTTTTATTTTTTTTTTTTATTTTTTATTATTATCTGCCTTTAAAATTAAGCTATAATGCAAGAGTTATGGAAACTTAAAATTGATTGAAGGTGAGTGAGAGAACGAAACTGGGTTAGATTTTTAGAGCTTCGCTAGGACTTCGGGTGTGCAAGGTTTATAGATTATGGATATAACGGCGATTTTACAAAAAGATTGAGTTGGTCGATGAATGGGGATGTTGGCGAAAATCTGTGATGAATTAACGGGACGGACTGGAGACGATCTCAATCCGAATTTGAAAGCAAATGGTAAAATAAGTAAAGACAGAGAGAGCTGGAAGAGGGCCAGTCTTTTGGGATCGCAAGAAAGCCAAAAATGCCGGAAAACAGAGGGACAGATTGGAATTTAAGAACAACTTTTACTTGGCAGGAAGATCAGTAAACATCATCAAATGCGTTTCAAATTGATTCCTCTTCCTAGATCTCAGATCAATCGGTGTCATCACAGAAGAAAGGGTTTTTGGGAGGTTTTCCGTCGAAGGCTTTAATCGATAAGGAAGGAGAGACTATATATATATATTTTTTGGTAAGAAAGGAGAGACTATATTGCGTTTTCTTAACGTCGAGTGTTGGATGCGAGCTCTCCGATTGGCATCCATCTCGGATGCAACACTCTATGTAGCACTTTAGCTCACGAGCTCGTTCCTACGTTTCTCTGGGCAGTGAAAAAAAAAAAAAAAAAAAACAACTCTTCCCTTATTTGTGATGGCGTTGAAACCTTCACGCTAAACTCTTCCCTTTGAGATGGCGTTGAAACCATCGATGAGTGTGGTCACCGTTTGGTTTGGGACCTCTAACTTCGCACCTTTGGCCGGCTCTTTCATTTCCGACGCTTGTTCGGGCAGGTTTAGCACTCTGCTCTTCGGATCTATCGCTTCTCTGCTGGTACGTTCTCTAAAACTGCATAGTCTCTCTCTCTCTCTCTCTCTCTCTCGATCGAGTTCATTGATTTCGACCATTGGATCCATTGTAAATTGGAATATGGGATCGTAATCCATCATTCTCAGTGGACTAGCATTCCCCATATTACCTCATACAGCAGTGTCATCGGTGGGGTCCAATCATCCTGCTGACGATACCTGGAACTTTTATATACGTCAATTTTCTCCTAGGAATGGTATGATCCGACGCGTTCTACTGTGGGTATTTGCATTCGATACCCATTTAATGGTAAGTTTCCAATATTATCGGAGTAGGGTCCAATCATCCTGCTGATGATCACTGCTTGTTTAAGTTGTTCTTACCATTGCCCAGTATTTGACATTTTTTTCGATTGATGGTTAATTAATTTAAGATGCCCCAGGCCCCCCTTCTTTCTTTTTGTATAACAATTTACATTCTGATTTTGATGGTTTTCTTTGATTTTCAGGCACCCGTTTGGTTTTATTGAAACTTTTTTTCAATCTGAATCCAAAGCTGGATGGGTTCTCTTTCTTTCCTTTAATTTTTCTGGCTGAGATTGATGATTGCAACGTACTCTGTGTTTTTTCTTTTTCAAATATGAATTACTAGACTTGGTCAATAACAATTATGAAATCACTACTTCCATTATGACATGTGGCCAGAAGCAAAAAAGAGACTATAGAGCAAGCATAACTGAAAATAGCTCATCCAGCATGGATTAAAGGAAAAAAAAAAAGGGGGGAAATAGCTGACAGTAGAGCAGTGCCTAATAAAAAATTAAGAAGGAAATTACTAAACTAAATCCCTTCAGATACCCAGAACTTAGAAGAGAATACCAAAGTAATGCAGGTAAACGAATCTTTTGCTATATAAAATGCAGTAATCATGAAGAGAAAACTAATATAAAGTAATGCAGGAAAACCAATCTTTTGCTTGACTGAAGATGCATATGCTATGCAATAATCATCATTAAATGGCAGGAAAGTTGTACTGATAAAGTGCAAGGAGCAGTCAAATTTTGCAACTTTTTAAGGTGAATGAGAAATAAATTACTCATTCATAAGCAACCAGATAAAACTCAAGAGTACTGTTGAGAAAATGCAAATAGTATTTTGGATCCCCCAAAGATAAACATAATAAAGGTTTAAACCTGGAGGAAGCTAGCAAAAGCAAGTAAACTAGTCTAGTACTTGGGAGTTCTCTTGAAGATGTGAAGGATCGCACATGGTATGTCATGGGGCATCTTTTGGTAGGAAAGGGAAATTTTTGTGGAGTTTTGGTATTATTGGAAGTTAGGAATGCAGGACTGTTCGGAGATGATTTTGCTTTGGATGGTATTTGGGGATTTTAATTGCTGTTTGTATGCCCATGAGAAAGTAGGTCCAGGGAGGTTTAACGTCGGTGCTGCAGAAGAATTTACGGCATTCATGGATTCAGTTCTGTTGACTTCTATTCCATCCAAAGGATTGAAATATACTTGGTCTAGCAACCGGGTTTGTGGTAATGTGAAGGCGGTATTGGATGATGATATATGTAATGAGGAGTGGTTTTCCCATTATGTGGATTGTTATAAGTGTGTCCTTTGAGTGGCATCTGATCATAGTCTTCTGCTGATTTGCTGTAAGGTTCTTTCTAGGCCTGCTAATATCCCATTTCGTATTCAAAGGTTCTGGATAGATCATTCCATTTTCAATGTGGTGGTGGGGGAGTTGTGGTTGGAACCGATCCATGGTTCTCCTTATTTGTGCTTGCTCAAAATCTGAAAAAGCTTAAGCATAGGCTGCGTTCATGGTCTAGGGAGGTTTTTCCGAAGATTGATGCAGAAGTGCATCATACAAGGCTGGATTTGGATGATTTGCAGGAGACGATCAAAGTGGTCAGTCTAAATGATACCTAAGGGGTATGATAAAGTGTTGGGGTTGCAAGAAGCTCTCTTGGCTGAAAAGTTTAGAGTTCAGTAAGATCAAAACTCCAGATTTTTTCATATTCATGCCAAGGTGAGACAAAGTAAAAATGCTATTCATATCATTCAGCGGGATGATGGTGTTGTATTGGACGATCCTGCTATGGTAAGGAACTATATTGCTCGGTTCTTTGAGGAGTTTCACAAGAGTCCTGGTGCTATAGACTGCCTGAAATTACTAGAGTGTAATACCGAGATTGGTTTCCACTGAAGATTTTGTATTGTTGGATTCCGTTCCATAGGTTGATGAAGGTAAGCAATCCGTCTTTGACCTTAATCAGGATAGTATTCCAGGTCCTGATGGATTTTCTGGTAATTTTTTAAATCTTATTGGGAAATAGTTAGAGGGGATTTTTGCTTGGCGATTCAGATGTTTCTTCCGGATGGTGTCATGCCAAAAGGGATCAACAAAATTTCATCTTCTTGATTCCAAAGGTGGATGGGGCTACCAAGTTGGCTAATTTTCACCCGATATGTGTAGGAAATTTCATCTACAAGGTGATCCCAAAAATTCTATCTACTAGATGGGGTGGTTTTATTGGAGGGTTGATATCGGAGGAACAAGGAGCTTTTGTGAAGGGTCAGTTTATTTCAAATAATATAAGCCTGACACCAAAAATGGTGACTCTAATGGGGTGCAAAATTTGGGGTGGTTCAATGGCTTTGAAGTTAGATATTCAGAAGGCGTATGATATGCTGGAGTGGCGGTTTTTGTTTCATGTGTTGAGGAAATTTGGTTTTTCCAAGGTGTTGGTGGATCGTATCCATGTTCTTTTGCAGTTAGCTTGGATGCCTGTGCTGGTTAATGGAGGGCCAGTGGGATTTTTTGGTGCTAGCCGTGGCCTTCATCAAGGCGATCCTTTGTGTCCTATCCTTTTTGTGCTTGCAGAGGAAGTCCTTTGCCGTGGCCTTAAGATGCTTGTCCAGACGGATGCTCTCTCGGTGCTTCGTAGCACTGGTGTCATGGAGGTTCCGACTCACCTCCTTTTCACTGATGATGTTTTCATTTTTTTTGCAAGCGTGTATTCGGCAAACCCGTCGGTTGAAATCCTTGTAAAATGCCTACTAGGATTTTGTGGGTCAGCGCTTGAATACAGGAAAGAAAATTTTTTCTTCGATAATGTTCCTCATGGGTGGCGAACTCGTCTGTTGGCTTATCTCGGTTTCTTTGAGGGATATTTCCTTACTTGTTACTTTGGGGTGGAAATATTCAAGGGGAGAATCAAGAAGGATTACCTTATGCTGCTTATAGATTGGTTCAAAAAGAAATTCTCAGTGTGGTATGGCCGAGTAATTTCCATGGCAGGTCATGTGGAGCTCTTATGGTTTGTGCTTTCGAGTTCATTTGCTCATGATCTTTTTGTATATCTTTTGCTAGTTTCATTGATTAAATTAGTAGAAAGCTGGATGAGGAATTTCGTCTGGTGCAGTGAACCTGACTGGCGCAAAGCAATTGTGGTGAAATGGTCATCTGTTTGTCTCCCTTGGGCGGAAGGTGGCTTGGGTATTCGGCGGCTCAGAGAAGTGTATCAAGCCCTTCTTTCCAAACAAGCTTGGAAGATCAGAACAGAAAAGTTGGCTTTTGCGGTCTATACGAGAGTTGGTACATTGCTGATGGTGGCTCCATGCATCAGCTGTTTGGTTGAGTGTTCGTCGCATCTGGGATTGGACCTCCAAACACTGCCATTGGAATGTAGGCTCCTCTATTGATTTCTGGAGAGATCTTTGGTTGGGTATGGCCTCGATGATTGAGTTGCTTGGGGTTGACCCATCGCTTTTTGATAGGATGAGGAGTAAATTATCGTCCTTTATCCGACATGTTCAGTGGATCTTTTATGTTTTATCTTCTGCTCTGGGAAGTTGCTTTGACATGGCTCTGGCTATTCTGCTTCCTCTTGGAGGGACTGATTGGTTAGTGTGGACTGGGACAAAGGATGGTGAATTTTCGGTTGTGTCATCTTGGAATTTCTTGAGATCTCGTGGTCCTTCTCCTTCTGGGGCAACAGCGATGTGGCATAAGGCCTTGCCTCTGCGAACATCTATTTTTGGATGGCGATGGGGCCATCAAAAACTTCCTACTGATGATGCGGTTTAGGCCAAGAGAATCCCCTTGGTTTCCCATTGCTTCCTGTGCCAAAAAGAGGTGAAACCTTCCAGCATATTTTTTCTTATCTTGAGATTTTTCTCCTGCAGTTTGGTCTGCTGTCTTGGTGGTTTTCAAGCAGCATTGGCCTGGGTTTGCCTCGATACAACTACTTTTTTCTTGGTGGAAGTGGAAGTTGAGGGTGATGCTATTGAAAACTCTATGGCCTCCTATTTTTCTTGTGGTCATATCCTCACTATGGCAAGGCAGAAACATGAGTTGTTTTGAGGGGGTCACCCCTTCCTTTCATAGCATCATGTATTCGGTGGCGAAGGGCATCTGGGATTTATCGGTTCGTTGTCCTTGTGTGAGTTCTACTATGGAGGATCTTGTAATGGTTAGAAGGTTTGATATGCATACGAGGGCCGGTAAGCCTCGATTAGTGCGCCAACTTCATTGGGTAGTGCTTGTGTGGTGGTGGTGGAAAGTGAATGTAGATGGATGTTCTTGGAAAGTGAATGTTGATGGATGTTCTTTGTGTTACCCTGGATTGGCCGGTGCGGGAGGCGTGATTTGTGATCTCTTTGGAATGGTTATTTATGCTTATGCTGATCCTTTTGACGTGGCATCAAATTTTAAGGCTGAAGTGTTGGTGGCTCTGTTTGGCTTGAAGGAGGCGTGCCGATTGGGTCTGTCTCATATTTGGCTTGAATGCGATTCGCTGGCCATGGTAACATGTTTGATATCTGAGCAGAGTCCATGGTTTGAGTTGCAACTTTGGAACAGTTTGACGGCAGACCTTGGTATCTGGCAGTTGTGTGTTTCACGTTGTTTTCGAGAAGTGAACATGGTTGCAGATGGTTTAGCTAAGGGTGGTTGCTTCAGGGCAGACCTCTGAATCTTGGATTCAATGTCCGGATCTTGTGGCTCGTGATGTGGTATGGGATGCCTCCATCTTCGATTTAGATTTCGTTAGTTTCCTTTTGGTTTCTGGAAGGGCCTTGCTGGTGACATTGCCAAAGGTGAGGTTTTACCTTCCAGAGTCTTGCTGTGCTGTATACTTTATATTTTTTTTATATAATAAATTCTCTGATTCTTAGCAAAAAAAGAAAAAGAAAAAAAAAGAAGATGATTTTGCTGAAGTTCATTTGGTAATTGATAAATTTATGAATAGGATTGCAAGTTGGGCAGCAGGAGATGACAACTAAAAGGGTATACTGGCTGCTTAGTTGTATGGTGATTAGGCACCTTTTGTTTCCTCTGGGGAGATGGCTAACAGTCTGTTAATGTTATCATCAAATCGGATGATTGCACACTAGGGAATCTGAGGCCATTGGATATTGGGATTTATAACGGAAGGTGAGATGCTTTTTTGATGTGACCCATCAAAGAAGGGAACTAAATCAGCACAGAAATTTTGGCTTAAAGTTGGGGATGGATCTTCCAATGGGGAAGGGATTAAAATCATGCTATTGTAGAGTGATACAGGAAATAGATGGATGGTTAACTTGATTGTGGAGCCATGACAAAATGAACTAATCAAAGCAGGCAGGGAGGAGGAATCAGTAGTTCACAAAAACACCCGGAATTGCGGAATTTTTTGTTTCTTTCGTTCTTTTTCTTTTTTTTAAGATAACTATTTATTGATGCTTCAAAATAGTTTAACAATAGGGGCAGATCAACCATGAAAGATTGATTTTGGGATTAATGTGTTTTTGACTTTTTGGCCTATGCGCTTCCATAGATCCACTGAGTTGATAAGGTAAAGGTGTGTATTATTCTGTTTCTTTCTCTAGGTTTTATCCTTTATTATGTGTATCTTTGAGGATCCCAAGTGAGGGAGGACCTAGTGTGACTGTAAGATTGTAATATTGCAACCTGGTGATCACAGGTTCTTTAAGAAAATAGAAAAATAAGAGAAGATGGTGAGAATTGATGTGTATTCCTCTCTTCTTTGCAGTCACTATTTATAGATAAAATAAAACGGATAATGTGATAGGTATAGGACCCCACAAGATAAGAGTCCTAGTTACAAAGTAAATAGCAGTTGCACATGTCGACATGACAAGGACTCTCATGAGTAAAAGGATAAAGAGAAGTAGTTCTATCCTAATAAGAAGAGAACTCTACTTGATAAGGTGGAGTTCAGTTACAATATAAGAGGATAGGATGTATTAAAGAATGACTCTACCATAAGGTGAACAGTACCATGAATAGTAACTCGTGAATAGTGAGCCCATCTATTAGGCTGAGAATAGGAATGGGCCTTGGTGATCAGGTCCATTCTTTTACATTAATATTTGTTAACAAGTTCAATACACGGAAATGGTCTCTCCGCATTGCGTGGGGTAATGCTGCGTATATTCTGCCCCTCCCCAAACTCGCAGTAGCGGGAGCTTCGTGCACTGGGACACCCTTTTTGAGGATCCCAAATACTGGAGTTGTTTACTTGCTTTTGTTATCTTTCTCCAGGTTTTAACTTTTATTATGTATATCTTTGAGGATCCAACATACTCTTTGGATTTTCTCTGCACTACTCTTGGAGTTTTGTCTGGTTTCTTTTGAATGAGTAATTTATTTCTCATTCACCTTAAAGTTACAAAATTTGACTGATTCTTGCAATTTCTTAGTACAACTTTCCCTCCATACCTGTGCTTTTTTTAATGATGATTATAACATTTTATATGCCTCTTTAGGCTGGCAAAAGATTCGTTTTGCTGCATTACTTTTTATTTGGTTTTCTCTTCTTAATTTCTAGGTATCTGAAGGGATTTAGTGTAGTAGTTTCCTTGTTAATTTTTTATTGGGAACTGCTCTACTATCAGCTATTTTTCCTTTATTTTTTTATTTTTTATTGTTTTTACTTTAATCTGTGCTGGATGAGCTATTTTCAGCTATGCTTGCTCTATAGTCTCTTTTTGCTTTTGGCCTCATGTCATAATGGAAGTAGTGATTTCATAATTGTTATTGACCAAGTCTAGTAATTCATAATTAAAAATATAAACATAAAGTATGTTGCAGTCATTTATTTTTAGTTATCAGTGGATGGTTAATATATTGTTTCATCGAATCCTTGGTCTGTCATGTAATTTGCAATTTTGAGCTCGAGTTGTTTCTTCTGCATTCTGTCTGGTATAGATAAAGATAAAATCTTGAGCTCTTTGAAGAGTGTCTTGACTAAATATCCTTTTTGATGCAGAACCATAAAGCAGCCAAAATTACTAACAGGGAAGCTGGTGATACCACCTGGAAAAATATATTTCAGGGCTTGTTAACATACTTGAATTGGCATGAGGGAGAAAAGATGGAACGCACGGTTGGAGGGCAAGGGGGAGGATTTCTTTATAAGCATCCAACCGCTTGCACAATGTAATTTTATCTATTTAATTGATGACCAATAAATTGTTATAAACATTCATTTAGTTTTGATTAATTCCCAGTTGATGGTTATTTCTGGTTGTATAAATATTGTTCCAAATGCAATAAATCATTGCATACCGTAAGAATCTTGAGGATGCATTCCTTCTTGGGATGCATTTGATGTGCAAGAATTGGATTTTTTAAGGAGACACTCTTGTGATTTGGCAAAATTTGTATTCTGTAATGTTCAAACTTTTGAACCTGATTAGAAGTTTCCTTTCTTACTAGGACAATATATTTGTAACAAAATAGAAAAGAAAGATAGAAGGAGAAGAGAAGAAGATAGAGCGAAAGTGTGTGGAGAGAATGGATCGAATTAATCATCTCCAGATGACTTACAAGTATTAGATTCTAAGTAGACTTCACAAGAATCAGAATTGAACTAGGGCTTTAAATTAAGATGGAAAATAATCAACACTAAGATAGGTGACACCTAGACAGGCCTAGGTGATACATAGACAGCAGAACCAAAACTGTACAATCTTCAACGCTCCCCCTCAAGTTAGAATATGCTCTATGTTGGAACAATAAGAATAGATATAAACCACAACACGGTTTTCAGGTAGTAACACCAACTAGCGAACACAAAGCAGTGTAGGTTCTTCCCATGGAAGGCAGATAGTAGGAGTAACAGTAGTAGCAGTAGCAGTAGCAGCAACAATAGTGGCAGTAGTAGCAGTAGCAGTCGCTGTAGTAGCAGTAGCAGTCGTTATAGTAGCAATCGTAGCAGCAGTAGTAGCAACAATGTAGCAATAGTACCAGCAGTAGTAGCAGCAATAGTAGTAGTAGCAATAGTAGTAGTAGTAACAATAGTAGTAGTAGCAGTAGTAGTTTGCATCATGTGCATGTAATAGAGGTTGCATCAAGTGTAGGTAGTAGAGGTTGTACTACGTGCAACTATTGTATAAGCAGTTGCATCACGTGTAATTGTAGAAGCAATTGCATCACGTGCAAGTAGTAGAGGTTGCATCACGTGCAACTGTAGTAGGATCCAATATGAGCAAAGGTAGTAGGATCCAACATGAGCAAAAGGTATAGTAGGTTTCAACACAAGCAAAATGTAGTAGACTAACATGAGAAAAAGGTATTAGGTTGCATCACGTGCAATAAGTAGGCTTAACAATGATAACAGTATCTCTTCTACGAGCAAACATGAACATGAGAAAGTATATGTTCCGTCTCCCCCTCAAGTGGATAATGCAAAGAATGTAAGGAAAAAATATTCCACCATCATACGGTTGTAACATTAAGTAGCATCTCGAAGGAGGAACAACACAAATAAATCCCATAAGCAAGAGCAACAACAAATAAGATCCTCAATAAAAGAATCTCCGATAACCCCTGTCAGTCACAACCATAAGCGACCAAAAGCCAGTAGCCAACCAAATAATAGGATATTGTGTAGAATGACACTAGGAACAAAATATCAAAATTTGAAATCGATCTAACTGTTGGTCGAAACTTATGAGTTATACAAAACTATTTGGGACATCTTGGAAATGCAAAGAGACCCTTAATAAGGGAACAAATGGACCCCAGTGGCAATCTGGTAATCAACCACAATGTTCAAGGGGCCATGCGTAATTAACAAGGAGGGAATGACGATACTGTAAATAATCAGAATTTTAATCTCCCTTAAGGAAAACAAATAAACTCTTGATGGCAGAATTGTGATATATAAGGCAAGTAAGGAACAAAAGGACCCCTGGTGGTAGAATTGTAATTTGGAAGGCAAACCAGCCCGGAAGAGTGAGTTTATTTAATAAGGGGGCAATGCAGGAATGAGCTCTGGGCAAAGAAACTATAAAGGAGTAAATAAAAATAATATTGGAAACTAGAGGGCTTTTGTGAATTTCAAAGTTTTGGCCTTATGTGCAAATACCAAAAGTGATCTTCTTCAACCTAAGAACCATGAATAAGACTTTACGATCCAACTCAGATTTGAAAAGGATTAAGGATCTCCTTTAGTTTGAAAAGTCCAAAGAATGCAGACTAGCCACGGAGCTTGGATACAGTTTCCTGATCGGAGATCCATAGACAACTCCATTGAATCTGAAATTTTAGGGTTAAGGTCGTAACTCATATTTCTCTCAAAAGACACAAACAGAAACAGCAAAAATCGATGGATAAAATAATGAAAATTCCCTAAAAGTAACGCCAGCAGATGTAGTAGTTGTAGGTTTCTTTAGAGAGACAGATCTCACTACACATACGAGATAATGATGCCAAACCCTCCAAGTAAAGTCGCCCTCAGCAAAGGAATACTTGCACAAAGTTTCAGAGAAAAAGGTTAAGGATTGATGGAGTTTTGATGTACTCTTCCCAACCCAAAGTACCGTCAACAATAGTGAATATGGAAAAAGAATATCAAGATGAAACAAAGCTTAAGCTATGCATGTCTTTCCTCACCACCTCCCCTAAAGTCATCTTAGGTCTACCCTTAGCTCTTTTAGATCTTTCATTATGAATCAAATCACTCCTCCGCATTGGAGAATCTAGTGGCCTCCTTTGAACATGGCCATACCATCTCAAGCGACTTTCTCATAGCTTATCATATATCGATGCTACTCCAAAATCAGCTCTAATACTAGCATTCTTTACCTTATCCTTCCTAGTTTTACTACACATCCATCTCAACATCCTCATCTCAGCTACACTAAGGTTATCTATATGATGCTTCTTAACTGTCTAACCTTTTGCACCATACATCATAGCCGATCGAATGACTGTCCTATAAAAATTTCCTTTAAAGTTTTAAAGGAATACACAGATCACATGGCACTCCAGATGCACCTCTTTACTTCATCCATTCTATTTTAATCCTTTGTGAAACATCATCCTCTATATCACCTTTTTTATTTATGATTGAACCTAGATACCTAAAATAATCACTTTGCTCTATTTTTCAAATGCTTAGGTTATTGATTGCCTAACATTGTGCTTGTTAGATCAAGTTTCATGTTCATTCTATAAAATTTTTTCTTTAGTTTGATTGTTATGCATCAGTTACATGATACTCAAATCTAAGGGCAACATGCTCTTCAATCTATCCTCATGGACAATTGAGCTCAGACAATTGAAGTTGTTGCCTTGGATATCTCTCGTCTATCGCTTTCTTCTTTGGGTTTTTTGACGGTTACTATCTTAGACAGTTCTCTCTAGCTTCCAAGTCAAGGTCCACAAGTGACAGCTTTTGTTGGCCTGTTAAGGAGTCGTTTTAACACTTCAATCCACTTAGATCCTGGGCGAGCCCTAAGGCCCCTAATAGAGGAGGTTTTCTGATGCAGGCCAAGATCCGTTCGATAGGAAGATTTAATTTAGAAATCTTTGTAAATTTTATTTCTATTGCTTTAGTTTTATTTTAGAGTTTTACTTCTATTAGGATGGTAGTTTCTCTTTTTATTGTTTTTATTTATTTATTTTAGATGTGGGTCCCTTATCCCTTAGATGTAGGTGAGTATTAGTATTTGAGTTGATTTCTAATTAGTAGTTGAGTTTAATTAGAACTCTTATATTAAAGTCATATTTGAGTTCTAATTGTGTTTTTAGAGTTTCAATCCAATTAGGATTGTAAGTTTATTTAAAGACATTATTATTAATGAAATTAGTAGTTGATGATTATTGAGAAGAAAGAAAAGAAGAGGCTTTCGGCTCTCTCCCTCCCTACGGTATCCCTCTGATCTCTCTCTTTGAGTTCCCTTTCTCCCTTGCTGTTTCGATAGCTTCTTTCTCCTCTCTATATCTTTCTCTTTCTTGGTTTTCCCTCCCTATACCATAAGGTATATTCCTATATCTCTTTTGTTTTAATTCTTTGTTTTGACTCCTTACAATTATCCCACCATCCCATTAATTATCCCTAAAATCATCCCACGTTACTATTTTGGATCTCATCCCTTTTCCTCCCTTACCTGATAATAGTGTTTTCAATATTCTCTATTGATATTCCCTTTCATCCCTTTAAGTGAGATTCAGTCTCCATTATTTTCTCATTCAGCTACATTAGCTAGAAAGTATATCTTCCTCTCATCAATTTTCACCACCTCATTATCTATCCTTGTGTGACTAAAGTTACACATCTTATATTCTATCTTCGTTCTTATCTTAAAACCTTTTGATTCCAATGTTGATCTCCATAGTTCCAACTTGGTGTTAATCAATAATATCATTAGCAAAAAGCATGCACCAAGGAACTTCATCTTGAATGTCTCTGATAAAGTCATCCATAATGAGGGAAAACAGATAAGGGCTTAAAGCTAATCCTTGATGTAATCCAATTGTAATTGGGAATTCACTACTCCCCTTCAGGTTCTCATAGTATTCACTACATTATAATATATATCATTGACTATATCCACATATTTTCTTGAAACACTTCTCTTCTTTAGTACTTGCCAGATTAACTCATTAGAGACTTCGTCGTAAGCTTTTTCTAGGTCAATGAAGACCATATGAAGGTCCTTCTTGCCTTCTCTAAATCTTTCCACAGGTCTCTTAAACAAGTAAATATCTTTTGTCGTGGATCTACCTGGCATAAAACCAAATTGGTTCTCCGTAATAGTATCATGTCTCATTCGAGTTTCAATAACTCTTTCCCATAATTTTCATAGTATGACTCATTAGTTTTATGCCTCTGTAGTTATTGTAGCTCTGAATATCACGTTTCTTGTCATAAATCGAAACTACAATGCTTTTCCTTCGTTCATTTGGCATTTCTTTATGCATAATCTTATTGAATAACTTAGCTAGCCAAGATACTCCATAGATTCTTAGGCTCTTCCAAACTTCTATTTTGGGCTTACTGCTTTGCCTACATTCATCCTCCTTAAAGCTTATTTAACTTTTGTCACCCTAATTTTCAAATGTATCTACAATCTATGGTGTCTTGGTGGGTAATGTAGTCTTCTGGGACACTATTATTTGAAGTGTCTTCATTTAAGTTGCAGAAATAATACTTCCATCTTTTTTTAATGTCTTCATCCTTAATAAAACTCTACCTTCTACACTTTTAATACATCTAACATGGGCTAAAGCTCTACCCTTCCTTCCCTCATCTTAGCTATTTTATAGATAGCTTTTTCTCATTCCTATGTGCTTAGATTGTTATAAAGATTTTCATATTTCTTCGCCCTTACTTTTCCCCCAATCTTTTTGGTTTTATTTTCAACAATTCTATACCTTTTTATATCCTCTATATCCTTAGTTTTTGCCATGTCTTAAAACTATCTTTTTTTAGTTTTAATAGCTGCTTGAACCTCATCATCCCACTACCTAGATTGTCTAGGGGAATGATGTTTTCCTTTCGATACACCTAGGACATTTTAACCAACTTTCTTAATACAAGTAGTCATTTCGTTCCACATTTTATTAGTGTCTTCGTCAAAGTCCCACTTTCCTTGTTTGGCCATTATCAGTGAAAGCTTTCAAAATGTCTCCTTTTAAGTTCCATCACCTTATCTTTCTTATGATTCGACGTAATGACACATATCCATGATTAGTAATCTATGTCGAGTGATTAAGCTCTCCCTTGGTATAACTTTACAATCCTTACATAATAACCTATCGGACCTTCTAGTTAAAAAGAAATCTATTTGGCTACTATGATGCCCACTTTTGAGTGTGACTAGATGCTCCTCTCTCTTTTCAAAGTATATGTTTAGAATGGATAAATCATAAGCCGTAACAAAGTCTAAAATTGAAGTCCCCTCTTTATTCCTCACTTCAAAACCATATCCTCTATGTACACTTTCATAACTTCTACGATCTCCCCTTACATGTCCATTCAGATCACCTCTTATTGTAATCTTTTCTCCTTGTTTAAATATTTGCAATAACCCATTCATGTGTTCCTAAAATTGTAGTTTATTTCTTGCATCCAATCGTACTTGGGGTGCGTAAGCCTTAATTATATTGACGATCTCTTTCTCCATCACCAATTTGATGACTATAATCCTATTACTGTATCTCTTAACATCCACCAGATCATTCTTTAAATTTTTATCCACTATTATGCCCACTCCATTGTTATTATTTTTATCTCCCATATACCATAGTTTTAAGTCATCCAACTCCTTAGTTTTTTTACCCTTTCGTCTAGTTTCTTGAATGCAAGCTATGTTAATCTTTCTTCTCTTTATAACATCAACTAATTTTAGACTCTTACCCGTTAAAGATCCTATGTTCCAAGATGCTAATCTAATCGTACGCTTATGGACGCCCTTCTTTACTAGCACTAGTCGACGGTGCGAGAACCCTTGCCTAATTATCACCGCATTCATGCGCCAATGCGGCAGTCCGTGCCCATTTTTTGCTACACTAGGGACCAAGTGTGACATGTCATTTATGGAGAATGCCTTAGTAATACGTTGAATGTCTTTTGTTTGTGAATTCATGTTAAGGGTTTCGCTAAGTTTTTTGGGTACTGGCTGCCGACCTGAACGCACCAACCCTCCTCTTTTATCTGGGCTAGGGACCGGCATCATGATAGTCACGAGTTGTAAAAATATGAACACAATAATAATAGAAAATAAAATAAATAAAAGAACTGGAAGAAGAGAATAAAACCTTGGAGCAAAACGAAACCATTCAAGACAATAACAAACGAGCAGGTGTAGGGTAGACAACAAGTTATTGACTTCTACTGATGCCTTTACTATGTATGAGAAGTAATACACGTGTCCCACAAATTTCTGTGAACCAGATGCCTTTAAACTAGATGCCTTTACTTGATGAGGTTTGTTTAATATTGTTGAAGATTGTACGGTTTTGTTTCTACTGTTTAGGTGTCACCTAGCATAGTGCTGATTATTTTCCAGCTTAAGTTAAAGTCCTAGTTTAATTGTATTTCTTGTAAATCATACTTAGACTCTAATAATTGCAAGTCATCTTATTATAAAAAAGATAGGGGTGAGGGGGAGATGATTAATTCGATCCATTCTCTCCCCTCTCATACATTCGCTCTATCTTCTTCTCTTCTCTCTTTCTTTTCTATTTTGTTATATGGTTTTAGAGCAGCTTGTAGTTTTGAGAATCGTTTAACGATCTTGATTATGGTGTGCAGCCACCATTGATATCCCTGTTGCATCTGAAGATTGGGATAAGTAGATGATGCAGATCAAAGACCAACAACCAATCAAAGTTACGACACTGTTCACGGCACTGTTCACGTGAACAGTGCTCACGTGAACAGTGCTCACGTGAACAGTACCACTCATCAACCTCTAATTGACCCTCTTCTCATAGTTTAGAAGTTTGTTTATTTTGGAAACTATCCTAAGTTTTAGTTGTTTAGTTATTTTGGGAACTTTCCTAGATTTTAGAAGTTTAGTTATTTTGGAAACTTTCCTATGTCTTTATTTTAGAAACTTCCTACTTTATAAAGGAAGTTTAGTTTTCTTTCCTATTTTATTTGTAAACTTTCAAAGTTATAAATAAGAGAAGAGGGCTGATGGTAGAGAGAGAGAGTGAGAGAGTTGGCTAGAGTTTAATATTAAATTCTGGTTGAGTCTCATTTGTTGTGAGACTCAACCGAAACTCCTATTTTGTTCATTCCCGTTTTCAGATAATAGTGGTTTTTCGAAAATTCATAACTTCTTCATCCATGGTTGGATCACCTTCAAATTTAGCTATGTTATCAAGCACATCCTAGAGTACTTCCCCTCCAAGTTTGAAGACCTTACAACGGCTGAATCTCAAGATCAGTGAGTTTTTCCATAATTTTATAATTCTGGTTTGCTAAAATACCTGTTTGAGACCTACGGGCAAGATTGGTTTCGATCCCACCCGTTGGATCAAGCTCATCTTTTGGGATATTGTTCCTCATAACCTAAGGATCAAGGATCCCAATTTTTGAAGCATTTTACAGACGGATTTGAAGTTGTGGAATTATTTGTTAAATTTCAATTACTCTTATTTGTTAAATTTGGGTTTGGACTGAATAGAGATCCTATAGCAAAGAGGGATCTATGAATTGGGTGTGTTGTAACCCTTTTTGCCATCAATTTAGTATCAGAGCATGGTTAAGGAGAGTTAACTCTTCTAATCAGTCCAACTCCAATGACCTTATTAATGTGATTCTCCAACAATTGGCTAAAATAGATGCAAAGTTGGATAATGTGGACGGAAGAATAAATAATTTGGAGGAGCTAAATCATCCTAAGCCGGCTATAATGGAAGCCCTTAGAAGGGAAGCCCCTAATGCCAACCTAATATGAAGACGTGTTATTAGGACTCCTCAAAGGGTCCCTAGAGAGGAATACCACAACCCACCCTATGAAGACTATGATGAACCTATCCGTTACCAAACTCATAAGGTACGGATGGACCTCAAGGAGTTTCATGGGAGACAAGACTCCGAATCCTTTCAAGACTGGCTGAATGCCTTAGATGACTATTTCGATTGGTTTAATCTTCCCAAACCTCGAAAACTGAAATTGGCTCGCTCCAAATTTATGAGGGGTGCTCGTGATTGGTGGCGTAATTATGAGTATAGCCTCATGAGGAGACGGATGGAACCTACTACTTGGGAGGAGATGAAACAAGAATTGAAAGAGAGATATTTGCCATGGTCCTTCCAAAGAAAGTTACATGACTAGCTGAACAATCTTCAACAAGGCACTATGAGTATAGAAGATTATGTCTATCAATTTGACCAATTGTGTGCACGGTTTGGGTTACGAGACAATGATGATCAGAAGATCTCTCGGTTTCGTTTAGGGATACGACTTGAAATTAGAGAAAAAATGGGTGTGGTTGATATTGTTAGTCTTAATGATTGTGTTGATAAAGCTTTTCAAGCCGAAGACCTTTTGAAGTCAACACCGAAGCCCACCTCCAGTTCTTATGAAGTGAAGCACCCTACACCAAACAACAAAGCCATAGGGACTACATCTCGTGCTACTCCAACAACAGATAAAGGTAAAACTTCCATGGTAGCAGCTACAGATGTGCAATGCTATCATTGCAATGCATATGGTTACTTTGCTAGAGATTGTCCACAAAAATTAAGGATAAATTTTTTGGTTACGGCAATCAAGGCTAACCTAGATACACAGGTCTATGAGCCGCAAAGTGATGACACTCCTATTCCTAATACGGATGTCACGAATGATGGTGAAGATTCATATGGAATCCATATAATCAGCAGTATGGTTTTGTTAGCCTTAAAAGTGGTTATGGTTAATTTCGATGTCTCTGCTGAAGCTCCGTGGATTGACAATGGCGACCATAGTTTTGATGAAGACCGATGCCTTTGCTGAAGCTCCATAGATCGACAATGGCGACTACAATTCTGATGAAGACGGTCTTCATCAGAACTGTGGTTGCCATTGTTGATCCATGGAGCTTCAGCGGAGGCATCGAAATTAACCATATCCACTTTTGAGGCTACCAAAACCGTACTGCTGATTATATGGATTCCACATGAATCTTCACCATCATCCATGACATTCGTATTAGGATCATGAGTGTCATCACTTTGCGTCTCATAGACCTGTGTATCTAGGTTAGCCTTGATTGCCGTAACCAAAGAATTTACCCTTAATTTTTGTGGACAATCTCTAGCAAAGTGACCATATGCATAGCAGTGATAGCATTGCACATCTGTAGCTGCTACCATGGAAGTTTTACCTTTATTTGTTGTTGGAGTAGCACGAGATGTAGTCCATATGGATTTTCTGTTGGGTGTGGGGTGCTTCACTTCATAAGAACTAGAGTTGGGCTTTGGTGTTGACTTCAAAAGGTCTTCGGCTTGAAAAGCTTTATCAACACAATCATTAAGACTAACAATATCAACCACACCCATTTTTTCTCTAATTTTAGGTCGTAGCCCTAAACGAAACCGAGAGATCATCTGATCATCATTGTCTTGTGATCCAGGCCGTGCACATAATTGGTCAAATTGATAGACTTAATCTTCCATACTCATAGTGCCTTGTTGAAGATTGTTCAGCTAGTCATGTAACCTTCTTTGGAAGGACCTTGACAAATATTTCTCTTTCAATTCTTCTTTCATCTCCTCCCAAGTAGTAGGTTCCATCCGTCTCCTTATGAGGCTATACTCATAATTACGCCACCAATCACGAGCAGCCCCCCATAAGTTTGGAGCGAGCCAATTTTATTTTTTAAGGTTCGGGAAGATAAAACCAATTGAAATAGCCATCTAAGGCATTCAGCCAGACTTGAAAGGCTTCAGAGTCTTGTCTCCCATGAAACCCCTTGAGGTCCATCCGTACCTTGTGGGTTTGGTAACGGATAAGTTCATCATAGTCTTCATAGGGTGGGTTGTGGTATTCCTCTCTAGGGATCCTTTGAGGAGCTCTAATAACACGTCTTGGTATTAGGTTGGCATCAAGGGCTTCCCTTCTAAGGGCTTCCACTCTAGCTGGCCTAGGATGATTTAGCTCCTCTAAATTATTTATTCTTCCGTCCACATTATCCAACTTTGCATCTATTTTAGCCAATTGTTGGAGAATCACATTAATAAGGTCATTGGGGTTGTTGTACTGATTAGAAGAGTTAACTCTCTTCAGCCATGCTCTGATACCAAATTGATGGCAAAGAGGGTTTCAACACACCCAATTTATAGATCCCTCTTTGCTATAGGATCTTTATTCAGTCCAAACCCAAATTTAACAAACAAGAATAATTGAAATTGAACAAATAATTCCACAACTTCAAATCCGTCTATAAAATACTTCAAAAATTGGGATCCTTGATCCTTAGGTTATGAGGAACAATATCCCAGAAGATGAGTTTGATCCAACGGGTGGGATTGAAACCAATCTTGCCCGTAGGTCTCAAACAGATATTTTAGCAAACCAGAATTATAAAATTATGAAAAAACTCACTGATCTTGAGATTCAGCCGTTGTAAGGTCTTCAAACTTAGAGGGGAAGTACTCTAGGATGTGCTTGATAACATAGCTAAATTTGAAGGTGATCCAACCATGGATGAAGAAGTTATGAATTTTCGAAAAACCACTATTATCTGAAAACGGGAATGAACAAAATAGGAGTTTCGATTGAGTCTCACAACAAATGAGACTCAACCAGAATTTAACATTAAACTCTGGCCAACTCTCTCTCTCTCTCTCTACCACCAGCCCTCATCTCTTATTTATAACTTTGAAAGTTTACAAATAAAATAGGAAAGAAAAACTAAACTTCCTTTATAAAGTAGGAAGTTTCTAAAATAAAGACATCCAAAATAACTAAACTTCTAAAGCTTAGGAAAGTTCCTAAAATAACTAAACAACTAAAACTTAGGATAGTTTCCAAAATAAACAAACTTCTAAACTATGAGAAGAGGGTCAATTAGAGGCTGATGAGTGGTGAACAGTGTCGTAACTTTGATTGGTTGTTGGTTTTGATCTGCATCATCTACTTATCCCAATCTTCAGAAGCAACAGGGATATCAATGGTGGCTACACACCATAACCAAGATCGTTAAACGATTCTCAAAACTGTAAGCTGCTCTGAAACCATATAACAAAATAGAAAAGAAAGAGAGAAGAGAAGAAGATAGAGCGAATGTGTGGAGAGGGAAGAGAATGGATCGAATTAATCATCTCCCCCTCACCCCTATCTTATTTATAATAAGATGACTTGCAATTATTATAGTCTAAGTAGGATTTACAAGAAATACAATTAAACTAGGACTTTAACTTAAGCTGGAAAATAATCAGCACTAAGCTAGGTGACACCTAGACAGCAGAACCAAAACCGTACAATCTTTAACAATATTAAACAAACCTCATCAAGTCAAGGCATCTGGTTCACAGAAATTTGTGGGACACATGTATTACTTCTCATACATAGTTTACTATATTTGCCATTGTTTGATGAGGGCATAAATCTATGCCCTAGAGGCTTCCACGACACGAGCTATCTGGTTTGCATAAATTTGTGGGACAATTGTGTGTTGCTTTTCATACATTGTTTAGTACATTTGCCATTGTTAATGAGGGCTTAAATCTACGCCCCAGGGTTTTGCATGACACAAGGCAGTATGAAATTTTGTTTTGTTCGGATGTTCATGCCAAGAAACATCTATATATTTCTCCGCACGTTCATGGACAGCAAGGTTTCTTCTTCTCTCTTTCTTTATTTTCATATCCAAACTTTAGTGGACAATAGGAACATAATTTCATTTTTTTGGAACAAACTCTAACCCTAAATTGGATCATGCGTAAGATTATATGAGACATGTGAAGCAACCTGAGGTAGTTTCTTCATTATATTTCATCTCATCAAGGTTGTCTTCACATTCAATTGGCAGCTGCAGACAAGAAAATAATCTCTGACAATGTCTTGGCTAATCTTGAAATACAGACAATGAGGTCAAACCCCCTTCCTAATTGAATCTAGAAAAATAAAGAATATGAAGACGGTAGGGTATGACCTCTCAGTCTCTCACCTGTTTCCTGTTTGTAATCATTTGTTACATTTGATTGATAGAAGAAAGATATATTCTAAGTATTTTTAGCCCTTGTTTTCTAATTTTCCTTGCAAACTTTATGCTTTCATTTGTTGGTTCTATAAAGTTTGTTTGTAATACAGTACCCCAAAGAAAAAAGCTCGGAATATCTAATCAGAAGATTAGTGTTTGATAGATGAGCTTTTCAGTTTTTGTCTTAAGTATGTTACAAGTTTGGTCTGGTTTTTGGGGATCTGATATAGTTTTTGTCCTTTTTGAATTTGATATTTGGTATTTTAGACATGAAGTGCTAGCACCTGCCACATTTGAAGATCTGATGGCAACTATTGATAACTCATACAAAATCAAGGTCCAACATTGGTTTTTGGAGAAGGATTATGATGATAAAGGAGGCACTCGTTCTGTTTTCAATGCACTGGATTCAATGTTGAAGGGCACGTTGGATCGTCTGAAAATGATCAGGTCAGCTTTGAGTAAACTGCAGTTGGGAGTTCCAATTGATTTCCTATTTTGGCCTTTTAGAGGGGCAATATTTTTTGCCATTTTTCCATAATGAAGATACCATCTCCTTCAGTAGGTAGCTGAATTGCATTTACCTGCATATTTAATACTCCTTTTGTTATTAAAAAAGAAAAATTACATGCACCTCCCCTAAACTTACCCCTAATTCAGGCATTACCTTAACTTTGCAGGAAATTACTCGAACCTCCCCTTATTTGCAAAGTTTGTTGCAGACCGACCCTGTCCATTAGGATAGGTTTGTTAAGTGATGACATCACCTTAACTAAACTGATTTAATGCCAAAGTTACCCTTACATTGGTATGAGCTTACCTTTTTACCCTTTTTTAAGTTATCAAAGACAGTTGCTTGTCTTCACCATCTCCCCGAGAAAGAAGAAAGGTCCCAAATCCTAAACCCTCAAATGTTACGACTTCTTACGGGTGGCAGTACAGAGAAGATTGAAACTTGGCAACAGCAGTATCACTAAAAAAATCTATCTGTAAAGAGAAGGGGATTGAGGAGAGAGTGAGTGGAGCAATCAGAGAAAGTGGGTGAGGCGAGAGAGAGAAATCGGGGAGTAAGTGGAGCAATTGGAGAGTGAGTGAACCGGATTCTGTTCTTGCTTCACAGCTTGAGTGACTCCAACATCGATTTATCTTGTATTATTTGTTATCCTTTTTTCTTTTCTATTGTCTTCTCGCTGTCCCCCCGGCCGCCACCATATTCTGTTGTCTCTCTTTGTTTTTCTATTCTTACTGTAGGTTAAACAAAGGCACTGGTTTATGGGAAGATTCAAAGACCGGTGAGCAACAGAGTTTGGAACCGGGGCTGTGAGAAAAGGGTTTAGCGCAGATTCAGTTCGCATTTTTCAGATTTTATTTTCATTCAAAAAATTCTCCCCATTGCGGAGATAAGTATCTGATTTAATTCTCAAAACCCAAAACGATTTGAGTTTACTAATCTATTTCTCTTTTTTTTTTTTTTTTTTCAGAACTGAATCATCCTACTTCTGATCTGGTTGTTTCTTATTGCTTAATCGATATATCAGTTCAGAACTGGTTTTCTAGTTTTTGAGCAATTGATTTGAAGGTTTCATTTTATCTTCATAGAGATTCCAACCTGATAGCCGCATCCGTGGGTAAATAGCTCAGGAAAAAAACACGGTGGTGGGGATCGGTGTTGGTAGTCACATTTGGTTGTACAGAACATAGCGTAGCTGCAGAGGAGAGAAACCCCAATGAGAGACAAATGAGGGGCGGAGAGTGAGAGAGACGAATGACGGGCAGAGAGTGAGAGAGACCATTGTGGATTCCTTGTGATGCCAAAACCCCACAATTTTTAGGAGAAGGCTGGTGAGTGGTTAGAATAAGGGAAAGGGGTGTATTTAGGGGAAGGGTAATTTGTCTTTTTATGTTTACCATTTATCATCGTCACTGTATGGGGTGCAACTGTAATTTCCTCCAAAGTTGGGTATGCCTGGAATTAGGGCTAAGTTTAGGGGAAGGGCGTGTAATTTTCCCTAAAAAAACAACTCATTGTTAGAAGAATAATTGATTCTGATCAGATGCTTATTTTTCAATGCAATTCAAGTAGTTTGAACCTTGTTTTTGATACACCTAGAAGGTTACCAGACCATGGGCATGCTTGTCTAAATTTTGTTAAATAATATTCATAAGA
This sequence comes from Protea cynaroides, assembly GCA_028583415.1. Taxonomy (NCBI): domain Eukaryota; kingdom Viridiplantae; phylum Streptophyta; class Magnoliopsida; order Proteales; family Proteaceae; genus Protea; species Protea cynaroides. The sequence goes on along the minus strand of CM053270.1, from coordinate 16,020,932 downwards.
CATAGGTGGTGTTAGCTAGTGCAGCTGGTGAGGACCTACAGCTGTTGTCGCGAGGTCTTAGGATCGAATCCCAACTTCACCTGGGGGATGGGATTTTATTTTTATTTTTGGGGGGGGGGGTTGGGTTTAAGGGGTGGGGGGTTTTCTTTGTTATGCCACAATAGTGGCTGCACGGAATTTTTTCTCTTTAGACAACATAGATAAGGGGAAAATAGGCATGAACTTCAGCCAATCCCCTTTAAAAACATATGGAGTACCCCCACAACCCCTACCCCCACTGAAGAAAAAGTAGATGATTGTAACAATAAGAGGTGGAAATTGGGTTAAACCTGGCATTCAGTCAAAATTTAATTCACCTCCAGAGAAAAATTGTAAACTGATGGAAATATTTATTCATGCTACATGCAGAAAAGGTGATTGGGGATATTAACCCAATTCTCACCCTTCCCAAATTAATGCAATGGCTACGTGATGGCTGGAAAACATCAGGCTTTACTGAGTCCTAGAGCCAAAACAATAAGCCTACAAGAACCTTGTTTACTTGGTCCCTAAAGGTCTTGAAGCATTCCCACGAGTGAGTTCAATCTATAATGGATGGCCTAGTTCATGATGTTTAAGTAATTGTATTGTTGCCTTTTTTTATTCTTTTATTCTTTTTATAAATTTAAAAGAGTAATTAGATACTGGCCATTAAATTTTCTTTTGCGCTGAAAAAGGTCATGTGATTGGTTATGTGAGGTGGTGGTCCTTTAGCATGAAGAGTCTTGGGTAGCTTGTTCCTGCTTTTAGTTATTGTAGTATTGTAGTTTGAGGAGTTGGGTTAGTTTGAAGTACATGCAATCCCAGCTGTATTTTCTTTTTTCCTTTTAGTGGGAATTTTAACCTGAAGCTCTGGTTTTAAGTTGGACTAGCTGCTCATGTTGAATCCCTGGAAATCTCAAAATATTTCTCTCTGCTTCTCTCAATTCCCTGCTGTTCTTTCTTCTAATTAATGTTCTGTCATTAGAGGAGGTGTTATTATGGATGTGGTGCACTGAACAGGGTCTACAATCTATAATTTCTTTCTTAATACTTGTATGAAACATTGCAGGGAAAGCATTTCGATGACAGGCACTTGCCTTGGGGAACATGGTCAGGAAACAAATTTCACCACACATGAGGCTGTAATTAGATCTTTGTGTGTGGAAGGCAAGGTGGGAACAGCTCTCCATCTCTGGAACAGGAATGCTCGAATACATGCAATCTCTGATGTGGTCACACACAATCATCTTGTAAATGGACTTTGCAAAATGGGTAACTTGGAGAAGGCAGATTGGTTTACTAAAGAAATGTTGGAATTTGGCCCTTCTCCCAACTGTGTCACCTACAACACTTTAATTGATGGATACTGCCATGTTGATAGAATAGACAAAGCTCTTTATGTGTTATCTTCAATGAGTAATAATGGCATAAGGCCCAATAGGGTTACTTGCAGCGTACTTGTCAGTGCATTGTGTAAAAAGGGTCTTCTAGATGACGCTAAGAAGCTTATTGAAGAGATAAGAAATGAGGATGATAGGGCCTTAGATTTAATCACCTCAAGTATACTTATTGATGGTTGTTGTAGGAAGGGGGATATGGTTCAGGCTCTTGAACTTTGGGATCAATTATCTAGAAAGGGTACTGAAATGGATGTTGTAGCCTATAATGTCTTGATCAATGGATTCTGTTTAAGTAGGAACATTAAGATTGCGTACAAATACTTCTGTGAAATGCAAAAAAGGGGTTTTCTTCCAGATGTATTCACCTATAATACCCTCATAAGTGGGCTTTGTAAAGAAGGGAAATTTGATGAAGCTTGGAGTATTTACAGTGTAATGTCGAGAGTGGGTGTTGCACCAGATCAACTCTCTTACAAAATGATTATTCAGGGCCTTTGTCTTCATGGAGATGCTATCAAAGCTAATGATTTTCTTCTTTGCATGTTAGAGGACTCACTTATGCCAGAGCCTCTTATTTGGAATGTGGTGATCGATGGGTATGGGCGATGTGGAGATCTTAATAATGCCTTTTTAATTAGAGATTGGATGGTAGCATCATTTGTTAGACCTAATGTCTTCACTTATAATGCACTGATACATGCACAAGTTAAAGGAGGAAACATTGTTATTGCACAATCACTAAAGCAGGAGATGTTCTCAAATGGGCTTTTGCCTGATGTAGTTACCTATAATTTATTAATTGGGGCTGTTTGTAGGTTTGGTCATATTCGATTTGCACTCCAATTGCACGATGAAATGCTGAGAAGAGGATATGAACCAGATGTCATCACTTACACTGAGCTGATTAGGGCCCAATGTTTGAAAGGAAACATGAAGGAAGCAGAATTACTTTTTAACAAGATTCAAAGGTCTGGTTTAATAATTGACCATGTACCATTTCAAATACTGATTAAGAGCTACTGTAAAACGAAACAACCAGAGAGGGCATTTGATCTATATCAGGAAATGGTTGAGAAGGGGCATGTAAGCAGTGCTTCAACATATTTTTCATTGATTTCTGCTTTGAGGAACAAAGGACTGACTGAAGAAGCTGATGAGGTGTTGAATCACATGCGTATGCTGGGCTTGATGAAGTAGATTTTTTCCTCAATATTGACCTCCTTTAAGTCATCCTCAAAACTGCTAGGGTGGAAAAAGGGAAATGTAATATGCTTTTCATGTGAAATGATATAAAAACAAGATGGTCTAGGCCTATCCTCTACTAGCCGCAAGCAGGGATCTAGCTATGACCCTGTGCTTGGCGGCTTTGAATACAGAAGCATCGCAATGGAAACATGGGCTCAAACTCATGACTATATGTGTGCAAATGCTAATTTCCAACTTTAGTTGGTGATGAATCTGAACATGGCTGTTCTATAGAAAAAGTATGGACCAAAAGGACAGAAAGATGCGTCTAGTTATTGCCCCTATTTATACACTGTGAGTACTATCATTATTGTGATTTCCTGATTTATCATGAGTTAGTTAAAAGTTGTTGATCATCTTTTCAAGCAATATTGATGAGGGACATATTGTATTGTGGATTTGTGTTTCTATCTGTTCTGTTCTGCTTTGGCACATTTGATTTTCACCTGTTTCAATTGTTTCCATTGAAATTGAAACACATTAAAACCATGGAATAAAATTTGACGGGGGGAAATTCAAACTTTGGATCTTTAGAGCTTTTTAGAATTGTCATTTTATAATTGTTAGGGTAAAATGAAAAGTATATTTGACTCTGCCTATTTCAGGACTCAAACAAATGAAGTTTATGACTCGCCACTGCTGAGAATAGTTCAAATTAAAATATTTGGACCAGCATCTAATTTCTTTGTGTATCTAAATTTTCTTTTATATGTAAATAAATATTTCACCAAAAACTAAACTGAAATTACCAAAGTATCGAAATATTTCACTTCTGGAGCAAACTGAAATAGCCAATGAATAGAATTTAAAACCAAGGTTAATAAGAAGGAAAATTAACTCAGTGAACTTATTCCCACTTATTGGGGTTTGGGAACATGAATCTGTATTGCCTTTTCAATTTTTATGGTGACATGTGCTGTTATAAGTTCTCATATCTTTTATTACAATTCTAATAAACTCATATTGGTGATGCAGTATTGTTAAGCCTGCCAAGCCAACAGCCTGGCCAGCTGGGTCCCACCTGCTCCCCCCCCCTCCCTCTACTAAGTATATATAGGCCATAAATATATATTACCTAAATTAGTGGTTGCAATTGTTAAGCTACTTACCTAAGAGAGTTTCTATTGTCAGTTTTAGGAAGTTTCTAATTTGTCTTTAGAAAGTTTCTATTTTCAATTTTTAGAAAGTATGTATTAGGCAATACAATATGAGATTCTTCTTCTTTTGTAAAGTTCTATTTCCAATATTGGACTTTCCTTCCTTGATAGTTGTCAACAAGGAAGGATTGACCAGTCCACTTTTATTTGTATTCAAAGACAACTCTATAAATATGAATAGAAGAGAAGAAGAAAGCAGTTTTTGGAAAAAGAAGAGAGCTTGATTGCGATTTTGCAATAGGGCTTTAGGCTAGGAGCCTCAGCCGCCAGCCCCATTCCCTCCCCTCTCATTATTTCTCTCTCTATCAATTCCCATTCACCTATCGGTTTTGCCTGATCTTACCTATATCTTCACTATCAATTTTGCTGCCTTCTCTCCCTCTCCTATAGGGTTCAGCACCCAATTACAACATTCTTATTGCTGCAATTAGAAGACCAAACACTATCCTTGCTGTTACTATCGAAGGACTCAAGATCTCCTACAACAGCAACCTACCAACATCAATTCTAGATATCGGTTCCTGAGCAGAAACCAGTTTTACAGCAAGTTTCGAAAATTCGTTTCTCCCCAATTACTGACCCGATCGACTTCAAATTAGGATATTGTTAAGATAACACATCAAGCTTCAATCCTCCGAAGTTATTTGATCATCCAACAGCCAAATTGATGGGAAAGATAAGTTTCCTACTGGTTTCCTGGTTTTCTATTTAATCTATTGTTGGGACTGGTGTAAAGATCCTATTGCAAGGCTAAGGCCTAAAATTGATTGTAAACCCTAGCCGTTGCATTAATTGGTCTTTGCCTTGCCCTTCTAACACCTGCTTAGCACATAGTTGCTTTACATTGGGTTGCACGCATTGGTTCTTGTTGCCCATGGACAATTATAAATTCCACTAGCGTTTATTTAGAAATCATGTTTCCTCCTATTCGATACTATATATCAAATGGAACCTACATTTTGTGGGATTAAATATTAATTTTATTCAAGTCTTAGCACCGTATATGTCTAATTAATTATATGTCACTGTGACATACATGTTCTGGAATTTGCCCAAACCACTTTATTGTCAAGTCAGCACTTCATGTTATCCTTCCTTTTCATGAATTGATTCTTACTGTTTCTAAGCTTCTAATGCTTTGTGGTTGGGTATTCTGGAGTATGATTTTGGAGGGAGAAAAGATTTGGTCAAGTTCATGAAGGAAATAACAGAAGCTGGTCTTTATTTTTGTCAGAATTGGCTTGTGCATTTCTTCTGGAAAAACTAAGGTTTCATTTTTCTGGCTTGTGGAGAGGCTTTCTGCTTGGATTGTTTTTCATCCCTGGATTCGAGACCCAGAGCTCTTCAAGGTTAAATTTCTCAGCCCAGGCATTGCAATATTCTGCTCCGTTGGGATGTCAATTGGCAAATTATTCATTTTATGTTGTGCTATTGAGGGGATGCTACCTTTTTTTTTTGGGGTCGGTATCCAAACAGCTGTTAAATGGTCGTAGAGCTAGAGGCCCTGAGGAGGTGGCCCACCCCACTGCTTATCTTCTCTTCATGGACGGCAAAGAGTGGGAGTGCCCGTGTGGGGGTTTGGGGCTGCCCCTGAGGAAAATATTTATGGTTTACATGCTGGTAATTTTGGAATTTGTATATCTTTGTTTCCCTTTAAAATTGTTAGTGATGAAGATTATAAGGGTTATGAGAATTATTTGTAAATACAGAGAGGCGAGAAGAAAAGAACGTGTAACCCTTTCTCTATTGTTTGTTGTATTATGTATATCCTTGCATTATGTGATAGGATTTTTTTTTTTTTTTTTTTTTTTTTTTTTAATTGTGTGTTTCTTCATCGTGAATAGGTTTCCTTTTATACACAATTTACAGCCAAGATTAAAGTGCATCCAATAATACACCCATTATCTTGTACCAGTTGCTTATTTTAATTTCATTGCATGTCTATCGTTGATGTAAGGAGATATTGCCTTGTGGTTGAGCCAGTTTACCTTCGTGTCACTGGATTCTTCCTTAATGTAATTGGTCTGTTTTGTGGCAGATTTAAAATGAGTATGGAAACATTGACAGGGGCTGCTGGCTGATGCAGGACCCGGCTGTAAGTCTTGATTTGGATCCCTAATGGGTCCACTCCAAAAGATTATCAACTCAAACAAGAAACGTGATGTTAGAACCGTAAATATTTGGAAGAGGATCAATACATGAGGGAGAACAAAATTTACACTTCGGCGGAAGCAAATGGTTAAATGAGGGGTTAACCTTTTATTTGCCTGATTCCTGAATCAACTGCCCCTGAGAAATTTGTTGATTTTTGGCCATTGTTCTTTGCAATTTCATATACAAGTTTATCTCTATAATCCTGGCTAATAAGGTTAAAGGGGCTGCCCAGTCAGTTGTTTCCAAGGTCCAATCTGCAATCTGCCTTTATCAAAGGCTGGTCTAATTCGGATAATATTATGGTTTGTCATGACACATGGTCAGAGGCATGGGTCAGAAAAATGCCCCTTCATTGGTTGTAATGAAGGTTGACATTCAAAAAGCTTATGATTCCCTAGATTGGAACTTTGTATGGATATTATGGATATGATGGAGTTTTTGGCAATTTTCCTTAGATGGGTTAAACAATGCATTCAATGCCCTATGTTCTCCATTTTGGTCAATGAAAGCCTAGTTGGCTTTTTCAAGGGAGGCAAAGGTTGCGGCAAGGTGATTCCATTTCCCCGTATCTCTTTACATTGGCAATGGAGAGGCTCATTGCCATTCTTGATAAAGCAGTTAGCCAGAACCAGATTCAGATTCCCTACAAATGTAACATCTCAAATTATCTCATATTATTTTTTACTGATGATCTTATGATGTTTTCAAAAGTAGACCGAAGCTCTATTGACAAATGTTTCAACAGCTTGGAGGAATTTGTCAAAATGTCAAACCTGCATAGGAACAAGACGAAGTCCTCCATAGCTTTGGTTTGAGGAAGCATGTAGTATCCCTTGAACTCTAGGTAGCGAGGATGTATTATTGTGGACAGGTGAGCAAAATGAAAGTTTTCAGCTAAATTGGCATGGAATTTCCGAAGGAAGCATAATCCGAAAGCAGTGTGGGCTGATCAGGTTTGGAATAAAACCTTAACTCCAAGGATTTCGATCTTGAATGGCGTTGGTGTCTTGGTAAAGTTCCCACTGATGAATGGTGGAGGAAGTTTCGGGTTGTAACTCTTAACCAAATCTGGACAGGCCTGCTATTTATCCTGCTTTCTAGTTTATGGAGAGCAAAGAATAGCAACTTATATGAGAACAGTAAAGCATCGAAGGAGTGGATATGGGGTTGGATCTCCTTGGAATGTCAAGATCAGTCTGTGTTGAAGCCTTGTGTGGTGAAGACGATGGATGATCTCAGGGTGACAAAGCTGTTCTCTAGGTAGGAGGGCTTCATTGCTCGAAATGTTTTGGCATCCCACGATTTGACAACAGTGTAAAATAAATGTATTAGCTGATAGCTTTGCCTTCAGAGATTTTCTTATCTTTAAACTTATTAGTATTAGCTGATAGTTTCAACTTGTGATTCCTCACATTCCATTACCATTAAAAGTGGTACAGATGAGTTTAGGCAATTAAACATCTCTCCACCCCTTTTAGAAATCTCCAATATTCTTTAGATTTCTCATTGAATAACCTTTTTCAATTTTTCTTATTAAAACATTGTTTTACATGATGTAGAGCACATTTAGGTTGAAGAGTCATAGATGTGTTTTCAATTTCTCCTTTATTGTAGGTAGTTGCAGGATGAGTTCTCTAATGTTGCTATTTCCATTAAATTTTGTTTCAATCAGAAGTTGACTCTTCAATCCTCTATCAGTCACTTCAAATTTTGTTTAAATCTCCTTTATGTATATTTTGATAGTATCTTTTATCACAATACTGCCTTTTATAGCCATTGGAATAGAATTCCTCATAAGCTATAGGGTTTTCCTGTTGAAAAATTCCCAATTCTCCAATTTTCATAACCATAACAGGAGAACCCTACTCTCAAGGGTAAGGGCAACAATTTTATCCTTTCTAAGAACTAGGTCAAGGTCTAAGTCCAAAATTCCTAGTTATTTCTTAACTGCCTTATACCATTTTTTTGTAATTTGATATAAACAAAATACGAAATGAAGCAAAAGTAATACCAGGGATTGAAATTCTGAAATAACAATTACTAGATAAGTTTATTTAAAACGCTATACTTACAGTGATAGATCCATAACTCATATATGCAATTAAGTTATCAAAACATAATAAACAAGCAATTATTTTCTTTTTCAAGAGTCAACTGAAGTACATACTTATCTTTTGAGACAAGGATGCACTGGTCCTCTCAAATATCTGGGCAAAATCGCCAAACAATTATTATAATTTTTTAAGAGTCAACCAAACTACATACTTATCCTTTGGGACAAGGATGTACTGGTCTTCTTAAATATCAGGGCAAAACTGCCAAACAGTTATTATAATTTTCTAAGAGTCAACCGAACTACATACTTATCTTTTAGGACAAGGATGCACTGGTCTTCTCAAATATCAGGGGCAAAACCACCAAAGAATGATGGTCGGAAGTCAAACATCTTTATTTTTCAAGTGCATGTAACATTTTCAATCTCAACAATGCCATCTTTGGGTGAACAACGCCATTCTTTGCTGCAGCCACCAAAGTGAGAATTTTGACAATATCATCTATGGATGAGCACTGTACTTCTTTGCTGTAGCTTGTAAATGCACAAACATTGGATTTGAACATGTTATGATAGAACCAAGTGTGCCACTTTGGTGGTCCCTCCTCATACAACATCTACAAACCCTAATTTTAATAAACTTGGACAATGTCACCTTTGGGTGAACATTGTCTATCTGAAGCATTTACAAACACATATACTTGAATTTGAATACATCACAATGAAACAAGATTGCCACTTTGGTGGTCACACCAAATTCCACCATGATATAAATAAATTTCAACCTGTAGTTCATGTTTGATATTAATTTAACCATGAATGTTTTAAAATATAATTTTACAAGTCTAAACATTCATATAAACATGCACATTGGCTGAACAATCAATTTTGGTACAATAAATTTAAGAAAAATCAACAAAAAACTGCAAATCGAGATCCCAGAAGGTATGTTTCAATGATAACATGCTTCCTAATGTATCAAAATGTACCAAACTATGTATTAGATTGAAGAACATTCAAAATGGAGTATACATACACAAAATCGCGGTCCAAACGGACCTTCCATGCGCTCGTATGCTCAGATTAATTCCCTAGGTTTAAAATTTGCAACCAAACAGGCCTTTATAATACTGGCCAGTTCGGTTCTGACTTGGTTGGTTCGGTCTGGGTTGGTTTGCCCAGGATCGGATTGGTTCTGTCTGAACCAAACCGAATATATCAATTTTTAAATTTTTTTTATTTAATACCTTCAGATCAAACCATTGGTCTGTCCAGGGAATGAACCACCGAGCTGGTTCAATGGTCTGACCACCGGTCCAAACCTGGTTCAGTCGATGGGTCACATTTTCGGGTCAACTGGTTGAGTCATCGGGCCAGGTAATGGGTCACGTTGACTGGGTTCTCGGGTTAGTTAATGAGTCGAGCTGACTGGGTTCTAGGGTTGGGCAACGAGTTGAGTTGACTGGGTCCTTGGGTTTGATTTTGATTCGGGTTAACTTCACTGGGTTGGATCCAGTATATGGATCCGGGTCTGAAAAATGGTTGTGGTCTTCGGTTTGGGCAACTGGGCTGAGTTTAGCCTGAACCGATTTTGTTCGGTCTCGGGTTAACCCGATCCAGTTCGGCACATCACCTTTTTTTTTATTATTTATTATTTTTTATTTTTTTATTCCAATGAGTGGATCTTACTTGCTTTTCTCGCCGAGGCTTGGCGGCACATCCGATGGCTGGTGGTGGCTATTTTTTTATCACTGTTACTGTCTCGACGAGATCTAAAATATGGTATATTTACTTTTCATTTTTGATGGTCGAAAAATTGTCTGATTGTGTCAAATCTCTCCGTTTAAGTTCTAAAATTGAAAAGGGAATAAAAAACGGATTCATTCTATGCCTTAATAGATTCAAACATCATTTTGATTCTCTACTCAATGATTTTAAATCCGTATGGGAAGGCTCTGATACCATTGTAGGATTTCTTATCCAATAAAAATCATTTTAATCCATTCCATAAATATAATAAAACACATTGAGCAATAAACAAATGATAATAATAAAGGGACATACCTTTACATTGGAGATCGATTTTCGATCCTTTTTTCTTTTTCTTCTTGATTCCCACAGAGATCTTTTATAGCCTCCTCGCCACGGGGTATGGGTCCCTTTCTTGTTTTCAAGTAGACAAAGATAGGCTATAGGGACCCTTGCCACATATTTATAATAAGTGGATACCAAATCTATTTCAATCCCATAATGTAATAGATTTCGTTTAAAAATAGGTATGAGATAATCATCTAATCCTTAATTAGATTCTCACTAGTTATAAAAAGTAAGTGAGATAATGTTGCCCACTATAAAATATATATAAAAGATCACTTGGGCTACATTATTCCACAAGACTGTTATTAACTAGTGTGGCCATGACAACTAATAATTAAAACCAGATTATCCTAAACATTCATCCTTCCAACAAGTAGACTAATGTTGAACAACAACAGAAGACATACTTCAACCATACAACAAAAAACTTTCTGGTTTTAATGACAGAAGTCTCCTTGATGACATTTGATCTTGGCTTGCCGCCTTTTGAATCTTGTCTTAATACTACCTTTTATGTTTTGGCTTAATACAACTTTTTGAGTTTTGGCTTAATACCGCTTTTTGGGTCCTGGCTTAGTACTATTTTTTTTTGTCTTGGCTTAATACTGCCTTTTATGTCCTGGCTTAATACCACCTTTTGTGTCCTGGCTTAATACTGCATTTTGTATCCTGACTTAATACCGCCTTTTGTGTTTTGGTTTAATACCACCTTTTATGTTCTGACTTAATACCACCTTTTATCATGACATGTCAATTAAACAAAGTATATTCGGATTAGCAATAGTGTGAATGTTGAATCTTGAAATGAAACTATGGTATTAAATAACTGTACCTATAAAATTCACAGGTTAAAAAGTAAATACAATTAAGTATCAATAAAATACAAAAGATCTATCTAAGCACATCAACGACACCCATACTAGAAACTGACCTTTGAAAACTCCCACTGGTAAAGCCTTTGACCAAGGATCCGTTATTATATTATACATTGAAATGTGTTCCTTAAAAATGTGAATCTTGTTGACATTTTCTCTTTCCACTACATACTTGATCTTTATATGTTTAGAAGCACCTCATTTCTTGTTGTTCTTTAACAAGAAAACAACTAGCTTGTTGTCACAGTATAGCAACAATGGTTTGGAGATGGTATCCATAACATTTAACTTGGAAATGAAGTTCATTAGCTAAATCACTTGCTTTGTGACCTCAAACGGTACCACAAACTTTGCCTATATAATGGAAGAAGTCAGGATAGGGCTAGAATGACATTAATTAATACAAAAAAGGGCTATATACATTTCTCGTTCTGGTGGCACCATTACTTTACATTCAAAACTTTACTTACACCAACTATTAGTTACCAAGGATCGTAATTTCTGTTTCATGCCTGATTTCAGCCAAGCCAGAAACTAAAATTTCGATGGTTTCAACCGAAATTTTAGGGTAACATGGTTAAAAAAAAAAAAAAAACATAGTTTTGGATGTGGGTTCTAATATAACTCAAAGTCTAGTCCTAATATAACTCAAATCTCAAACTAAGTTTTAATTAAAATCTAAAACTGAAATAGGAAGATGTCACAAAAAAGATTTAAGGTCGCTTTTTTTTTTTTTTTTTTTTTTTTTTTCTGTTTCTTTTTCTTTTTCTTTTCTCTGGTTTTCCTCATCTTTGGCACTTGGCAGGAGAGAATTATTAAAGCGTATTATACTCAATTTTACCTTTCTATCCTTAGACTAACTAGTTGATAGCTTGTATAAAATATAAATAGACTGATGTACTCTTAATGAAATAGAATGGAATGATGTTTGAGTTCCGATCTGGAGTACTCTGTACCAATTTGACAAGAATTGGGGAAGAAGAATCAAAGAAGAAGAAGAAGAGGAGAATTGGAGAAGAAGGAGATTCAGAGAAGAAGAAGAGAAGAACTGGAGAAGAAGGAGAATCAGAGAAGAAAAAGGAGAATCGGGGAAGAAGAAGAATCGGGGAAGAAGAAGAACGGAAGAAGAAGAAGAAGAAGAGGAGAACTGAAGAAGAGGAGAATCAGAGAAGAAGAAGGAGAATCGGGGAAGAAGAAGAAGAGGAGAACTAGAGAAGAAGGACACTCAGAGAAAAAGGAGAATCAAGGAAGAAGAAGAATCGGAGAAGAAGAAAAAGAGGAGAACTGGAGAAGAAGGAGATTCAGAGAAGAAGAAGAATCGGAGAAGAAGAAGAAGAGGAGAACTCGAGACGAAGGAGATTCAGAGAAGAAGAATCAGAGAAGAAGAAGAGGAAAAACTGTACTGAAATAGGGCAAAATTTCTAGGAAACTCGGAACGAAATAGGCTGAAATCTGCAACTCGGACCGAAATCTGGTACAAACAGTACCGCTAATTAGTTTCATATCAGCCGAAATCCAAAATTTCGGCCAAAATTGTGATCTACGTTAGTTACATAGTTCTTGTTCCTTATGTACATGTATAAGTTCTCACAACAATACAAAAGAAACTGAGTTCAATGGTCTCAGATACTCCTTTCTTCGAAAGCTGGGTCAGTTGAGTTAGGATATACTTCTGAGTGATCTCTACATATCTCTAGAATCTATCATGTAAATGATAAGAATGAGCTTTCACTCAATGAGAAAAATTTAACTACTTACAACAGAAATCACAAACACTCAGTGCACACATTTATTTTTGATCTCATCACACACATCATGGAAAAGGCTTGAAAAATACTTATAGGTTATCAAATACACATGACACAAATGTAGAAATCTTAGTTAAAACATTTGAGCATTCTTAGGTAAGCCAATCAAGTGTTTGCTACATTGCGCTTAATATCTGAAGTCGTTAAAGCACTAGTTGATGTCCCTGACATCTAGCTTAAATAGCTGTATGTACAGATGACGTCCTAGACGTCGCCCCAAAGGTGGTGAGTTCCCAGAACTCTCAGTCCTCTCAACGGACTGTAAATGTCCCTAACGTCTTGGCTTCTATAGAAGGCAATGAAGTCCTTGACTTCTAGGTGCATTGCATCTCCACTCATTGTTTTACCCCTAATGAGAAGGAGGCAGCAAACACGGGATTTTAATATTTACTTATGTTTATTTCAAACTTACATCATCATATATTTTCTAGTCCACTAGCCTGGTGCTAGCGGCATATTTGATTTTTCATTGCATAAACTATCACATTGTCATCACATTGCCATTCTGTCTCATTGCCTCATTTTTCATGTAATCTTATGTATTCTCGTAATACACAGTTCACGTAAAAGCATGCATTATTGTTTACCAAACATTGCACACCATAACTCATAACTCATATCATTACAAAAAATAACAAGTGTAAGTAGATAATTTTTCTCACCTCAATAATAACCAACTTGAAATTCCAAAATACTGTCAAACTCATACAATGGTAGTGTTGCCTACACAATACAAAAAATGGATAACTTTTAGATAAGGGTTGTAATGAAATTCTCTATTAATAAACAATAACTTCACACACACTCTCTCTTATCCCTCTTGGTCTTGTTTTTCCACAGTTTCTCATTTTTCCTATCTCTCTCTTCTTTTTTCCTTTCCAATATTATTTTTTCTTATTTTTATTATTTTTTCATACCTCTCTCTCTCTCTCTCTCTCTCTCTCTCTCCCCCCTACTTAGTTCATTAGAAACTAACTACTATCCTACTTTTTTAGATTTTAAGCATTAACACATAAACAATAGTCTTTGCTATTATAGCAATTAAAATCCCCCCCGAACTCAAAAACCTCATGAATTCATTGCATATCTAAAATAATCCATCTAACTATGGTGTGCCGTCCATCATTCTTAAACCTTTCACTAACATTTCAGTTCTTGATTCAAACATCATTAACCTACTGTTCATTATTTTGTTCTTCATAGGTCCCATATCACCAACCCTACCTTCTAAGTTGCTGTCCATGTGTAAGGGTTCCTTTGCATATTCCTTAAGCAACTCAGTTCAGAGGTTCATTCAACTTTTTAAACCATAGAGACAATCCAACACTTAATTCATTAATCTTTATTTTAAACTATCCAAGTATAAGCTGCTGTCCATGTATAAGATTTCGGTCATGAATCCATGACTGAAACTTCTAGTCTTATGCATCAACATTTTTTTTTTACAATCATAACCAACTACACTTTTACTTTGAAACTAATGTGCAGCTCAAGAGAGGTGGTTTGGCCAGCTCTCTTTCCTGCCCATCTGCCCTCAAAACTTCCCTTAAACATTATACTATTCCTCAAACTTTAGAGATGGTTAGGATTCACTTACCTTCTTCTTTTTTTTTTTTTCTTTCTCTTGCTGCTGATTTTCACAGGTACAAAAAGTAACAGTAGTTTCCGGTTCTTCTCTTCTTCCTCAACCGAAACAGAAAATTTTCTCTCCTTGAGTTGCAGTAACTCTGCAGCTATCTTCTTCTGCTCCACTTCCCTTACCCAAACACTCTTCTGATAAACCTTGGTTGACACTAAGAGGAGGGGGGGAGTGAATCAACGTATTAATTACCTTCAAACTTTTCTTTGCTGCCTAGAGCTGATGGAGAGTCACACAGTCACACACAAACAAGCATATGCAAATCTACTTCGCTACCACTCAGTGGCCAAATCTACTAGATTTGCACACCCATCATATAATTCATTCCACGCACTTCACAATGTATAGAAAAGTAGACCAGAGCACAACACAAGAATATTACGTGGTTTACCACCATAGTATGTGATGGTTAGTCCATGGAGTAATGCCCAATAGACTTCGTATATACTCAATACGCTGTTTTTAGTCTTTTACAAGACAAGGATAATTGCCTTGGGTTTTCCCAGCATAAAACTAAGAGGGCATAACAATGCCAAGATTTAGGCTATAACTGCCAGTGTCTAGCACCCATTGAACAATACAAAAGTATAGATTTGGACTTATAACAATGTCCTACAATGTTTCCCCTACTAGTTAGGCACTCAATAATTTCAACCTAAACTAGCATACAATATGTCGAAAGCAATAGGAAGTAAAGTCGAGAAAATCTCACAATAGATGCTTCTCGACGTTTGGAGATGTCAGTTGTGTCTCCACTGACTCAATGTAACCTCCCACAACCATCAATGCTAAGAGAACTCAGCTCTTCTAGCAAACCCTAACTCATAGACATTTTTCCAAATACTTGGTGTGTGTTTTTGCTCACAGCTTCTACCACAAGGCCTTTTCTTCCTCTCTTTTAAGCTCTTTTTCACATACCACTTCCATACAATGCATCTTCATCACTTATCAAGCCTCAAATACCATTGAGGATCTTTTACAAATACTTGGTGTGTGATTTCCACTTACAAGGATTCCCACAAGACCTTCTAAGCTCCCCATCTTCGTTTTTTCACGCACACAAAACAAATGAGACTTCAAAACCCTTATAAATGAGTTTAGAATTCCCAAATTAGTCTAGGCCATTGATTTTGGAAACATTGAAACAAATTTGATAACTGAATTTCAATTAGAGAACATTATGGTGACATTTGGTCTTGTCACTATTTAAATAGTGACATCTTGCTTTATCACTATTTAAAATGGTGATGTGCTTGAGAGATGCCTCATCACGCTCTCTTTCATCTCTCTCTTCCTTCCTTATGAGCTTGAGAGATGCCTCATTACTCTCTCTTAAGAGATGCCCGATCACCTTCGCTTCAGCGATGCATAATCACTTCTCTTGAGAGATGCCTCATCACCTTCTCTTGAGAGATGCCTCATTACTTCTTTTGAGAGATGCCTTATCACCTTCTCTTGAGAGATGCCTCATCACTTTTCTTGAGAGATGCCTCATTACCTTTTCTTGAGAGGTGCGCCTCATCACCACTTGAATGATGCTCCTCATCATTATTTGAACAATGCGCCTTATAACCACTTATTGCCCATTGCCTCATCACATGAGAGATGCGTCAACACTCTCCTTATGCGCTGTAGTGATGCGCCTCATCACTTTCCTTATGTGCATGAAAGATGCGCCTCATCACAAGAGATTGCCACATCACACCAGATAGTGAAAACCACTATGGGACCCACACTCTTTTTCCACATCATCCGTGGGGTCCACATACATTCTCTCTCATCAAACTTGGCCCATTTGCTAACAATTACAAAACAAATTCCAACATTTTCTACATTTCAGAATTCTCTACTTATGCACTCACCTAGCTCTTGCACGAGAAGAACTTCTTCTTTGTTGAAAACTGAAACTGCAACTCAATCGTATCTCACTCAGTCTCACTTCTTCTCGTATGAAAAGAATGACCCAAAAATGGTTTGTTTGCAAACCAACTGATTTATATACTTTCAATCTAACATTTAAGTAATGTCCTTGAGACTTTACTAATCTACCCTTTCTTAATCCCTACTTAAACACACTAGTCTTATTAAGTTGGGTACCCTTTGAAAAGTATTCACTAACAACCCCCTCAACTCTTTAATATTCATTTCTAGGCCCTTGACCTTTAAATTTTTGTTTCCAAAAATACCCACACATGTATGTACAAGTGTTGGAACATAAAATGTACAATGGACAGCTTAACCCTTGAGCTGTCTTTCAGATCTTACAATCAATATGGCCGGTCTTAGCTACTGGTCTTAAGGCCCATGGTCCTTTAGGCTTGCCAGGCACAAACAACAATAAATTATTATTTTTTTTCCATTTTTTTCTCCACTCACTCTCTCTCTTCCATTAGGGTTTACCTGGCCTATTAACATAAATTGGGGTTTCCAAGATATTTCATAATAATAATAATAATAAAAAAATAATAATAATAATATCTTTACACACATATCACACATATACAATAATAATATAATATTAATAACAATGGAACTTATCTTTACTGGTAAAATTACCAAAATGCCCTTCAATTATTGCCTTTTGCAGATAAGCCCTGTAAAGAAGGGAAGACTTCCTCAACTTGATACCATTGGAAATTGGGATTGTCACACCCCAATTTTGGTCTAACCAGAATGGTGTGATGAATTGTCAATAAACCAATGGTTCATCTAGGATCTCGTATAGGTCGTACCCACCATATCAAACCACACTCACATTCCACATTAATAACCAAAGGTAATAAACAAATAAGTGAAAGTCTTACAGATAATGAACTGAGAGTCTAACAGTGACAAATAAGTATTTAATCCAATTATCTCCAAACCACAAGACATAAAAATAAATAATCAATTACATATCTGATGTTCAAATTATAACTAAACTTAAGCAAAAACACATTGGTTGCACTCGCATGATGAATCATGCGTATCTTCTTCAGCTTCTATGTCCATCACAGCAACGTGTCCATACATTGACGCATTCATATATTCTTCAACAGTAGGACCTGCATCATCAACTAAAAATATTCGACATTGAAAGGGTGAGCATACATCACGGCTCAGTGAGCAAACAAAATAATGCAACAAACATATGCATGCATTCAATTCATTTATTTGGTCTGGTTTTTAAGTTTGCAATATGCTATAGAAAGGTTTGGTGGCCGTCACACCTCTATACACGAATGTATGAATCCGTCTAATGGATCAAACACCATTGTCATCCCACATGCACCCACTATAGAATAGGGATAGAGTTAGTGTGTCTGGATCAAACACTGTCAACACTTTCCCTGATGCCCTACCTATACCAACACGTAAGCCCCTATTGGCGAGGGCTTGCAAACTGGGCTCACAACTAACCAATCCTAATTCCAAACAGTGTATCCAAGGCCTCACCCCAGCATTCCTCAATATGTCCATAGAGATAGAGTTAAGGCCCCTCGACAGAGTCAGAGACCACACGGTCTGACACCACCTCCCCTGATGCCCTACGACGTAATAGTTCTGCTAAGGTAATGGAGATACGACGATATTAGTGGGCAAGACTTGAGTAGAGATAGAGCTAGAGTCTGGTGACGAGGTTGAAGACCATCATGCCACGTCCTCCCCCTGATGCTCCACTCGCATCCAACACACCAACCACATACATACATTCACATGCTTATTCCTAGCATCATCATCATCATCATGTTATAAATAATGAAATTAAATATGCATGATCAGTAATAGCAGGAATATTGGATGACATGTGAGATGCACATTACAAGCATACAAACATAGAATCAATCATGGCAATGGACTCAAATAAAATAAATAGTTTGTTATTAACCAATTAGTTTAGGTCTTGTTCCCTCATCTGTTAGCAATACTCGATTTCCTTCTAAGCCTTGAAATTCTCTTTAAATTGATTTAACAACCTAAAATTTATATGAATTTAAGTTAGGGTTCATATGTGATATGTTACAGTAGTTGAAAATCAAAACATAGCACTAATAGGTGTCTGATTGGTCCTATGGTCTCATACTGTATCGACCTTACTGCTTACAGTCGATACCCAAGGGTTGCATATGGTGCGACCATAGCTGCAACCATATGATTTCTGAAATCTTCCCGAATGCCTATGGTCGATCCTCTGATCATGCTGGTCATGCTATGGTTGACCGTAGCTGCGACCTTGAGATTTCTGGTCACAGACTACATGCAATTCGAGTTCTTCCTGGATCAATTCTTCTGATCTTCAATGAGATTTATTCTAAGGTCATCCTATGGCCATCATTAGAGTTTCTTATCAACCCTAATCATCAAATTCACTTCTCATGGTTATCCTTGGGATTTTCTCAAGGAAATCACATAGATTATAATAGGTTGATATTGCCTATCTTCCATAGAAGTCTTTTTCCTTAGAGTTTATATCTCCAGAGATTCATTTCATACCTTTGTCTGTGATAGAGAACCAATCTCTTCTAAGCAAATTTCTCTCCTTAGCTTTTTTTTCTTCTCCTTCTCTTCCTTCTCTTCCTTTTCCTTCTCTTTCTCTAGGGTTTACTGATGTTCTAAAAGAGTAAAAAAGGGTTGAGGGACATCCTTTATATAGAGGAAAAATCTCCATATAGAGTCCTCTTTCAATTAGGAAAGCAATCCTTTAGTTTAGGAAAATTTTCAAAACTCGGAGTCTGATCTAGGGTCTCATGGTCGATTATACGGTCGCATAAATCGTCGACCGTAGGGTTGAAATCATCGACCGTGGGGTTCTGGATTTGAGATTTTTGTTCCCTTCCTTATGGTCGACCATACCTACCCAGGTATGTGACCTTAAGTAGGTTTTCAGTGTTTTTAACTCGATTCTCGTACCTAGTTTGTGTTCTATCTTTACACGCTCAGTCCACTTGGTCCAAGAATGATGGAAAGACTTGGCACAACACGGTTAGACCGAGTTAGTAGTGTACGGGTCTTACAGGGGTATTACAGTTGAATGCTTTAATCAGATTGTATGGATTCTTTAATTCGGATTTTGATCAGATTTTTGTGTCAAATTTTGAGATAATGTTTGGAGGCCCAAACAAACTTGGATTTTTCTCTACAATACCATTGCGAAAAGCATTGAATGCTTTAATCAAATCGTACGGTTGCTTCAATTCCGATTTTGATTAGATTTTTGTGTCAAATTTTGAGATAAGGTTTGGAGGCCCAAACGAATTTGGATTTTTCTTCATAATACCATTACGGAAAGACTGAAACGTCCTCTTCAACTTTACTAAAGACACTTTGAATTCAGGAACTCTTTCCACATCAAAAACCAACATGAAGCTCAATATGTCAATATTAAGAATGCTGAAATTTTCTTATCTTTTATCAATTAATTCACAAAGTCTCTAAAATATGCCAAACTTATAAAATAAATTCTAATAAGCTCAATAAGGCATAAAACATATTAAAAAGTATAGTGCAAAGGGAATAAAAATATAAAGTTTACACACTTATCAATAATGGTTTTCATAGCCACACGAACTCTAGCAGAAATGGTACATAAACATATTTGGTTTCAGAACCCAAATGAGCCAAATAGGATAAATAAGTAATCAGTTTGAGAATTACTTCATTAAGTGACCTAACAGTTATTAACATCAAATAATTATGATAGTCATTACAAAAAAGTTTTGTAAATTACATCATCCCATGAACATTGTTTCAAACACATATAAAAACAAAAATCACTAACCCAATGCATCGTTGGCTCTCTTTTGCCTCTCAAGCTTGACTACCTTCTTTGCTCTTGGTTTTTCTTGTACAGACAATTGTGAAGAAGCACCAATAGCAGGTGTACCAGAAGTTTGGGACCTGGTATGCATCTGAGAAGTTCGGGACCTCCTTATAGGTATCACATCTTACAATTGCAATCTTCTTTCTAAAATCTTCAGAGTCGATCTCACCAACTTCTCTTCTCCATTTTTTATGTGGTCTCCCAAGTAATTAACCTCTTCATTGGTGGATGCTATAGGATACCACTGTTGGGTTTGGTGTCTTGTATTCCGTGGGATCTGATGGACCTTAAATGACACTGAGAGGGGGGGGGGTGAATCAGTGTAATAATTTTTCCCCTGATATTTCTTTGCTGCCCAGTGTTGTTTATGAAATAAACTGTCCCACACACAACCGTATGCAAATCTACCTCGCAACCACTCAGTGGCCAGGTCTACCGGATTTACACACCCATCCTACAATTCATTTCACGCACTTCACAAAATACATAATCAAAGCATTCCACAACACAGAAGGGTTACGTGGTTCACCACCACAGTGTGTGATGGCTAATCCACGGAGTAATGCCCAATGGGCTCCGTATTTACTCAATACTCAACTTTTAGCCCTTTATAGGACAATGATACTCACCCTATGTTTTCTCAGCATAAAACTAAGAGGGCAAACATTGCCAAAATTCAGGCATAAAGCCAGTGTCCAGCACCCACTGAACACACCATAAATAAAATAATTTTTGGGGCTTATAGTGATGCCCTACAATTAAATCCCAAACTAGCAAGGCATTCAATATTCTTTTTTTGCCTAACTAGCATACAATAGACTCCCATACAATGTAGGCATTCAACATTCTCAACCTACTTTAGCATACAGTGCATTAATTCAATAAATAATGAGGGAGTAGAGAAAATCTCACAACTGACGACATATGCAGTGTTTCTCTTCTTCTGATAAACAATCAATCCCTTGTTAGATGCAAAAAAGCTCCACCATCCTTCAAAAATCACAGCAGTGCACGGACATGGGCACGAATAGAGATGATGAATGATTGTCTTCAATTCCCAAAGCCAGAATACCTCCAAAAAAATAAAAAATAAAGCTTTTCTCCTTAAAATCGCCTTTCTCCCTCTGTTTCATGTGGCCAGCAATGTCCCAACCATTCTCAATTGATAGAGAATTGAAAACCTAGCTCGGAGCAATTTGGATCGTCGGATTTGGCCTCCGGATGGTCAAGTTATAGCAAAAACAAGTTCGGCCAATAGAAAATTTTAAAATGGAATCTTTGAGCCTCACTTAATACACCTGCGAAGCACCGTAGCCGCGCCGCGCCGCTTAGTTGTCGCGGTCTGATTGGCTGCGCACAGAATCTAAGTAATTGACCGTTAGATAAAGGTTAAAAAGGCGGGATCTAACGGGATCCCTTGGATCTGATTAATCCTGCGTCCGAAAGTCAGAGATTATGAGATGCGCAGGATCGACATCTCTTCCGCCGTCGCACCAAACACGTGCTACATGGAATCGAGAGGAATCTTTATGATTTGCGGCGCATCCTATTATACTACCTCGGACCAACCAGAAGACGCGTGGGAGTATCTAACGACGCCGACTGAGAAGCACCTTAGCCCGCCTTCACCAGAACCACTGATTTGGAATCTTGAAGGCGTGGCTCCATTTGGGGGGCCGATCTCGCATCTTCAACATCCTTTTGTTCCTAAAATGCCCCTGAAAACTTGACAAAAGGCGTCTGTAACCAATATGTTATAAAAAAAAACCTGTAAAACCATTTCTTCCCGAGAGGTTAGAGAGAAGCTTTCTCTCTCTAGGAATATTATCGAACAGGCTGCATGCGATGCTTGGCCTGCGGGCCTTGCTGCTGCAAGCCATGCGGCATGGCCTATGGGCCTTGCTGCGCCTGGCTTGTGGCACGGCCTGCGGGCCTTGCTGCTTGCCCATGGCCCTCGGCCTTGCTGTGCGGCCACTGCCCTCTGCTTGCCCATGGCCCTCGGCCTTGCTGTGCGGCCACTGCCCTCGGCCACAACCCTCGGCCAGGCTGGCTGCCATGATGGCATGCCACCTCGGCATTGTGGGTCCCACTGACATTTTCTCTCTCCTCTTTCTCACTCTTCTATGAATGCTTCTCTCTTCTTGAATGCAACAAATGCGACACCATATCGCCATATCATTGCCATATCACTGTATCACTGACATATCGCCTATGTCACTGTCATATCGCCTGTGGGGCCCGCAGATACTCTCTCTCATCAAACTTGGCCTAGTTAGCCCATGTTGCCAATAATTACAATACGAGGGCCAACAAGCCAACAATCTCCCCCTTTGAAATTGTTGGCAACTCAATCCATCATGAGACATTTCTCCCCCTTTGACAACAAGGACAAAGGGATTTGCCACATAGGAGTGCCCACCGCATCTTCCCAATCCTATGGGCGCTGCAAAAACACAAATACAACACCATAGCAATACCAAAAAAATACCAATGGACTCCCCCTGAGTCCTACATAGGGAGAAAAAAAATGAGAATGAAACACTGCTCCCCCTCACTCCAAGCTCTTCAATGCTTGGGGAGGATAACCACTCCCAACTTCTGTCTCAAGTAACCAAACTGTTCTCTGGGAAGGGGCTTTGTGAAGATATCTGCAATCTGCTCTGCTGTAGGAATGAACTCTAATTGAACTTCTCCTTCCAAGACCTTCTCTCTCAAGAAGTGATACCGAATGGCTATGTGATTCGTCCTGGAGTGCATAACTGGATTTTTAGAGATATTTATAGCACTAGTGTTGTCACAGAACATTGAAATAGGCTTGTCTGACTCAATGTCTAAATCCTTCAACATTTGCTTCATCCACAAAACCTGTGTGCAACAAGAGGTGGCTGCAATATATTCTACCTCTGCTGTAGACAATGAGACTGACTCTTGCTTTTTATTATGCCAAGCCACCAAATTTCTACCAAGATAGAAGGCACCTCCACTAGTGCTCTTCCTATCATCAACACAACCTGCCCAATCAGCATCTGAGAAGGATGACAAAACCAGATCCTTGTTTTTTGCATACCAGAGACCATACTCCATTGTCCCCTTCAAGTATCTGAAGATCCTCTTCACAGCTACCACATGTGTCTCCTTTGGGCCAGCTTGAAATCTAGCTACCATGCACATAGACTGAAGAATATCTGGCCTAGTAGCAATCAAGTAGAGCAGACTTCCAATCATTGACCTGTACATAGTATTATCAACTGATAGAGAGTCATCATCTTTGCTCAACTTACAATTAGTCATCATAGGCGTGCTCACTGGTGTGCAATCCTCCATTGTGAACTTTTTCAACATCTTTGGTCTGAGATAAAAAGAACCCATCTTTCAACTAACTAATCTACAGACCCAAAAAGTAAGAAAGTTCACCAATCATGGACATTTCAAATTCATTCTGCATTCTCTGAGCAAAATCCTTACATGACTCATCTTTGTGACCTGCAAAAATGATGTCGTCTACATACACAACCACAACTGTCTGACTACCATCAATAGATTTGACATACAAGTTGCTATCTACCAGTCCCTTCTTGAAGCCCAACTGACAGAGATAAGTGTCCAGCCTTGAATACCATGCTCTTGGTGCTTGCTTCAACCCATACAATGCTTTTCTCAGTCTACAAACAAGTGTAGGGTCTTCACTCAGTTGAAATCCTTCTGGTTGCTCTATATACACCTCTTCTTCCAAGTCACCATTCAAGAAAGCTGACTTGACATCCATCTGGTAAACTTTGAAATTTTTGTGTACAACAAATGCAAGAAACATCCTGATTGCTTCCAACCTAGCAACATGAGCAAATGTTTCTTCAAAGTCAATGCCCTCAACCTGAGCATATCCTTTACAAACCAATATATCCTTGTTCCTTACAATTTTATCATCTTTATTGAGCTTGTTCTTGTAGACCCATTTAGTGCCAATAACATTCTTGTCTATAGGCCTTGGCACCAATTCCCAAGTTTTATTTTTCTCTATTTGATCCAACTCTTCATTCATTGCCTTGAGCCAACTAGCATCTTCACATGCCTCTGCAACTGATTTTGGTTCAATGTTAGATAATAAAGAAAACATTTGTATTGGTTGTCTCACCTTCTTTGTTTGCACACCAGCAGATGGATCACCAAGAATTAATTGGTCAGGATGATTCCTTTTTACTCTTCTTGAGCCACTTTTGTTCTGCCTATCTGCCTCTGAATCTAACTGCTCTTCTCTTTCTTCTGTCTCAACTACAGCTCTCTGTCATGGCACATTTGTAACATCCTACTCCTTTTCTGTTTCATTGTCATTCTGCTCATTGTCCAGGTCTTCAAAAATAGGAACCTCATTATTTGATCCTGTAGGAGAATTCTTGTGCTCATCAACTCTCACATCTACACTTTCAACAATTTTACCCAGTTTTTTATTGTAGCATTTGTAAGCTTTGCTAGAGGTAGAGTAGCCAAGAAATATTCCTTCATCAGCCCTATCATCAAACTTTCCTAGACCATGACTGGTGTTTTTGATATAACACTTACTACCAAACACCTTGAAGTGCTTTGCTGTGGCCTTCTTACCAAACCATAGTTCATAGGGAGTCTTGTCTTCATGTGGCCTCAACATACACCTGTTCTGAACATATATTGCCGTATGCACTGCTTCTCTCCAGAATTTATTTCCCATATCATTTTCAGTTAACATAGTTCTGGCCATCTCTTGAATAGTTCTATTATTTCTCTCTGTAACACCATTTTACTGTGGTGTTCTAGGAGCTGAAGTCTGTCTTTTGATGCTATTCTCATAACAAAACTCTACAAAGTCTATCCAGGTGTACTCTCCTCCTCTGTCAGATCTCAAACACTTGATTTTCTTCCCTGTTTCATTTTCAACTTGAGTTTTGAAGATCTTGAATCTAGCCAAAGCTTCTGACTTATGTTTTAGAAACATTACCCAAGTCATTCTAGAGTAGTCATCTATAAACAGAATGAAGTATCTCTCTCCTGCAATGTTCTGTGTTCTCACTGGCCCACATAGATCTGTATGAATTATCTCCAATGGTTGAGTAGTGTGGTACTCCTTAGGCTTGAATGATGTTCTTGACTGCTTCCCCTTCTGACAAGATGCACAGATATCATTGGAAGGCTTTTTTAATGAAGGAATGTCTCTTACAGCATTCTTGTTGGATATTTTTGACAGATTTTCAAAGCCAATATGTCCTAATCTTCAATGCCATAACCATGTTTCCTCTTCTTGACTCATCATGCAATTCTCTTCAAAATCTTCAGACAAAATATAGAGATTTCTATGAGTTCTCTTTCCTGATGCCATCAACTTTCCACTATTAGACCTTCGGATCTCACATCCTTGATCATTAAAAATTACATTGTGACCCCTATCACAAATCTGGCTGACACTCAATAAGTTATGTTTCAAACCTGAAACATAGAGAACATCATGGGATTTTATATTTCCATTAATGAGACTGATGCTTCCCTTTCCAACTATCTTGGCACCATCATTGTTGCCAAATTTAATTGAACCTCCTTCATAATGCTGAAGCTTCAGAAGCCTATTACTGTCTCCAGTCATGTGACTTGAACACCCACTGTCAAGAATCCATGGTGTAGAGCTGTCTTGTGCTTTAAAAACTATCTGCACAACCAAAGAGCTGTCTCTTTCTGTTCTGTCCCTCTGAACCCAAACTCTCTTCTGTGATGATGCCTTCTCAACATGTTTTTACTTTGGAGCCTCTCTTCTTGTTCTGCTATGCTGTCTCTGTAAAGATGGCATAGGGGGAAAGATGGTTCTACAGTTCCTTGCTACATGCCCAAAGTTGTGACAGTTGTAACACTCAACAAAATTCTATTCAAGGGGAGCAAATTGATTTCTACTCTCAAATTTTACATCTCTCATGTTAAATTTGCAGGTAGCAATTTTATGTCCAAAGTTGTTACATCTGTAGCAGTAATCCTGAAAATGAGGTCTTGGCCTTATAGTTGTCATGTATCTCATCTGTCTCTGTGGTGCACTGGGATAATTTTCTTTATAGAAATTGTCATGCTCCATTCTCTTGCCTTGCCATGCATTTTGTCTTGGTCTTGCATAGTTAGTCTTAGGGAGAGGGATTTTGTTTCCTCCTTGACAATGAACTATAGGATCCTTACCTTTTTCATTTTCCTTCACAAAAGATATGGGCCCTTTTCCCTTTGAGTTGGCATTTTTTTGATGTCTCTCCTTTATCAAAACCAAGGCCAAACTTGATGTGAGAAGGTCTTTGAGCATTGATGATCCTATCAAGCTTATTACTACTAGGATGCACTGGAGTAGAATTATTTGATTCCTCATGTTGAGATAATTTTTGTTGTCTCTCAACCTCTTCTTTTTCATACTCTGCTACTTTTGTCTTTAGAAGGGTAAACTCATTCTCAAATTCTTCAAATTGATCAACCATAGGAAGTTGTTCTTCAAGTTGAACTTTGAAGCTTGCATTCTCATTCAACACAATGGAGTAGTCTACATATGCCTGTTTAAGCTGAATATTGAGATTTTCTATAATTTTCTTGGACTCTTCATATTGATCTTTCAGTTCTTGAATCACTTGTTTTTGCTTTTTGGCTTCTTGAGAGGCAAGCTTGTTATGCTTTCTTTCCTTCTTGAGCTCCTTCATGGCTGCAACAAATTCTTCCTCAAAGTTTATCTCACCTTCTTCATCACTGCTTGAACATTTATCGTCGTCGTCTCTTTCTTCATCACCACTTGAGATAGAATTCACAATTTTACTCTCATCAAGAATTTTTGTAGATTTCTTCAATTTTGTTCCCCTCATGTTTTTCAATGAAAGCCATGAACAAGGCTTCACTAACCCTTTTTGAAATGAAACTTTTTCTATTTGACTTGTTCTTTTTGAAATTGTAATTTTTCTTTGCCTTGAACTTGTATTTATTTTCATCTTCATCATCATTGTCAATCTTACTCTTCTTGGGGCCTTTA